>CAOKZL010002333.1:0-209414 GCA_948472985.1 Iguana delicatissima | reverse complement strand
CAAAATATCTCTGAGAACAAGCTCCTTCAAATAGCAGACAAACATCCATAGCCCTAACTGAGGTAGGAACGTACCAACTCTTTTTTTAGATATGATGGCAGATTTGTGACCTGTAAGACCTTCAGACTTTTAGAACCCATTCCTCTCAGTAAGATTTACTTTTGATTAAGCCTACTTTATTTTCTCTACAGGTTTCATGGGGCTCTGACTGACTGCTGTTTATTTACGTAGAAAACACAGAAAACTTGCTAAAAGCACAAAACATTGTGCATATATGCCTTCAAGTCCCCGTCGACTTATGAAGATCCCATGAAGTTCATAGGAAAGGCATACTCAGAGGTACTTTTTCAGTTTCTCCTTCTGAAATACAACATCTGATTTTCACTGGCAGTCTCCCAACCAGGATTGACCCTGTTTAGTTTCCAGGATCAGACAGGATCTGGTGCCTTTAGGGTATTTAAGCACCAAAAATAAAGCAAACTAAAAATTCCAGGAATCAAAGAGGACACCACACATTTCAAAAGGCATGCGCCAGTAAAATAAATTCATTAACATTTGAATCATTTTGAAAACATATAATAAACAATTTCTCATAATAAATAAAATCTAAAATTTAGAATGTTAATAAAATGGAAGTTAATTCTACAGTTTTACAAAGACTTTTTAAAAAAAGTTCAAAGGTTTATAGTTATTGGACATGCATTCAAAAAGGCAACAGTGAAACTATAAATTAATGTTACTAATTTCCCTTGTCAAATGTCTGTTTTGCTTCCTAGTTTTACTTCTCCATTTTGGGCTAAATTTAGGAGCTTAGCACACAGCAAGTTATAATACAGGACACAGGTCTTGCAATGTGTTTCCTCACAGATGTAAGATCAAGACGCAAGTTGCCATTTCCCTCTTAACATTAAAAATATTACCGGGGTCATCAGGTGAAACAAATTTGTAGCTTTCATTTCATGCTCCTACATCTACATAGGTTTTTAAAAATGCTGGCTTTCAAAATCTCTAGCCACTCATTCTTCAATTTTCAAGATATTGTTAAAGAGAATGAATATATCTATCTTTCGATCCAATGCAATACCATTACATCATTCCAATTCAAATAACAACACTAAGATTAAGCTGCAAATAAAGTAAAAATAATTAGAAACCAGTCAACTACAAAGTACTCCAATATATAAGTAGGAACTGTTTCTATGTAAAGAAACTTGCTGTCTTTGTGAACATCCCCTTAATCTACCCTGTCATATATTTTATTTTATGACTTTTCTTTTTTGTATTACAATACCATCCAGAACCTGTTCATCATCAGCCTGTCAGACTGATGTGTACAAGTCTTTCTATAAATCTATAAACTATTTTGTATTGTAAAAAAGATATTTAAAATAATAAAAAAACCAAATACCTTGTTAAGTTTACCAAGAGAAGATATAAGATCTGCCCATTCACTTGAAGATTCGAAGTTCCTCAAAGCTTTGTCAATTGCTGAAGAATAATTCCTGTATCTATAATCACCAAGCAGCTCCTGCTCCTCAGGGTCCATTTTAAATTTTCATTGCCCAAACCTTCTTGAGGAACTAAGAGAAAACATGAAGAAGTGAGTGGTATTTTGATTTGCATTTGATATACTGAATGTATTATTTGTCAGAAATCACAGCAAATATACTTCATGGGAGATAGGAAATGCAAAAATCAACATTAAGAAACAAGTTATTTTAATATCTTCTGTTAAAGTTAAGCTCTGCAAAACAAACCCACTCTATTATTGTTGCTTTTGTGCCTTCAAGTTGCAACCCTAAAGCAATCCCATCATGGGGTTTTCCTGGCAAGATTTGTTCAGAGGGAGCTTGTCATTGCCTTCTTCTGAGTGTGACTTGCCCCTTCGAGTAAAAAGAAGCCAATAGCTGAACTTACACGATATTTTTAAAAGTAATATTCCACGCATCACATATTTAACTTTTTTTAAAAAAACCAATTATATTTATTTTGAAATCCATTGTTTTATATTCTATATTTGTTATTTTACTAATAAGAAAAGTTAGTATAAAAGGACTTCCAACTCCTTAAAAAATGCAACAGATGCCAAGTTGTATCCAGTGGTGTTCATCCTCCAGTAGGTCAACAGATTTCCCATCCAACAGTTCCTTGTATGCTTTTCCCTCCCACATAAGTTTTCTAAGCCATCAGTAACAACAGAAGGATGTATCCAGTAAGCCTATCATGTGTCTGAGCTAGGATCCTCCTATCTGAAAAGAAAATGTACTTTTGCTCTTCATTTCAATGGTCTCGAGATGAAACGCTAGCTAAATTCACTTTCACATATCCAACACCTATACGTGACCAGTAGACCAATCATGGTATACCTTCATTTGTTTAACAACTGCATAAGAATTCCTTTCCCACTATACTTTAATTTCGTAAACATTTCGGAAAATAAGTGTAGTGATTAATTCAACAACCTAGTAGTTACTAAGTTATAATTATATTAATTTATGGAGCCACATGCATGTAGGACTGAAAAATTTCCCCAAGCCTTAGTGATCAAGTTAATAATTAAGTCTTAGTGAAACAAAAAGTAAATGTAAACAGGAGAGACTGTTTTCTTAGATTAAGAGAGTACAACCATTAAATGCAATGTCAGAGTCATCCAGGCCCTAGTATTTCTGACATCTATGTACAGCTGTAAAAACCGTACAGTGAAGAAAGCTGACAGTAAGAAAATCAAATCATTTGTAGTATGGTGATGGAAAAGATTGCTACAGATAATATGAACTGCTAAAAAGACAAATGAATGGGTCTTAAAACAACTCAAACCTGCACTCTCAATAGAAGTTAAGATCATTAAATTAAGAATCTTGTACTTTGGAAACAACATTGGAAAAGACAATGTTTCGCAAACTGAAAGGCAGTAGGAAAAGGAGGAGACCACAACACCAGCGGACTGATTCAGTCAAGAAAGCTACAACCTTTTCAAGAACTGAGCATTGCAGCTGATGACCAGGACTCTTGGAATTCTCTCATTCATAGGGTAGCCATAAACTGAAATCAACTGGACAGCAAATAGCACAACTACAACCAGCATGGTATGCGGTATAAAATACATAAAATCTATCTGCCTGACCTAATAGTGGCTTTTATCACCATCTGCCATAGTAACGTTCTTGAATACCTGGTGAGGTTAGGACCTGTTGTCAATTCTGGGTCTCCAGAAAGCACCTGAAAATGCTTGGGACCTCCCCAAAAACAATTTGAAGAGAAGGAAGGAAAGAAGCAATGCTCGAGCTGGCCCATATAGGCTCCAGGCAACTAGTGGAACAGCAATGCACAGAAGGCAAATCTGGATCTACTGGTAGATTTCTGGGGCGGGGTGTTTTTGCAATAGATAAGCTGCAAAATATTCTGATTGCTGGAATTTAACAATAATAGCAACAAAGTCACGCTTTTACCACCCAAAATTATACTGTACTGCTGAAATAAAGAAAGCATGTGGTACCGAGGAGTACATTTTATGAGGAAGGACTCTAAGCCCTATTCAGTTCTGGTGGTCAGAAAACATTCCTGGTCTCAGAATTCATTAACATAGGAAGCACTATGGTGGATAAAACAAAAAGATGTATTTAGCCCAGCATTTTGCTCCCACAACGGCCAAAGAGAGGCCTATAAGACGTCCACAGGCAGAATATAAGTGCAATACCAACCTCTCATTAAGAGTACACAGCAACTATTACTGAGAGGTATACTGACTCTGATACTTGAGGTAACAGCTAGCATGACTAGTAACCACAGCTTTACGCTTCCAGGAAGGTGCATATTCTAAATCTAGATTAGTCTAATCTGATCTACGTTGTTTGCACCATGCTGTGGTACAAACCATAAAGTGATGTTTTTGTAAAAAACAAAGTCAATATTGCAAGCACAAAGTCTGACTGTTCTTGCTGGAGAAGCCACTTTGAACTACTATGTGAATGCGTGTGAACACATACCTGCCTTCAAGTTGTGTGTCAACTTATGGCAACTCCATGAGTTTCATAGGATCTTCTTAGGCAAGAAATCCTCAGAGGTGCCCTTCCTAGTTCCCTCCTCTGAAACAACTACAGTCATACAAATACACTTGGCCCTCCACATTTGCTAGGGTTAGGGTCACAGGACCCTCACAAAAGTGAAAAATTTGCAAATAACAAAATTTGTGTGTCTGTGGGAAGGGGGCTGAGGCACGGGTGGGGAAAGTGGGCATCCAGGATCTAAACAAGGTCAGGGAAAGGAGATGATTGGTATGATGGGCCTGTACTTCCTCTCTCTTGCCCATCTCCTTCCTTGGGTGTGTGTGGGGCATGGGTACAGGGTTTGTGGTGCTGAGAATTTGGGCAGAGAGCCATCCTTAGCTGGCCAGTCAGAGACTGGTAGAGGAAGAGGAGGAGGACCAGAGGTGGGTTTTTAAAGGGCTATGCAGCCTCACTGGAGCCACCAAGAGGGAAGGTTTCCCCCAAAAAGAAGCACCTGAGGTGGGAGGGCAGGGGTTGGAGAAACTTGCAAATAATCAAATCCACGAATGTCAAACCCGCAAATATGGAGGGCTGACTGTATTTCCCTCCAAGCAAGGTGAAGTGATCCTAGCAAAGGGCTAAATAGAAGGGCAGTCTACTAAACCATGAGAAGAGGTGTATGACACAATGCTGGGATTTACTCTAAGCCCAGATTAAATGTCTGGCAAGTGAAACTACGATGGATTTATTTCTGTACCTAATTGGGCCTTTGTGTGCTCAAACCTGAATGATTATGCTGGATATGTCTCCCATGCCTCAAAGGTAGAAGCAAATGGAAAATATGTAACTGTTATAGGTTCTTGAAACAGATGATATACTATGGCAAGAAAAACTGCACCTGCTAGAATTCTTCTTTATGGCAGTTAAAAGCACAGAAACCAAGTAACATCCAAGCCAGCAATTCAAGTTTCTCCAGCCAACTACATGCATAGTACTTGTGTGGCTAGTTGTCCAATTGTGGCAATTCTGAAAACAAATATGAAACAGGACTATTAGAGGCTTCCTCTGGATAATTATGAAGGAGAAGAAAAGAAGCACAGAGTAAAATAAACCACACTTCAAAATATAATATACCCAACATCTGTTTTTAAAACAGATTTCAGCCAGTGCTCACAAGAAGTTCTCATAACAACAGACAGTGTGATAGTCATAGTCTTTTACTGTAACATAATTTCACGGTAATATTACTGTAAAACATTTTCACTGACCTCTCTTCTCCATTTTGCTTACTGACAAGGAAAGACTGCGGTATGTGTGGCAGTGATGCATTACTCTGCAGAAGTCAAACCAGTTCTAGTGAGCTTGTTTACTGGGGCTGAAAAGAGAACTCCCGGCTCACCTAGACATTCTCTCTTTCCTATTTCAGTTGTACCAAACTACTGAGGCACACCATGGTGTGCAAATACAGTGAGGCTGAAAAAAAATAGCTCTCTCTATGCCGTAACACCCTTCCCTTCTTGGCGTCTGTCAACCTACTGCTCCTACATCGCAAACACAACCAACAGCTGTCACGCAGTAGTATCAACCTACCAGCTGATACAACACCCTGTGACAGAAACACCTAGGGGCAAATATAACCAACAGAATCCCAGAAACTGTGACACGCAGGCAAATACATGTGCATATATTATACACAGACATGTACATAGGCATCTAGATACAAACAAGGGGCAAGCCAGCAACTTACCTACCAGCCTACTTTTTCTTCTCCTCAGTGACAAGTCCGAAGAAGACATAAGCACTCTTTCCGAATCAGGGGCACATCAGGGGCAGGCAACCTAGCTGCCGCGCAGATGTTTTGGGCTACAACACCCATAATCCCTGACTGTCAACCATGCTGGCTGGGGCTGGCGGGAGCTGTTGTCCAAAACAGCTAAAGGGCGCCAGGTTACCCACACCCGTCATGCAGCCCAAAGAGGAGAAATGCTTCAAAATGAAAGAAGGGGTGGTTTTTGTTTCTTTCTCTCACCCAGCAGGTATTCTGAAACCACCTGAGGGAGAAGAGGGAGGCAGCCGCGCCCCATGGGACGCTGGGGAAACACGTGCTCTAGGGAGGAAAGGAGAAGCCCCCTCCAGGGAGAGCCACCGCGCCGCCGCCGCCGCCGCCGCCCTCCGCAGCCCAGCAGAAAAACGGGAAGGAAGCAAACAGCAGGCACTGCAGACCAGCCTTCCTCAACACCGCGGCGACTGCAATCGTCCCTCCATCTTCCCTACTCACCACCTGAGGAGAAAGGTAAAAGCGGAACGCCCGGCGGCTCCCACTGAGCGGTAAGGCACTGCAGAAGCGGCTGCCTCCCTACTGTTGCTCCTCGCTGCTGCGACGTGTCACGCTGGGAGGGTCCCGAGCAGAAGCCGGAGCCTGCAGGGGAGGGAGGAGGAAGCGGAGAATGGAATATCTTTCCAATCCTCCCTCCGGCAGCCAGCTGGGGATGTACCACTTCGAAGCGCAGCGGTGAAGTCACAAGAACGATGTTAGCAAGCTTCTATGGACCCATTTTGTCACCACGGAGCCTCTTCCCGTCGATGAGATTCCCGCTGTCCACAGTTTCAACGGCTTGTGCTCGGCTGCTTGGAGTTAGTCACAAAGACACACCCATACCCCTCCTGTTGGTACGTTCCGACACGGGTCTATGGTCATATCTTTAGTTCCTCCTGCTGGCAAAAGCGGAGAATGCTGCCAAAGGGAAGGGCTTGTTTTGGTTGATATGCGGTAATCTTTGTTGTCTGGCTGCTGCGATCAGATCAGAAACATCAACTTGCATAATTAAACGTAGGGCGTAATTTGCACGTTAATTGCCACTGTGAATGGCCACTGCGGTGGATGGAAATGGTAATGAATGGAAATCGTTTCGGGAGTGTATAATTCTGGAGTGTGGAAACAATAATTATGATTTTGTGACTTTGGTGGCATTGCCAACACATATATAGTGCTGTACACAATGACAAAGATAGGAGAAAAGCAGCCCCCGCCAAGATGAGTGTAGTATCGGGATGATGAGAAAGTCTCTGAGGATGTTCAGAGTGCTTCCCTTCTCTGTGTGGGCATAGACTTCCAATACTGGTCTGAGATGAGAAAAGGTGTTCGAGGAAGATCTGAGGCTTGATATTTCTACAGAAACCTACTGTGTGTGACCTTGGGCACATTACACCCTCTCAGCCCCAGAAAACCCTGTGATTTGGTGACCCTAAGGGTAACCTAAGTCAGAAACGACTTGAAGGCGCACAATAACAACATGTCAGTATGTGTAACATAGTATATACAATGTATAACGTTGTTCTCTGCGTGATAGCCTATTAGCCTTGTTCTGCTCTCCTACATGCTCCATGCTCCTCTTTTTCCCCAAGCATTATTTGCTTCTGTTAAGCACTAATGCTCCAAATCTAGTGCCACATTTCTGCGTGCCAAGCTAATGGCAGCCAGCTCAGAGAGAAGCAGTTGTGTCTGCCCTGATTCATGCCTTTCCGAGACACAGCCACACACCACACCAATAATGTATTAGATAGCATAAGTGACAGCAGGTGATGTTCCTTCTCACACTAACATTATCTTTCCTGAGATCTAGGTAATAGTCTTGTAAAAAGGAAGCTTCTCATTTGTCATGGCTGTGTGGTTCAGACTAGAGCTAGGTAAGCTTGCTATTTTGGGCTACAACCCCAGAATCCCCCATTTGACATAGCCGGTGTTGTATTCAAAAAACAAACTGTTCTACTGGGGGCTGCTGGCTGTCATGGACTGGTGACATGAGAGCACCATTCCAAGAGCTTTCTAAACTGCAGATGCTATTTTGGAAATAGGATTCAGCACCTTGGATAGCTCTTCTAAAGTTCATACTGAAACCTGAAATGAATTCACCACTCCACTAACATGGAAGTCATTGGCCACCACTGAACTTTTCCTACCTTACATATACATCGATGCTGGAGTACTTGGCATTCATGCCATAGGAAAAGAAGATACCTTTTGGATCAAATCTAACAGCTTGTCTAATTGTCATTGTGTGCCTTCAAGTCATTACTGACTTACTGCAACCCTAAGGTGAACCTATCACAGGTTTTTCTGAGGCTGAGAGTGTGTGATGCACCACCCAAAGTCACCCAGTGGGTTTCCATTGCTGAGCAGGGAATCTAACTCCGGTCTCCAGGTCATAGTCCACAATAGCACATGGGCTCTCAGCTTGTCTAATATAGCATCCTGTTTTCCATTGTGACCAACCAGATGCCTATGGGAAGCTAAAAATCATAATGTGAGGGAATAGACCTCTCCTGTTGCTGTTCATCAACAACTAGCATGTAGAACCATGCTGCTTGTCATCCTTGAGTTAACAGAATAGCAGGATGTGGCTGGAAGAATTTTAACATTTAGCCTACCAGCCGAGAAGACCTCCCTCCATCCTATTAAAATTTCCTTGTCTTAGTGATCATTAGTAAAAAATAGGCTTTCTCCATCTAAGTCCTACAGAAGGATAGAAATAAGAGCAGCCGTTTCCCTTTTGATGAGTTGAGGGAAGCCTTATAGTAGTTCTCTGTTCAGAGAAGTGAACTTTTCTGTAGCACTGAGCTGGGAAACTGATGACACCAATGGGCATCTTCTGAGAAGGAGAAGGGATGCCTGAAACCATCCCCCCTCCTGGTAGTGTCCATGAAGACAATATGGGCCTCATAGGTGAAACAATTCCACACTCCTGATAGATAGCCATCATGACTGATGATAATTGACTACCTTATCCTTCATAACTTGGTGTAATCCATTGTGTAATAAAGTAGACTGAATGCAGTAGAAACATGCTGAGCTCATAACCTTAGGAAGGGTGAATGGAGATTGTTTATATCAGAGATCATAATTAAGGAGCAAGAACACAAGCTTAGACAAATAAAGTAAAAGACCTTATAGGAACTCCATGTTTTACATAATGTTACCCTGTAACTTGGGGGTCCCGTGAGGGGTGCCCAAATAACCAAAACCTAACACAAACAAGATGGGGAAGCACTCTCTTGGCTAACGAGAAGCAGGGTAACTTAGCGGGGATCTTTTACCCTAGGTCTACCGCGTCAGGTCAGTGAGGACGCAAATGGTTCAAAATAGCAATTAGATTTATTAAACAGTTATTAAAGAAAAGCACAAACACACTCCTAACTAGAAAAGGAAAATAGAGTTCAAGAGGGAATGGGTGATACGCCACCTGTCCTGCAGTCCTGGGGAAGCCAATTGTAGAAGAGGAAACCTGGCGTGGCGGCCGAGGGGAATCTGCTGAACCGAGAGGCAGCAAGGCAGAGTAGAAGTCCAGAGCGATCCGGCAAGAGTTCTGAAGAGCTCTCAGAGTGGGGGAATTTTATAGGGGAAAGAACGGCCGTAGGCTAGTCTGGTCTTGGGCGAAAACAATAAGTTTTGGGCTGGTGACAATGCCTCTGAAAGGTCAGAATTTACATGATTGAATTATGTTCCGAATTGACAATAGTATGGCTGGTATGTAGATACGGCTAGCTCGGCAGTTAAGTACCTAGCTTGCCAGGGTGCCCTCTCAAGGCAGAGGGTCTCTTTGTTTATTGTGCATTGGTAATGAATGTTTTGGGAGGTCCCTTAAAGCAGTCCTGGCTATTTCTGGCTTGGTTTGGTGAGAGCAACAAATAGTAGCCATGCCTAGCTTCGCGCTTGTACAGTGGCCTCACAAACACTTGGCTGGTGGCAGAGCAGGGCCGAATTGTGATATCAAAATGATATCTTTGGTTTACCAAAGGCCAGGCCAGATCATAGTGGAAACAATAAATTATTTGGAGTGATAAAAATTAGTATCTCTGATAGAGGACTGCTGATAAGAGAAGAGGTGGGAAAAGCCCCCCACTCCTGACACAGTTTTATACCACAGTGGAGGTTCAGGATGGGTATCCAAAAGGGGAAGGCATATCAGTTACTGAGGCATATCAGTTACGGGTATCCAAAAGGGGAAGGCATATCAGTTACTTGCTCTAATACTACTGCCCTCTCTGGAGCATTTGCAACTCTTCATCACTAACAGACTAAGCGCTGTTTTACTTCTAAGAAGTAAAGCCATATAGGTTGGTGGCCCCTACTATTTCTTGTATTGGTTTATTTTTTTACACTGGCTGAAGAAGTACTCTTCTAACTCTGTCACTATTCGGCTTCATTGGATGATCCAAGTTCTGAAAAGGGAGAAAGCCTCTCTCTGTCTCTTTCTCCCTTACTTAAGGTTACCGTATTTTGAAAAGAAAAAAAAGATGCATTTACAGACTGACTACTTCAAACCACCAATTGCTATGACTTCTTTCAGTTTAAATACCTCCACTATATGTTGTGAGAATTGCTACTAAAAATATTTCTAACCTTTATGGTTTCTAATAACAACCATTTTGCTCTCCTTTTCACATTTCCCACTTCTTCTGACAGCAAGCCCAGTTCCACTAAGACAACCTGTTCCATCACCCCTGCTCAGCTTGAGGCTCCCTCTCTCAACCAGCTCACCTGTCTTGTCCAAGTTTGTCTCTCTTGTCCCCTTCCCCCTACTGTCAGAGTCTTTGGCCCTTTCCGCACCAGGGTACTAAAACGGTGCAGAGCAATCTCTGACGGAGGTCTTCTGCACCCTGGAGTGGATTGGGGCAGACTATTTTTCGTAGTTCCACACCTCAATCTGCTCTGAAGTGACTGGAACTGGTAGCGCAGCGTGTTTTTTAAAAACCTCTTTTCAGAGGTTTTCAAAAAGCATGGAGCTCGCAGCCCCATGCAGCTCCGTTGCCGTGCTCCAGTGCAGATTTGCAGGCGCACGCTAGTGCGTGCCTGCAGATCTGCCAGGGGTGGGCTTTAGGCTGGCGAGCTTCTTCAGTTGTTGGAGAGCCTCTGCCAGCCGGAAGCTGCCATTTTGGATGCCAAGGCTGCCATTTTGGACGCTGGGGGACTGCAGAACAGCGAGATCGCGCTGCTCCGCATGGCGACGGACTTACTCAGCTGCCGGTAAGCTCCGTTTTAGCATGTTTTCCCCCGTTTCCCCCTCCATGTGCGGAAAGGACCTTTGTTTCTCTCTCTTGAATGCCTCTCCAGGTCGGCCTCTGTCCTTTCTCCTAGTGGAGCTCTCTAATGGAGCTGGTGATAGTGTTGCAGAGGAAGAGGCATCAGTAGGTAGGGAGCAGAGCAGCAGCTGATGTTTTAAAAATCTAACTGGACATAGATTTTAGCTCTGAAAAAGAGGACAAGTCTGGGAAAAGGAGGATGTATGATAATCCTTACTCCTCCCTCATCCTTGTTGTAACCTTTCCTTGTTAGGACATAGTTGCAGCCCTCTGGTCAAAAGAAATACATTGCCTGTTGCTATAGTGAAGTATGGGTATGGGTTTCAGGGGTGGACTGAAGAAAGTAAGTACAACAAGGATGACTGCAGCTTTCCTTTGATAATCCCTTGACAAAGTTGCCAGACACATCCATTTATTAGGATGGTGCGTGCATGTGCGTGCGTGTATGGATATATACCTGTGAGAACTGTTGCTTAGAAGGCTTCCATAAGTCTTCTTCTCAAAGCTTGGATGGGATGAAAACAGACTTCTTCCCCCTCAGTTGATGGTGATGTAAACCAGCTACCACATATTTATGTGTGCATGCATCAGGAGAAACAATAGACTGCAGTTGTCAAGCTGAGGTTAACACATACTAACAATGCAATTGTGTGCATTGCTTGAAGAGTGCTAATAGGGTTTATGACAAGATTAAAGTTGCTGTGGCCTATTGTTCTGCCCTCTGGGACCATGTTGTGCCCTTGGGAAATTCACAGGCAAGATTCCCTTTATCAAACATTTTGGTAAATTTTCTTAATTTGGGGCTAATAAACTCAACCTCCTTGGGAGAGAGACAGAGGGAATGACTTTTAAAACCTAGTAACAATGGCTTCTTGTTAGGAGTTCCTTGTAACCAAGATCTTTATATATCACATGCCTATATAATCAAGAGCAAATATTAAAACAGAAATGTTTTGTTATTTCTTTGCTTTTTTGTTTTGTTTTTTAGTGTATTAAATAACAAACCTTCCTCTTAGTCTCCAGCAGAAACTTAAATGGGGGGTGGGTGGCAAAGCAGTGAGTCATTTGCAATTTACAAAGCCCTGTCAGCTCATGCTCTCCCCCCTAAAAGCTGAAAGGGGTGCCTGTGGCTGGGCTTACCCTATAGTGGCTGTATGTTCCCCACTTCTTTTTATCTCCTCTCACCAGGGACCTATAGACTGGCACAGAGGGATGACTGAGACTGGAATTTCTCCATGGATGAAGAAGTCTTGGATTCATTGCCTTCAAAGTGGTCATTATTCTGACTGTGCTTCTTTCGCAAAATGTCCTATTTCACATCCTTCTGCTGCCTTTATGCCAGTAGACTTTATACAGGTATTAATTGAGTCTTTTGGGTTAATGTTCCCTTCTTGCTACCAAATGTTCTCTTGACCAACTTGGGAGACGTTTGCAACCTATCCTAAATCCTCTGACAGTGTTGCCATTGTTCTACAAAGGAATCTTTGTGTTATGACTCTACCAGGTTTATTTAGCCCATATTAGTAACTTTCCCCATTTGGTCAAGCTAGTAAGAGAGTAATTGTTAAGAAAGAGCATCATCCTTTGGGGAATTAGATAGCTAGACACTAGAAGCTGGCAGGGTTAACTCAGCAACACAGATCATTTAACTTCGGCAACTGAAGAACCTTACTTGTTCACTCAATAAATAGTGGTAACTACTGCGTTGTACAGGAGCCTAAATATCCTGAAAAGACCAGATCCTGTCTGGGAAGTTAAGCAGGTTCAGACCTGGCTAGTACTTGTAAGAGAGATTATGGGAGAATACTACGTGCTGTAGGCTATATTTCAGAGGAAGGCAATGGCAAACAACCTCTGAGTATTTATTGCTTGTCTAAAACAAACAAACGGTAGGGTCCACTATAAATCAGATGTGACTCAAAGGAACATAACAACACTATTGTGCTGTAGAGTAAATACAATCCTACTCATAATGATGGAATAATAAGACCACCATGTAATCCAGCAGTAAGTGACCTTTGAGGGTGGCAGTTTTCATAAAGTAATACTAGGTTGCCACAGTTTCATACCTAGGGTTATGCTACAACAGATTGCTTACGTATGCTTGTTTAAGTTGTACCTTTGGCCTGAATCTGCTACCAGGTTTAGCTTTATGAGGCTACAAATACTCTTGAGCGGGTCTTATGTATGGATGGTTGAAATTCAGAGATGGATTAAATCCAAATTCCTCATGAATGCTTACCAACAATGTAGATGATCAAGTTTAACAAGTTTATGGACAACAACAGCTTCCTGAGTTTTTTCTCACTTAAGATTTCATTGCAACCAGGATAAATTGAAAAATGGGAATCTAATAAAAAATATCCTTCTGATGTAAGATGTTCAGCTAAATAGGATCTTCTTATAACAGTAGGGCCATATGTTCTAAGCATCACACAACTATATGCAAACAATTATTTACTGAAATATAATGTGTGCCCATATGTGTGGAATATATTAGCCAAATCAATAGAGTGCATTTAATTTTCTTCTGCCTAGTAATTTTGTATGTTAATTCTCTTAGAAGCTTAAGAATCAGAGATATGAATAGAGCTTTATTGATCCTGCCTCCACTCCCTTCTCCTCCTCCTCCTCCTCCTCCTCCTCCTCTTCCTCTTCCTTCATAGAAGGAAGATAGAATTCAGTTTGGTTCAGTTTTATTGTACAGTAACAGACCTGTTTAAAAGACAAATAGAAAATGAGAGATCCACATTCTCAAAAATGAAGTTAAAAAGTAAAAGCAGGTATAAAATAAGAAACAAAAATAATGGAGAAATTAAGCAAGAAAAGGTCCATTTATACCTAAATGGGTAAAATTCTTTTTTGCAAAATTCTGCCAAGACTTAGAAATGAGTAGAGAAATTTGGCTCTTATTTCCTTTATAACTTTGTTGGTATCAGCTAATAGAAAAGCCAAGCAGCACTCAAAGTTTCTTCCTTCATATTTTAATACAATATACGTAATTGATCTATTATGATTACCTCAAAAAAAGCACATACATTTAGATTTTACCACTTAGCTTCCATAAAGACAAAGCCATTCAAGAGAAGAAAAACATCTCAAATACCCATCTGAAGCTCTTTTCACGCGGGGTAATTAAAATGGTGTAGTGCGACCTCTAATGGAGGTCGTCTATACCGTGGAGTGCGCTGGGTCGTTTATAATTTTGAGGTTCTATACCTCAAACCGCTCTGAAGCGACCGGAAGTGGTGGCGCCGCGTGTTTTTTAAAAACTTCTTTTCAAGAAGTTTTTAAGAGGCATGGAGTGTGCAGCCCTGTACAACTTCGTTGCAGCGCCCTGGTGTAGATTTGCAGGTGTGCGCAAGTGCGTGCCTGCAGATCTGCCGGGGCGGGCTTCCGGCTGGCGAGCTTCTCCGGTTGGTGGAGAGCCTCTGCCAGCCATAAGCCACCATTTTGGATGCTGCAGGACGCCGCAGGAGTGTGGAGCAGCGAATTTGCGCTGCTCTGCTTGGCGACGGACTTACCCGGCTGCCAGTAAGCTCTGTTTCAGTGCGTTTCCCCCGTTTCTCCCTCCACATGTGGAAAGGGCCTGATAGAGGGGAAAGAATGAAATGCAGCCTTAGAAAAGATTAGCCAACAGATAGTTGTCAAATTATACAAATAATTGACATTACCCGGCAGATGGTATACAATATAAACCAGTATGAACAGAAGAAAAAGTTTTACCAGCAACAGATCTAGGATGCAGTGCATTAATATCCTTAATCCAAAAATCATGAACATTGTTCCTAACAGTAACTCTGTGTAGGAAAAAAAATAGAAAGAGTGAATAGTTGCAATTTACTGGTAAGCTAGCAACTTCCGTGGCAGTGGAGTGGTGAATCTACTTTAGGTTTTATGCAAGATTTAAAGCAGCTATCCAAGGTCTTAAACTCCTTCTACTCAAAATGGATTTAGCATGTGAACAGTTCCTTTAAAGTTCAGATTAAAACTCTGAGTTGAATTTATTATCCCTCTGAAATGAAAGCTCTCAGCCTCTCCTTTGAACATAAGCTAATACATGAATTCTTCTGAAGACCTAAATAACGTAAATAAACATCAGCATAAACAAAATATATATGTCTGGGACTAAGCTATGCATTCAACAGAACAGAACAGGGCTTCAGAGATGAAGCAGCATTTGGAGTAACAAAACAAACAGAGCACAGTATATGTTCTGAAGAGCCAGAATGGGGTAGTGGTTTAAGTGTTGGACTAGAATTCTGGGAGAGGAGCGTTCAAATCCCCACTTGGCCATGGAAACCCATTCTGTGAATTTGGGCAAGTCACAGTTCTTCACCCTCAGAAGAAGGTGATAGCAAACCTCTTCTGAACACATTTTGCCAAGAAAATTCTGTGATGTTTTCCTTAGTGTTGTCATAGGCTAGAAATGTCTTGAAGGCGTTCAGCAACAACAAATATATTCTGAAACAGCTTGGAAAACCCAACCCTAGTTTGGAATGGCATGTAATAAATTCTTATCATTATACTTCTGGCAAGCTGTAAGAGTTAACTTCCTACTCTCAGTAAAAGGAACAAAAGAAGAGTTACAGGCACAATATCATATGATACAAATTGGGTAGCTGACTAGCCACCTAGGAAAGGGAAGAATGGGAATAAGATACAAATATAAACACTTTCTGGTTTATAGTGTAATCTGCCCAATTTATTCAAAGAAATAAATCTTCCAAATCTAAACTGCAACATTCAACTGTTACTCGAAGATTTCATTTACATTCTCAGCCAAATAATTTTGTAAATGTCAATGGCTAACATACTTTTTCTGAAACTCACCTGCATTCAATAAAGTGTAGGTTACTGTAGGCCTGGACTTAAAAGATTAATTTCTGTCACATTTCTTATAAATTGGAATTATAATGGAATAATGGCTTCAGGCCAGCTGGCTAATATTATTAGTATGAATAAGCAAAGTGGCCAGTAAAAGGCTCTCTCATAAAGAAGGCATCAGCCTGCAATAGTTTAGGCACTACTGAATGAAATGCAGATCTTTCTCACATTTGTACTGGGGAATTGGTGACCTATAGTCAAGTTGAATTACTGGAACTGACTGAGGGGGTCTCAAGCACATTTAACAAGAAATTCCTATTATTTGTTTTCCAGACCCTTTAAAATATCAATATTTTTGAATGCTAGAGAAATAAGTTCAAAACAATGACTGGAATATTTGCAAAACAAGAAGGGATGGGGATTGAGAAGAACAGTACCATTAAGATTTACTAATTTATTTTAGCATGAGCTTTTGTAGATTATAGTGCACTTCCTCAGATGCGCTCATGAAGTCGAAGTCATAGGTATATTAGAAGTTTCATTGTTAGGGAGAAGTGAATAAGAGGGTAATGGGATACAGAAAGATGATACTGGTCATAAACCTTCGAAGAACTGTGCAAGATGATACAGGTCTGTCAAACAATTGGCTTGTTAATCTCATGACTAACTGACCTAACATGGCTATTTCATGAACTGTAAGGAAGGTCACCCAAGACACCAGAAACTATTGACCAGAATAATTTTTATTATTTTTTAAAGAAATTGACTCACATCATTACAGGGTGTATAAACAATTGAAATTAGGTTAATGGAGGACAACATGGAGATTTATCTAACAGCTTAAGGCAGGTATCTTTATTCTTTAAACAACATTATTATAGCTGCATTACACTTCACAGTCACTATAAATCTAGTATGAACCATATAGATTCCTCAGAAAATTAAATTCCAGAATCTCTCATTTGAAAAACAAACATGACCATTTTTACTAGACGTAGTGTGTGTGAGATTAACACAGCACCTTATGCTATATATAAAATAGTGCACTGGAGCATGATACTTAAAATGGCACTATGGATGATTGTAGCTGATTAATAAGCAACTCAAATAGTTAAAAGCAAAACCCTCAAAACAATCATGGGTCTCCTATTATCAACAATGCTGTTCATTCAAAGCCATTCTCAGTATGGTCAATAAATCCAGTCATCTAAAGAGTAAGCTTACCAAGGTTGCACTGTTTTATCACTAACAAACTGGCCATGAGGCCCCTCAGCACCAGGAGGTAAAAGAGCCAAATAAACTGGAGTCTCAGCTCCCTCATCAGGTGATTTAGGGGCTTGGGGACCTGCCATGTCAGTCCTCACCCATCCAGGACAACAGGCATTCAGGAGGATACCATCGTCTTTCCTTGTCTCATTTAGCACCCTCGCGTGAATTCTGGACAAAACAGTTACTCCAATTTTGGACACCCCATAAGCGGTATTGGGCCAGCCCTCCTTCTCATGAACTCCCTTCTTGCTGTCTTCTACAAATTTCTCCATGAGTTTCACTAGCTCTTCTTCAGTGATTGTATCACTCCGGAACTTTTTTTGTAAGTCTTCGCTACATTTAGGAAGTGCTCGAAGACTTACGGCACTGGAGACATTCACTACTCTTCCTGTGAAAAACAATACCATCACATTCCATAATTAACAAAGTTTTGCAAAACCCTGGATAAATGATCAGGTAAATTGTATACAAGAATTGAAATCTTTCTTCTAATATCTACTATGTAAGTTTATGAGTGAGCTTGTCTGTTGGTCTGTGTCAGGCAGGTGAAGACCTCATATGATTGGCTGGCTGTGAAGATTCTGTGGAATCCTGGGGTTGGCAGTTCAGGGAGGGGAGGGACCTTTAGAATTCTCAGCCAGAGAGTTTTTGGGCCTCAGGCTGGTTGCTATGGAGACGGGGCCTAGCAGCAAGGAGAGGCCAATGTATTCCCTCAGGAACGAAACCTCAGTATCTTAACAACTCTGAATACAGGTTGGATTGAGGACTGTGGGGAAAAGTTACATGCACTGGACAAGGCAGTTTGGGGAATTACAGACACAGGATCTCGAATCTGTGTATTTCAACCACATCTAATTCTTGAAGTAAGGTAAAGTAATTCCTAAGGTATGTCTAACAAGTGTTACCTATGAGAAAATAAGACCCTGGGCAACGCCGGATAAATACGCTAGTATCTCAAAAACACTAAGATGAAAAGCGATTCATAGAAAATCCAAAAATAGATGGTTTTAGATTCTAAATTTTTAAATTCTGAGCTACCACTATAACTCTTTAAATGTACACACTTTAAATGTACTCCTTAAATGTACACACATATGTAATACAGGTATACCTTGGTTAATGAGGTAGATATGTTCCTGGGCATTACTTCTTTAAGAGAAAAATTGGTTTCACTACAAATAACATGAAAATAATAGGCATAGGTTCCTATGCTGCAAACAAGAAAAGGAGTCTAACATGTTTCACCAAACTTTTTATTCAAAACTAATACTATGTACTTGTAAAATGAAACAACCAGGTAAGCCTTGCACAAGTAAAGCACTTGCAGGTTTGTTCCAAAATGCACCCAGGGATACCCTTTTTCTTATATCAGCCTACCTCCTTTTCTTATAATTTCCAGTTTAGTGGCCAGACGTATACTTTTAAAAAAATGCTTGGGGAGCGGGTGAGGCAGGCTAACCTGCTTTCCCAATTTCTTTCTGTTTTGCTGTTCATGCATTCTCAGCAAGAGATTCTGGAGTTGGCTGCTATTTACCTTTGTTGTAGGCAAGCACATAAAGCTAAAATAGGACTAACTATTCCATTCTTTCCCAGCTCAGGCTTTACTGTATTGTTTACTGGAGACCTACTACTTTAACCTGGCACCAAAAAAGTCTTTGGTTTCTTTCAGCCCTTTTTCTAACCAAAACACTCTTAAAAGACTCCCAGGTAGACAGAAGACAGGGAGGAATAGAGGAGCCTGGGCAGGCATAAAAAGACTGTGTTAAAAAAAGGAGCTTCCCTGTTAAAGGCTTTATTAACTGAGGTATCTCTGTATTGTACTTAGCATCTTAGGTTCTTGAAGATCCTATGATTCATGCTACTAGCTTTCTACTCAGAGAGAGCATATATTGTAAATTAATTATATCCAAGGATCTCAGATCATTGTACTATAAAATGGATTCAAATAGTTAAAAAAAACAAAACAAAACCAGCTGAAACAGCTAAAGCACACGTGCAGATATGGTAAAAATAAATTAGGTCTCAAAAGTTTTAGTAAACACTCAAAGCTATGTTTTTAGTTGCTGTCGGAATGATACCAGTGTTTGTGCCAGCTGGGCCTCTAAGCGGAGGGTGTTCCACAACCGGGTGCTGCAGCAAAGTAGGCCTTCTACCAAATCTTCATACAGTGTATTACCCTTGCTGACGGGACATAGAAGGGACCCTTCAGCAGTCCTCAGGCAGCTGTACACAGGGAAGGTATTGCATTCCTTTAGGCACTAAGGCCCAAGCCATTTAGGGCTTTACATATCATAAAGAAAAATTAAAGCTCCTAATCTACTCTAGCCCTGTTCAGGGGTTGCCTCTGAAACCATGGGTACCAAATGTGGGAAGTGTGCAGGGTTAGGCCCTTTTCGCACCTTACCTGTTCCTGATGTGGGCGCATGGGGATCATGCGAGCAGCCTCTTGCGAGAGGCACTTGCATCCCCTCTGCTTCATCTCCGCAGAAGCTTCCTGCTGGCCAGAAGGAAGCGTGAGGGCTCCGCCTCTTCCTTCTGCAGCGCAGCTGGGTACTTTCCCAGGCTGTGCTAGGGAAGGAAGGGCGAGGGCCACATCTCCGGAGGCTCCGCACGCAAAGTAAGTGCGTGTGGGGCCCGAGAGCGACACACGATCACACATCATTTTTGGCAAGAAGACAAAAATGATATATGCTGCAACTGCCGCCTATTGGCCCCAGCAGCATCACGCGATTGCGAGGATGTCATGTGAAATGGTCCTTGCAATCGCGCGACGCTCTGGAGGCCCTTTCGCATGTGAAATGGCATGCAAAAAGGGCCTTAGTTCCCTCCTCTCAGCTCCTTTTGGCAATACATGCCCAATTTTCTGCCTTCTGCATGTGCAGTCCTTTCCATGTATTATGCAAATACATGGAGTAGATGTAACAACAGTCAACATCTTAGGTTCTTGAAGATCCTATGATTCATGCTACTAGCTTTCTACTCAGAGAAAGCATTCTTCTGCTCCTCTTTTCACCTGGGACTTGTCCACTACTCTGCTCCCTCAGAACAAGAAATGCCAAACCCTTCACTAGCAATCAGTTGTCTCTCCAGAAGGTGCTGCTGCTATAATTTAAATCTGCATGTTATCTGAAACTTGAGCAAAGAAAGTAGACATTTCTGTTCCTGCAGCTACATGTAGTCTTAGAAAGGGAGATACCCTGGCTATTATAGAGACACAGACATGATGGAAGACTAACCAAAACTACTTAATACAAGCTCATATGACTAAAACCGTGGTTCTCAAGTTAAAACAAAATAAAAAAAAAGCCAAATGTTTCCATATTTGCCATGTGGTAAATTGGCTGCCTCTTGTCGTCACCCTTACTGATACATAATCATAATCATCAACATCATCAACAACAACAACAACTATAAATGCATCACTTACCTTTTGGCTTTATGAGTGGTAATAACTCACTGGAAATATTTCTGGTAGCAAAGAAGTTTGTTTTCATGGTCACTTCTGCTTGCATATGAAATGGTGTCGTGTCAGCCACTTTTTTTCAGAAAGCAAAGGAAAGGAAATGAATGAGTTACTGAAAAGTATATATATGGCAAATGCATATTTCTAGTTATACATGTTATGCAAATACATACTCTGGTGACAATTGGAGTAATTTGCTGTGGCTGTAACATTAGTGCAGACGATACTTGGAAGTGTATCTGTATCACACATCAGCGATCAATTGCATTTCCCATAAAACTGGCCCTTCTTCCAATCCCAGTGCAGAATTTCCCTTCGTTATGTTCATTAGTTCCCCAAATTTTACAGAACCATAGCCTTGTCTGACACCCACCAAAAAAACTGGTTTATTGTTCTAAAGTCAAAAGAAGTTGCATTCAAGAAGCTAAATTGCCAGTGCATGTATCAAAGCAGTCAAATTATTGTAAATGGTATTTTTAAAATTGAAAATGTGAAGAAAAAGTACCAATATCTTCTCTATTCACTTTATTTAGCAGAATTCAGAATGTTTTCCACTTTTTTTATACACTGCAAGAACAATGTTTTATTCTAGATTTATGCCATATTGAGATGATTAAAGTGAGACTGCAGTACTTTGGACATATTGAGAAGACATGACTATCGTGTGGAAGGAGAGGGAAGTAAAGGAAGGCTTGAGGGAGGCTTGCTTGGGCTAGTCCAGGGCACAGACGAACGAGGCCTGCTTTTCTTTTCTCCCTCATTGAAGTAGCCGCACCCCTTTTTAATCTTACTATCACACTCTGGTTTCCTCCCCCACACTTATTCACAACCCTGATTTTCCTAAAACCCACAACCTTAGTGGATAAAGGGCAAAGCTTATCAATGGTTAACAATTAATTTGATTAACCATGATTAATGGTTAATCAAAAATGGATAATCTGTGGTAGTGTGTTATGATGGTAAAACTAAAGAAAATACTCTATTGAGGCAAAACTTATTAAAAAAAATAGAATGAAGTCTTTATTAAAATACCAACCAGGGAAAAATGTATTGTGGATTCAAAAATATTCAAACAAAATCATAATTTCTTAAAGATATTTAACTAATTCCTTCAAAACACCACAGTGTTCACCAACAGAGCTTTCACACACACCCTTTTCACTCCCCTTAGCACAAAGATCTGTTTCTCCACCTAGAGTTCCACTTTCTGACCCTTTCAGTAGTGGTTTGGTTTCTTCTCTGTCCCTATACTAGTCCGGTGAGAAGATAACCCTCTCCCAGAAAACCACCTTTTGGTTGACTGGACCCCTGATGTCTCTCTACAAATCTCACTGAAGGAAGCTAAATTCAAAATCATGCTCCCAGCATATATGCTTTCTGCTGTCTCACTCACAGCCCTTCTCTCTTGCTAGGGCTTGTTTTTGTCTCCTCAGACAGAGCCAAACTCATTATAGTATCACCCTCTGTTACCAGGGCTGCTCTGCTAGCTGCACCCCCAGGCTCTGTCACATGCCCTGTTAAGATGACTAAACTGAGACTGTTGTATTTTGGATGTGACCTACTAGAAAAGAAATCAGTGCTTGGTAAAGTAGAAGGCAATAGGAAAAGAAGAAGACTGCATTATAGATGGATAGATTCAATCAAGGAAGTCACAGCCCTGAGACTGCAAGACCTGAGCAAGGCCACTGATGATAGGGTGACTTGGAGATCTCCCATTCATATAGTTGCTATAAGCTGAAGTCAACTTGACAGCAGTTAGCAACAACATTTTTTCATTATTCCCAGACAACATTTAAATTGCCAAAAACATCAAAACAGGAGGAATCATTTGCAGTTTTTTAAATAGCAAATGAAATTATATTCATTTTGTTAAGAACAATTCAGATGTCTCCAGATGTTTTGGTGAACAGGAAGATCAATGTCAAGAACAGACTAATAATAGCAGCTCTCATTTAAAATAATAACAAAAACAAAACACATTTTTTAAAGTAATTTAAATATATATTACAATTATTTTTAAATCAAAAGCCAGGAAATGCTCAAGTTGCTTCCTGAATGGCACAGTTTTGTATCTTGAACTGACAAAATACAGCTGCTTCTGTCTCTACACCTAATCTCAGGCCCTTTCCACCCTACACTGTCATAGTGCTATTATTCCACTTTCAACGTCCTGTGGAATTCTGGAGTTTGTAGTTTACTGAGGCCAAAGAGCTCTCTGGCTGAAAATTCTAAATGCCCCTCCCTAAACTGCAAACCCCAGAATTCCACAGGATGTTGAAAGTAGAATAATAGCACTATAAAAGTATAGTACGGAAATGGCCAAAATATCAAGATGATCAAAATATGCCTAGTATCTTTTTAAACCAAGTGGTTGTTTCTGTTTGTCATCATTTCTGTGGTCTAATTCTAATCTCCACTGGAAGTGTAAGAATAGGAGTACATTTTTATCAAATGTTGGTGATCTGTGCTGTGCAATTCTGTGTTATTCACACAATTTTACCAAATGCACAATAGTAACCCCTTAAGGATACTTCACACATTTTGCTTTTCCTACATTGAAATATGTTTTTCCATCTGGAAGAAAGATCAGATTGGTGTCTCTCTCATCATATGTGACAAATGCATCTCTACATTTTGTTAACATGAGTGTGATAGCTGGGCAGTATCCATGCAGATTACATGTTGTTGTTTTTTTCCTGCGTAGGGAAACTACTGCATGTAAAGTGACCCTGACCTGCTGGAGAGAACATAATATCTAACAAGGTCACAAACTGCATGGCAGATATTACTGTGCCCAGTTTAAACTGTTGAAAGTAAGGATTGTCCAACATGCATTTTCAATGACATTTCACATTAACAGAGATCACCAGGGCCCCAGCACCAGCATCTTTTATAATGCTTGATTCACTTTCTCTAATATATGTAATTATGAGGACAATTTTTTTTGATTAGGTGCTGAGTGAATTTCCTAATCTCCAAAGTACTTACAAAGAGCTCCCCCTCATTAGGTATAGGATGCTTTAAGATCAAATAGTGGTATTCCCAGACATGCTTGATCTCTTTGTCTTATATGAACCTCTTCAAGCTGAGAGAGGCCCTTCTCTCTATCCCATTATCTCCCTAGGGCACATTTGGTGGGAACAAGAGAGAGGGCCTTCCGAGTGGATGTGCGCACACTTTGGAATCTCCTCACTTTGGAGGGTAGGATGTTTGGAGCATAGGATGTTTCTCTTTTGCTCCCCATCTGTTGGTGGGTGAAAAATATCCTATTCTATTAGGCTTTTAGTAATTGACTATGATTTGATTTTAATAGTATGCTATTTCATTGATTTTTAGAGTTTGCCTTTTAATGATTTTTAAAGCATTTCAACTCTATAGTGGAATTGCTTTTAAAATAATTACATATGAAAATATGTTTAAAAATATGTGGATGCACACACAAACACACATTTTTAAATGTTTTTAATTTTTACTTCTTTCCCCCTGTAAGCTGCCCTGAGTCTGAGTACCTGGGAAAAGGGTGGTATATTGATTATGTGGTGATGATTATGACACTGATAATGACAACAGCAACATCTTTTCTTTTTCGTTTTTGCTTTACCTTTGAATGCAATCCCTGCATTGTTGATTAGCACATTCAATCCACCATACTTTTCCTTCAGGAAATCGCGGAGGGCTCGAATACTCTGGAGATCATTGATATCCAGCTGGTGGAAGAGCGGCTTCAGTCCTTCCTTCTGCAGCTCTGCTACTGCTGCCTTGCCTCGTTCAACATCTCGAGATGTCAGGTACACATCCCCGGAGAACTGCTTGCATAGAGCCCGCACAATGGCCAGCCCAATGCCTTTATTGGCCCCGGTCACTACAACAACTGGAGTACTGGACATTTTCCCTGTCAAGTTAGTAAAAAAATCAGATAAATCTAGTTCTGTATTATCATGCCTGCTGCCGAAATTGGTTACAGGAATGGCTAACTCCAGACAACATGAAACTTTTAAACCTAGAAGGAGTTGACCTTTGGTCAGGTTGGCATTATTATCTCTGATTTAACAAGGCCAAAGTTAGTAAAGAATTCAACAGTCATTACACCAGGAAGGCTTTACTAAACGTTTGGAGATGATATTTTTCAAAATGTTGAAAAATGCCACATTGGGTCTCTCCCCACGAGGCTTACTACAAAAAAGAGAATATATTATTTGATAAGTGGATAAGGTACAAAGCCCTAATGGAAGTGCAGCGAGATCAAATAAGAATTAGATCTCAGCAAGAGCTCAACAAAACAGGGATCAAATGTCACTGGCTTCTCTACTGTCAACTCAGAGAAAAATTAAAAATAGATATGAATCTAAATAGTTTTCAAATGACAGACAAGGTTATAACTACAATTTTGTGCTCCAAGAAACAAAACCTACTTCTTCTATCTATAAACTTTTACTACAGTGGGCTACAGAAGATGAGCCTAAGAAATTGTTGATGATTACATGGGCACAAAATTTTTCCCATTCTGTCCCTCTAGAACAACAGGAAAAAATTTGGACAAAAAGGCTAAGGTATACAGTTTGCCAAGATATCTGAGAAAATGTATATAAGATGTACCTGAGATGGTATTTGAACCCAGAGAAATTATCAAAAATCCACCAAAACTATTCAATAAATTTTGGAAGTGTGATTGTGAAATCAGTATCTTCTATCATCAATGGTGGACATGTAAAAAAGTAAAGAAATTCTGGAATGCTATACACACTCAGATTGAAAGAATTTTAGGTTTTCAGTTTGAAATGACTCCTGAATGGTACTTGTTATCCGTTATGAATGACGAACTACAGAAAAAAGCTGGAAAGTTACTATTCTATATGTCAGCGGCAGCTAGAATGGTAATAGCGCAAATGCAGAAGCAAAAAATTCTCTACTCTTTAGAAGATTGGGAGATGAAGCTATTCGACCTGATGCAGATGGACAGAACTACATATATGATCAGAGGGATCAAATTTGAAAGTTTTATCAAAGATTGGGATACTGTTATTACATATTTTAGGAATCTATGGGGAGATATTAAAATAGTGAATATTGACTTTTGAGATTAAGCTATTTTACAGCAGCTCTGAAGTTATGCTATATGCTTGACAGACAATGCTTCTTGATCAGTATTTTCTGTTTCCTCTCACTCAGAGGGAAGTCAGGGGAGAATGTGGAATGGTGACAAACTAAGATAATGGTCTGTTTACATATATTTCACCAGTGTATGCTTTCTTATGGATGAATGTAAATGTTTATTTTTATATCTATGAATAAAAAAAATAGATAATAAAGAGGACACCTTAGGAGGATCCCCAACCACATGTACATCTCAGAAGTAAACATATATATATATGGACACTGAAAAATACCATGTTATTATGAGGCTACAAAATACACATTTTTATTAGTGTGGTTTCAAAAATAATTTTCTTGAGTAATTCTTGTGTGGTAGCCATGCCAGTCTGTTACAGCAAAAGCAACGGTCTCATGGCATTTTAAATCTATTTTTGGATAAGCTTTTGTGTGTGAAGAGCTCTTCTTGGTGGTAATTTGAGTGAATGTGAGTGTATGTATACATTGTTGTTGCTTGCCTTCAAGTTGTTTCCAAGTTATGGTGGGCCTGAGGTGACCTTATCACAGGGTTTTCTGGGGCTCACAGTGTGTGACATGGGCAAGTTCACCTAGTGGGTTTCCATGGCTGAGTGGGGAATCAAACCCTGGTCTTCAGGGTCATAGGCTGATGTTCAAACCACTACACCATGCTGGCTATATACGTAAGATATATATCTACATTTTGAATATAGAGCGAAGTAGGCTTTTAGCTGGATAAAGTGGTTTCAAGAGTGTTGCTCTGGATCCTCTGTGTCACAAGTTGTTCCTGATACCCACCCTGCACACTATACTTGAACATGTGGCACTAGCTTAACAGAAGTTATTTTATTTACATTAACAGTGTGTAACAAAACTGCTGTTTCATTCAAATAACCCACTTCGTGACAGACCTTTTATTAAATGTTCTTTTGATTTTTTTCAAAGAAAGTATGATGCCCCTAAGTCCTGTGTGTTAATGGTTGGCCTTAATCTGTTGTTAAAGACTGAACTTGGAATATAAATGGATTCTGTCTTTTGAGAAAGTTGTCTTACTGCTATTTCTCCTCTTGGTGCTTGAACTTTTCTTGTCAATTTTTCAACTAAATCAGTCCACCAAGCCCTGTCTAGCCAGTGTCGGATAGACAGTCCTGCACTTTTCCAAAATCTTCCTATTTCAGTTTTAGTGCTCTAATCATAATTGAAATCAGATGTTTGAGGCAGTTCTGCATTTATGCCATCAAGAATTGAAACTATTAACAAAGATTATGAGAAGACAATATTTTGCCTTATCAGATTTAATCAATTTAGAGAATGATTAAAAAAAAGTCTGTTACCTTAGGGAAAAAGACACAAATGTGTTCCAAGGTGCCTGTCTCTCCACAGTCTCCAACAATTTTGTTAAATTGCATGATTATTTTAACGGGTATTAAATGCTGTCTTTATTATTAATTCTTACAAAAGAATAATGATAAAGCACAACTCACCTAGTTCGCTGTAGAACGTTTCAAAAGAAGCAAGCAGATTCTGCCAAAGAGTGAGAACAAGAACCCACCTACAGTACTTGGCTTGATATAATGTCTGCTGTTGATTTTATGCACTCTGCTGCGCTTGCTGTGTGTAGAGCGGAAGCTGTTCTGCCTGAGACCCGCCTGGCAACTTCACAGAGCCCCGGGGACAAAACGTCCACTGAAGCCTGAAAGAGAATCTTAAAGAAAGGAGAACAGAGCTGGAGGGAGGAAGGAGAGAGAAAGTATATATAATGGTCTGGTGCTGTTTGTTTTTCATTAGGGAGTTGACTTTGTTCCATGCCTCTTTGCAGAAGAGTGTGGATGTTATCAGAGAAAGACAGAAGGTCAACAGTGAACGTATCTGTTTAGAAGTAGATACTACCAAGAACAAAGGGAAGTTCCTTGCTTCCTAATAGATAGGATTGCAGTTGAAGTTCCAAAGTACATTATAGTCTGATAAACATTTTTCATTTACAACCACAACCTATGAAATGGGAAAAAGGCATATTTAAGAATTCAGCGTGAGCAGTTATATGTTTATTATTGCAAAGGATTATACAGAGTCTGCTTTGAAAATGATTCAAAAGTAGCAACTTGTTCCAAGTAGGTTGGCTTGACTGATCACTGGGAATAGCTAACAGGATCCTATTATGTGCATCTTTTGCCATCTGCCCTGACTGCCAGTCTGTTTCCAAGACCAATTCATAGGGATTCTGCACCACTTCCACACTACACTGTTATAGTGCTATTATTCCACTTTCAACATCCTATGGAATCCTATGATTTGCAGTTTAGAGAGGGATATTTACAATACTCAGCTAGAGAGCTCTTTGGCCTCAATAAACTACAAGCCCCAGAATTCCACAGGATGTTGAAAGTGGAATAATAACACTGTGACAGTGTAGTGCAGAAAGGGCCATAGTTCTAGTTTTAACTTTTAAAGTCCTGAACAGCTTGGGCATAGGTTAATTTCAATGAGCATCTCCTTCCATATCTTATTTCAAAATCCTTAAGGTCTTAATCTGAGTCCTTCAGAGAGCTGCTCCAGCCAAGTGCAGTGAAATGAGTGGCTACAGGAGATGGCCTTTCTAGTGGTGACACTCTGCCTGTGCAGTCATCTCCCAAACAGGCCCTATTGATATCTTTATTATGTATTTTCCAGGACTGAACATTTTTTCATTCTCCCTGGCATTTTTAGAATTGTTATCACACGAGGCAGGTAAATCACAATTGCGGCAGGATAATAGTATCTTTGCTGGAACTCATCAGATGATATTATTTCTCTTCTATGGTTCTCCCAGTGGGAGTTTGAAAAGTGTCTTTTATTAACACAACCCCCCCCCCCATTATTTACCTCCTATGTAGAAGTGCTTTCCGAATGATCTCCCACAGGGAGAACAATAGAAGAGGATTTGGGTAACGTGCTATGTCTCAGCCAAAGACATTATTATGCTGTTGTAATTGCATTTTATTTGCCACATATGGTAAAAGTCCCAGTGCTCTTGTTTTGGTTTGTTGTTTTTATTCTTGGTTGTAGGTACAGATCCAAAGAACTGGCATTCCAGTGTTTAGAACTGGGGGAAATTCCAGGGTGTGTGTGAATTGGGTAGTATGTGATTATGTGTTAAGTGTTTTTGTGTATTTTATAAGCTATGAATCAAAGGACAGTTGGTATACTTTTTTGCCGTATGATTTAAACTATGGTGTAACTTGAAAACTGGTATGTGTGACATTGCGGAAATATACATGTGAGAGTCTTGGGTTTTGCATCATTTTGTCCTACAAGAGATCTGAAGGAGCCAATAAACTCATTTTGAATCTCTTTATGGCTTATTGCATGTCTTTACTTTTTTACCAAGAAGTAACCTGTTGGAGAGTAGGGGCCTCATGTATTAGTCTGTAAACAAATATTCTGATGAGCAGTTTCTGGATGCCGTGGCCAGTTTTGTACAGATGGAATTGCTTCCGTCACTGAAGCGTGGTTGGGAGCAATTCCCCTTCCCCCTGCAGCCCCACATGGAGGATGACATGGGGAGGGGAAAAAAAGTTCCATGGAGCTATTAGTTGGGTGTTATCACAATGTGACTGCATTGGACATTATTTGTAACTTTTCTAGTACCTTGAAATAACTAGCAGAACTATTCACTTTGCATGAGTTAAAAATCCCTTAATCACCCCAGTGCTTTATCAACCTTTCTCTTAGCCACTAGCCTTCCCTCACTAATAGGCAGCAGGAGTTTCTCTCTTTCTGAAATCATCTCAGGTGCCTGCAAAGGAAAATAGGACTGGAGACACTTAGAAATCCTATGGAGACATGAATATTTCAGGCTTGATACCAGCTGTGTCTTTAGGGAAGGGTAGAGATGTCTGTCACCTATTAACTATATTGCAAATTAGACACTTTTTTTTTTAAAAAAAACCCCAAACTATAGTTACCCTATTTTATGCCAGTGCATCTTATATGCTGGCAAATAATTTACTATAATTTATATTGCAATTTATATTGCAATTCATTACCATATTTGCCAACATATACATGGGGTGTGTCTTATATGCTGGCAAATATGGTAATGAACTACAATATAAATTAAAGTATATACCCATAGGAGCCCCTTAGAATCCATGGCAATTTTCAGTTGTCCATTTTTCACAGCCTTGAAGCTATGCCAAAGACAGACAGACACAGAGAACAAGAGAATGAGCAGGAGAGACGTTTTCATTTATTATTGAAAACACCTTTGGATTAATAAAGAATGACATAACAATGCACATAGAGTCATATTTTTTCAATGCTGCCTGTATTTTACTCAAAAGTAAGTTTGAATGTTATGGTTATACTTCAAATGGAGTAAAATTCTCAATTGTCAAAGTACACTTTCATTGTTACAAAAAGACAAAAAAAAAGAAATTACAAGGCACATCATTTTTATCTAACTTCCAAACTCTGATAATTCCCACAGAAATTTGCAATTAGTGTTCTGTTTGTACACACTTAGGATAATAGTAGCTATAATGCCAAGAGGATCTGATTCCAGTGAACAAAGAATGTTCACATCATTAGTTTTAAAAGTTGATGGGGATGAAATTACGAAATAATTATTTTCACATGTACACTGACAAAATGTTTAGAGATGAAGTTTTCCTGTCAAACAATGTCTAACTGGTTGTCATATTTACTGTTTGTATGTTTCTGTCAGAGCATGCAGGTTCTTTGTGGACTTTTCAAGTGACTGTGCAATTAATATCCCCAGGATTATTTTTTTTTTTAATAGTCAAAAAGCAGCTTCAACAGAATCCCACAAATGCTTATGTGGGAATAATATATTAGACTCTTTCTGCCCTCCAGGAAGAATATTTCAATAACATTTCAATGTAGGGAGCGGCTCTCAGGAGAGTTAATTGGTTAGTTATTTAGCTACTCACCACGACCCAGCACTCTTATGTTTGATTATTACACAATCAAACATAAGAATGCCGAGTCATGGTGAGTTTGTGATTAACATGGGACACTACCTTTATACTAGGAGTTCTCCCAAGTTTTCTCAGTGGTTTGGAAGTGGCAATATTAGCCTTTTATATGAGAAAAAAAGTTCTAGGTTGTTTAGAAATAAAATGTTACTATTACTATTCAATGGCTAATGCTCCCATTTTTAAAGCCTCGTGTGTTAAAAAAAATGCAATGGTATTTTCAAAGGAATCCAAGCTATACAAGTCACAAAAGAAAAATAATAAAACACTCAGGATGGTTATTGTTGTAGAAACTGTGACTGTACTATACACTATACATTGCACTCTGCCATTTTATAACTTTTAATTTTCAAAAAATGTCTTTCATTACCAAACATGGAAGAATAATCACATCCATATGAAAGTTTTTGCTGGAAGTTTTTAATATTAATTAAAAAAACACATTCACAAGTATTAAGTTGAATTTCATTTATATGTCTTTTGGGAGACTCTTCTTTCAAGGGAAGTAATTTCTTTTTCTTTTTTTTAACAAAGTAATTTACTATAATGTACAATTCTATTTTCCTGCCTTTGAAAGAGAAGCGTTCCATCATGCCAGCACCTGAGTGTGCATCTTGAGGGACTGTGTGTGTTTAAAAGGATGAAGTCTTTTTTTCAAAATGGAGACCACACACAACCCCTTGCCCAACAGCATCCCTAATTCTTTTGATTTTTTTAGTTTTATTTACTGTTTTAGAAGGTTCAGATTTGCTGTAAAATTGTAATAGCTTAATGCTTGCATTCTAGAAAACAGCCATGACCAAAAATGAGAAAGTTATGAATGTACATTTTCTAAGGAGTGAGTGATTTCACACATTCATAATAACAAATAAAGAAACGTTAGGTGCTCAGACTTAGGAAAGAGAAAGTATCCTACTGGTTTGCATTTCTAGCTACCTAAAACAGGATACAACACACCACACAGGTAATTCTGCATCACATTATTCCACTATCAGATTCAGTATTCTTTTCTCCTACACAAGGGCCTAGTGTGACTGTGACAGCAGATACTCATACACACCCCTGCTCTGGATTGTTATAGTTAGATCAAGTCAAATGTCTTAGATCTCAGATCAATGTGTACCTTCACAAGCATGAGGTGACAGTTACCATTTCTGTACTTTCTTTTCACTGACATATTGGCCATGAGGCCCATCAGCACCAGGAGGTAAAAGAGCCAAATAAACTGGAGTCTCAGCTCCCTCGTCAGGTGATTTGGTGGCTCTGGGACCAGCCATGTCAGTCCTCACCCATCCAGGACAACAGGCATTCAGGAGGATACCATCACCTTTCCTTGTCTCATTCAGTACCCTTGCGTGAATTCTGGACAAAACTGTCACTCCGGTTTTGGATATACCATAAGCATGATTTGGCCAGCCCTCCTTCTGATGCACTCCCTTCTTGGTGTCTTCTACAAACTTTTCCATGAGTTTCACTAGCTCTTCTTCAGTGATTGTGTCACTTCGAAACTTCTTTTGCAAGTCTTCGCTGCAGTTAGACAATGCTGAAACGCCACACATGCTAGACACATTCACCACTCTGGCTGTAGAAAATAGAAAAGTGATTTTGGGGTAGAAACTATGTTATGGTCTCAGTTAAAACTGCTTAACTACATTCATTTATATTAACATTTTCTAGGCCACTTTTTATGTCACTCTCTCCCAAGGGAATTTACACAAAAACATAATTGTAAGAAAATATAACTATATTAAAACCAGAGTTAAAACATTTGCAAGACCCGCTGTCACACTTGTATAAAATTAATCTAAACAGCTGAAAGGATTAATTTAAAAACAATTTGAAACCAGCAGCATTACCAACCATTCAAAAGTCCTTCACATCATGTTATGTGAAGGCACTCTGGAATAAACTGGTTAAAACCAGCAATATCAATATCCATTTAGAAGTTCTACACATCATATGATGCAAAGGTAGGCTGGAATAAACTGGCTTTCAAAGCTTATTTCAAAGCTAATACTAGTGGAGCTAAGCATTTTCTCCTTAAGTGGGATGAGGGACCTATGGATTTTGGGTTACCACTGAAAAGATCAATACCAATTATATCCCATCTTACTTCCTGCTGAACTAAAGTTGAAAATGAATCACTTTTCAGGGACTGCACAACTCCCTAATATCTTTGAAGGGTTTTTGCTTCCTCGTGAAGCATGATTTGAAGTTCACCTGCTCAGACTTTCATAAGCTCCCTTACTGAATTCTTACTTGAACTGTTATACTAAAATCTGTATTACAATAAGCAGAAACTGCACTTTGTAATGTTGTGAGTATGGGGGAAATAGTTGGAATTGGTGCTGTCCACTGCAGCATAGATATCTGGCCTAGATGAACAAACCAGATGCTAATGCTGATTGATACAATGTACAAAGCTCTTGCATCTGAAATAAACTGTATATCAGATTATATCTTTAATCTAATTCTTCTGGTAGATATTACCACCATCACCATCCTGTTTTTTTCCAGTTTTCTCCAGGTGGCTTACAACAGTTAAAGCAAACATAGCTAAAAATTCCCAACATACAAAAGGTAAATAAATAATAAAAATGTAATTAAACTATTAGTAAAATTGAAACCTATTTAAAAAGTAAACCACTAAAAGGAAAACAGGAAATAGAAAATTCACCCCTTTCCCCTTGAATGATCAGTCTTCCAAGCCCTGCTAAAATAGAAAAAAAGAAAACCTTTAACTGCCTGAAGAAAGCTAGCAAGGAGTGTCCTGGTCTTACTTTTGGAATTTGAAAACATGGAAGCAGCTACAGAGAAGGCCCTTTCCTGTCCTCCTATCAAATGAATCTGGGAGATTAGTGGGATGGAGAGAAGCGCTTCCTCAGAAGATCTCAAAATATATTGTGTGGCACAATATGATCCTTCAGAAAATCTGAACCTGAGTCATACAGAGCTTTGTAGGTCATAATCAGGACATTAAATTGTGTCTGGAAACAGACCAACCGACAATGGAGCTGTTGTAACGGGAACTGTTTACTCTCTGTAGCCAGATCCAGTTAACAATCTGTCTGCACCTCTTTGGATCAGCTGATGTTATTGAACACTCTTCAAAGGCTTCCCCACATAGACCATGTTAAAGTAATCCAAATCGGATGTAATTAAGGCATGCATTGCTATGGCCAGATCTGATATTTCAAGCAAGCAAGAAACACAGGAGGCGCACAAGTTTTAATTGTGCAAGTGTACTCCTGGCCATGACCAAAGCCTGAGCTTTCAAGTTCAGGACTGAATGCAGGAGTACAACCAAGCTGTGGACCTGTGTCTTCAGGGAAATGTAACTTGCCTATCACAGGCTGAATCTTTGTTTCCTGATATGCATTTGGACTTAATTCATATGTCTATGAATTACACATTAACTGGTGAAATATAAAGACATCTAAAAGCAATTCAGAATAAAAAGAATAGTGATGAATTTTTTTTTCCTTTTTAGAGCACCATCCTCATTTAAAAACGTTTGTGGAAATTACTTTTCTGGGCTATAATCACTATTGTGCAAGTGAACACGTTCGCCACTTCCCTCTGCCACCTGCCCCTGGCATGATGGGGCCCTCAGCCACCTGGAAGGGGAGCTGGGCAGAGGAGATGCCCCACCCCATTTCACTCTCCCACCAGCTGCTGGTACCACAGCTGGTGGGGGAAGGGCAGAGGAGGAGCTCTCCTCCCTTCATTAGGGAATGAGATGGGGAAATGGGGAAGGCAAGCCACCCGCGAATAATCAAATCCGCGAGTCTCAAACCCGCAAATGTGGAGAGAGAACTGTATGTCCTCACACTGGAAATGAAATCTGCCAGAATGCTGTAAGTCAATATTCATACTTTCATCATCCATCTGGTACTAGTACTGGATGAAACTATACCTGTCCGAATTCTTCACTTTATGTAAGCACATTTTGGAAGTTCTAAGTCAACTCTTTTGCAGAGCCTATGAAACTGCAGCTCAAACTTGGGCATTTTGGTTACGCTCAGAAAGTATTAAGTACCTGGCTTAAATGAGCTCGGGTCCCAAAGAGTTAAGGGAAGAACTTTCCCCTGGAGTGTGTAAAATGGGCAACCATGACAACAATTGCTGATTGTGCTTTGCAAAAATCCACCACGGCCACTGTCTGCAATAATAAGAACTTCTACAGCAAATCACTCAATTGGTTCTGGTATGAAGTTCCATAAAAAGTAGAAGCCTAAACAGGTATACTTGGGATTAATTCCCAATCATTTTAACAATCTATCTTCAAGCTAAGGGTGCATCTTATGCTGGCTTATTTGAAAGTCACTGAAACCAGTGGGACTTATGCCCAAAGAAATGTGGTTAGCATTGGAGCTGCTTGCCCCCTTGTTGTTTTTCAGTTACAAGAACTCTTGGACCTTGTCTTCATTCCCACTCCAGCAACAGCAACTGAAAAGCTCCAGAATCTGGTCAAGTGCTTGGGGGCCCTGTGATCATTGAACACAGAGTAATGGACATTTGGCAATGTCACCTCTGGTTCCAGGAAATAAGTAGTAGTTAAAAAGTCACTTTCTATTCTCACTTCCTCTTTTTTTAAGTCTGCTGATCTTTAAGAAGGTAAGGAAATTTGGGGGGAAGGAGCCATTTTGAAGGATAACACTGCTCCAGGCAGCATGGAGTTGCGGGCTTTTTCAGCAAGAGTTATTTTTTTATGGGTAAAAGTAAAACATTTTGGGTTCAGATGTGGCCAGCAAAAAGGGGGCTCGGTAGTGCACTTTGCTCACCCCAATGCACTCTGGATTAGAAAATATTTCTATGTTTATGATTTTAAATATTAAATAGAACACATGGGGTTCAATAAACATATTTCTATGCATGTGGAAGCTTCCTGCCCTTGGCCCCTGTCTTTGATGCCCTGCTGTGTGCGCGAGTGTGTTTTAACTAACTAGTTAGAAACTATGCTTAGAAATCATACTCCTTCATTCATTCTTCAAAGAAATATGGCTAGGATTAAAGGAATAAGTGTATTTGGGACTACACCTTAAAGACCATGAAAAAGTATTATTATTAATGAATGTAAAACACTAGGCTTAATAAATTACAGTTGGCCCTCCACTTTCGCAGGTTTGGCATTCACAGATTTGATTATTTATGCGTTATTTTATTTATTTATTCTAAAAATTACTGTATTTGCCCCTGCCATAGAAAAAAATATGTTCTCTATAGGAATTTCTATGTCCTTCAGAGCAATTGTATGGCCAATGTCTGCCGGAAGTGTACCAAAGAGATGCAATGAATTCCTAGAGAGATTACTTCTCTAGGCACTGCTAGGTCCTCCAGCATGACGCTATCACCCATTTCTGCCATAAGTTGACAACAGAATTGTGCTGGAAGATCTAGAGATTCCTAGAGAAGTGTTCTCAGGTAAAAACAGCTTGTTTTTTTGTGATTTTTATTTGCAGTTTTTTCACTTTTGCATGAGTCTTGTACCCCCTAACCTCCACAAAAGTGGGAGACTGACTGTATTCAGATTTCTGGGGCTCTGGTTTGGAAGAAAGACAGGATATGAGTCAAGTAAAGAAATAAAAATGTTATCATTTCTCCTACAAGCTATTTGAAATGTTCCAATGAATGGACTTAATTTTTTGCAAACAGCTCAGTCATTTTCTGATAGCACAATTCTGCCAGCTTGGCTCACTGTGATGCACTTACCATTAGGTTTCAGCAATGGTAACAGCTCTGTGCAAACATCTCTGGTGGCAAAAAAGTTTGTCCTCAGAGTGACTTCTGCTTGTATAGCAAATGGAGTTGTGTCTGCAACTTTTTTCCCCAAATGAGAGAGAAAAGCAAACAACAGTTAGAATTGTTAATGGAGATGTACTAATACTGAGAAAACTGCCATTGTTTCTTCAACACTTTTGAATTATTTTTAACAGAAAGTAAAAAAAAGCAGCCTTCAAGGAGGACACAGATGTAAATCAAAACATTACAGAAAGCAAACTGGAAAGATGATCTCAGAGAAGGTTGAACCAGAATGCATTTCCTATCAGAGATAATTACAGAAATTATGCCAAAACATGGCTTTGCTCTCAAGGCCCCTGGAAACAAGCAGAGCATTCCAGAAAGAGCAGGAAGCTGCCTGACCTCCTTTGACAGCGAGGAGGGGACACCACAGCCATTGCTTCCACCAGCTGTTTTCTTTGTCCTCTTTTCCTTTTCATGACTGCTAATGGAATGAGAGTGATGAGCTCCTGTCCCTATCATTTTTTTCTGTTTTTTTTTTGGATGAGGGTGGTCCATGAAGAAATCAGGGAGCAATGAAACTAACCCTTTGATTTTCCAACCACGTCCACTCTGGATCTACTGCGTATAACTTACACATTTACCAGTAGATCATGATGTACCCCTTCACTAAGCAATAGTTCAGTGTTAGATGTGAACCAATAGGAAGCACCAGAAATGACACGCCCACTTTGGCAAGGAAGAAAATGACAAGGCCTGTTGTCTGCAGAAAGAGCCAGCTGCTCAAAATCTGCAGCCTAGCTTTATGCTGGAGTGAAATCAATGTCTTTGAATCTGTCATATGGAAAAGGTATATGACTGTCATGTAAACTAACAACGCATATCCGCCTTTCAATATGTGACATTAAAATTACCAAAGAAAGCTTCTTTGGCCTGCATTTTACCTTTGAAGGCAATCCCTGCATTGTTGACTAGTACATCCAGTCCACCGTATTTCTCCCTCAGGAAGTCACGGAGGGTTTGGATACTCTGAAGATCAGTGATGTCCAGCTGGTGGAAGAGTGGTTTCAGTCCCTCCCCCTGCAGCTTTGCCACTGCTGCCTTGCCTCGTTCAATATCCCGAGATGTCAGATACACATCCCCAGAGAACTGCTTGCATAGAGCCCGCACAATGGCCAGCCCAATGCCTTTGTTGGATCCTGTCACCACGGCAACTGGAGTGTTAGACATTTTCTACAAAATTAAAAATAATATAATTTGGTTTTTCTACATACAAAAAAACATTTGATAGAAGGCTTTAAAATTTCACCGATGACTTCCATTAATAAGGTCAAACACTTTTTTTGCATGTTCCATCATCTCTCACAATGCCTTGGGAACCAGAAGAAAGATTTTTCTGACTATTGTTGCACATGAAAATGTTGGACTAGGACACTGGGAGGCCAGGGTTTGAATCTCTGCTCAGCCATGGAAACTTGCTGGGCAACCTTGGGCATGTTACACTCTCTCAGCCTCAGAGGAAGGCCATGGCAAAGCCCCTCTGACAATTTCTGCCAAGAAAACCCCATGATAAATTCACCTTAGGGTTGGAGTAAGTTAGAAATGACTTGAAGGTCACACAACAACAACTGCTGTACCTGAAGAATGGCAACAGTGTGGTGCTGATTCCTGAGCAGTCTATATTTTCTGTCTATAGAATATTTAAAAAAAACACAAGTTTTTTAATTATATGTTTGTTTTGTAGTTATTTTGTAGTTTCGTTTGATATATAAAATTTTTCTTTTTCTTTTTATGATAGTGTGATTTAGTTTTATGATCTATTTTCCTTTGTATTACTTTGTTTTGTACAGTGTCATTGTGTTTTTTTACCTTGTTCTTTTTTGTTCCTTTTTTGTTTTTTTTAATTCTTCAACAAACTTTTAATATTATTTGCAGTTTTACTTTTAAATAAGATACTATTTACCACATTCTGTGCAGCTATTCCATTTTTTTCTCTGTACCATAGTGTGCAGGCAGGACAGAAAAAACAGCAAATAAAGACAGATGTGTTACAACTGGAGACCTCATTTGGAACATCATAATTCCACGAATCAGGAAAAAGGAAATTACACAAAAACTGTTTTTGTGGAACAACTCTCAAGATAGTTACCTTATTGGGCTGCAACAGCCTCAAAAATGATGTTGTGAAATATAATTAAGGTAGCCCGTCCAGGTGTTGCTGAACCACAAGTCCTAGCAGCCCTAGCCACCACCTCAAATGATGAGAAATGTGGGATGTTGCAGTCCAGCACCATCTGGAGGCCTGCATTATTCTCAACCTTGGTTTATACAAAGGACAGTCTTTATAATGCAGGACACATGGCTGTCCTTGGCAAGGCACAGTGATTAGTATCCAAAGCATGGTAGTGAGCAGAACATATTATTCAAATGCTCAATGGCAGTCAGTCAGAATTAAGCCAATACACATAACACAGTGGAGCTGTCACTGTCTAACCCTGGGGAAATCTAGATATGTGTCCACAGTACACAACAGCAGTTTGAAATGTCTTTAACTTTCATGGTCCTATCCTGTGGAATCCAAGGAGTTGCAGTTTGGTGAATTCTTTTTACCCAGGCAATAAAGCTCTCTAATAGCACAGAATTCTATATACCTCACCAGACTACAAATCTTAAGATTCCTATAACCATGTGGAGTAGATAGCGCAACACTTTTCCAGAAACAAGAGGTGGAATGAAACACAGATAAACCCATTCTTCTTTGCACATCTTTTCATTTCATTCACAATATAGTTGCATAGGGCTTTAAAGACTGGGCTAAATTTAATTTATCGAGTTTTTTAAATCCATTTTTTATCTAGCTATTTTCCACCTGAAATTATTTGTTGTTGTTTACCTTCAAGTTGTTTCTGACTTGTGGCTACCCTAACACAAAGCTATCACAGGCTTTTTCTTGGCAAGATTTCTTCAGAGGACTTTTTGCCTTTGCCTTCCCGTGTGGCTGAGAGAGTATGACTTGCCAAAGGTCACCTAGTGGGTTTCCACAGTTGGATAGTGATTCGAACCTTTGTCCCCCCAGAGTCTTAGGCCGTTTCGGACTAGATGTTCTAGCACTATTATTCCACTTGCAACATCCTATGGAATCCTGGGGTTTGCAGTTTTGGGAGGGGCCAGTGGGCCCCTCCCAAAAACTACAAATCCCAGGATTCCATAGGATGTTGCAAGTGGAATAATAGTGCTAGAACAGTCTAGTGCGGAAATGGCCTTAGTCCAACACTCAGACTGCTAGACACACTAGCTCTCTTAGCTTGGACTTACCAATTAAAGCACGTCTCCCAATTATGCAGCTATACACAAACGAGCGAGAATAAAAAAAGATCCTAACTCTATATTCACTCTACATATATAATCCAGCCTCCCCTTCCACCCAGCCCTTGCCCTCTCCCTAAACCGCAACCCCCAGGATTCCATCGGATGTTGAAAGTGGAATCATCGCGCTATAACAGTCTTGTGCGGAAATGTCCCCAGTTTCTTACCTGGGACTCCTTCACAGTAAACAATAGAGCTATGATTCCACCTTAACTGTGGAATCCTGGGATTGGTAGTTCGGTGAAGCACTAGAGCTCCGGGACTGAGAATGCTAGCCGCTTCTCCCTGAACTGCAAAGCCCAGGATTCCACAAGATGGAATCATGACAGTTAAAATGGAATCATAGCGGTATAATCTTGTGGTGTGAAAGGGGCCTCACCAGAACCACCAAGCAAAAGAACCTACGAGGAAGCAACACAACAAAAGCAGCCCCCTCCAAACACCCCCTTGGGATATGGGCTATAACTTATCAATACCCAGTCCGCGTTGCTAACCCCCAAGTGCTCTCGTAATGCAATATGACTCCCCGAGGTAGTATGATCAGAAATGAAAGTGCTGACGATAAGCAAAATACTGCAAGTTGAGGGTACATTTGAAATCTTACATGCATGCGTAGTGGGAAATTGGAAGGGGAAGAGGAAGAAGAAAATATTCTTTAAAGCAAAAAATTCAAACGCCAAACCTGCTTTAGCTCCCTGAACTTTGCGAATCTCTTTCCCGGTTTTACCAACTCACGAAGCCCCCGAAAGGTGACGTCACAGAGGGGGAGGGAAAGACGCTTTTATTCTCCAGCCAATGAGAAGAGAGTTTCATTCAAATTTTTCTCCCGCTCAAGAGGCGGCTGGCTAAGAAGTAGAAATTGCCACAGGACAGGCCCGCCTCTTCCTCTTCCGTGCAATCCGAGAGAAGAGCCCTGTGAGTTTGGGTTTTTTTTTTAATTGCGTTGAACCCGCAAGAGGCCATTTCCGCACTGCGTTGTTACAGCGCGATTATTCCACTTTCAACATCCTATGGAATCCTGGGTTTGCAGTTTAGGGAGGGCCGGCCGGCCGGCCCCTCCCTAAACTGCAAACCCCAGGATTCCATAGGATGTTGAAAGTGGAATAATCGCGCTGTAACAACGCAGTGCGGAAATGGCCAAAGAGGCGAGTGAAGGTGACAGGGCCAAGAGCACGTTCAGCAGCGAGGTCCTAACCCTGCTGCTCTGAAGCTCCGTTGGTTTCCGTGCTCTTTATTCCTTGGAGAGCCTTGCAACGTTATATAGATTTATTGATCCGGCTGTGTAAAAACTCTTCGGGACTGGAATCTTGAAAAAAAAAAATGTTCGCAGGATTGGCCTCTGTGCATTTCGGATTGCAGAGGAGCAATTGGAAGTGTACAGTTTGTGGAAGTTCTCCCTTTTATGGACCCTTTTGGTCCCTCCGGCCCCCATGCCGTAAAAAGGGGTCGAGTTAGACGCTAGTGTTTACTTCAGTATCCTGCTTCTCAAGTAAGGAAGCATACAAATAGGTTGAAGATGATACTGATGCCTGGGAAAGCTTGGTTATTTTTTTGCATTACCATTCTCAGAATCTTCTTACCAACACAAACACAGACCAGGGAACACCAGAGAAGCCTAGTCCATTCCCAATGCTTATATTACAAATAAAAATTGACTTTCCTGGATGCAGGAATAGCCTGCTTCTGTTGTTGCAGAGCAGTTATGAGTGTTCATATACGTTGCCTCAGAACCATAACCCTATCAGGTTGTTCCTAAATGGGCGAGAGCATTCGTTTTGGCCTAAAATTGAGAAAAGTTTGTTTTTGTTTCTTTGCGTGTTTTGTTTTTCTTTTCTTTTCTTTTTTAAAAAGTGTTCCGCATATTTTTTAAATTTTGTAAATGTCTATTTTATAAATGGCCTAAGTATTAAGACGTTTGTAATACATGCTCATTTTTGTGCGTATGTAAGAACTGAAGAAAAAAACTTTTGTAAGTAATGTGCCTGTTTCTCCAGTTTTCCCATACAGACTGCGTGTAGAATCTGAACAGCTTCGACTAACATGAAGAAAAACAGCGGTCGTACAAGCCGAAAGAGACAAAGAAAGAGATCTAGAATATTTTCCTCGTATGGAGGTAATATGATTTAAAAACAGTAGCACCACAACTCAGGTCAGGACAACAGAATTATAAGTAATTGAAAAAAATGGATTTTTTCTGCACATGGGCTCAGTAAATGTGAAAAATGAATATCCAATATTACAAATGTTACTAAGAATCCTATCTTTGTGTGTTTTGGAGCAGCACATAATTGTTTAAGGCATTTATTTGAGGAAATGGGAACCCCTGGCTGTCCTAGTATTTTGACCTACAACTTCTGCAGTTCCTTACCAAACACATCTCGGGGCCGGTCGCTTACCTGTAGAATTGCAGACCATCGTATCATATCGTTGCTGCAAAAATATACAAGTTTTAGTGTAGGTGTATGGTGTTTGTAGCTGGTTAGTCCACCATTCAGCCAGTGAGGTGGAACAGTTTGAGTTTTAGACTAGGGCTCTGGGAAACTAGTGTTCAGCTCCCATTCGACCATGGAAATTTACTGGGTGAACTTGGGCAAGTCACACTTTTTCATTGGAGAGAAAGGCAGTGACAAACCTATGAAAAATCTTCCCAAGAAAACCCTGTGGTAGGTTTGCTGTAGGCTGCCATATGTTGGAAAGGACTGGAAGGCATAAAACAACAACAAAATCCACCACTGGTACAAAGGTTAACGTTTGTAAAAAAAAAACACCCAGCGAGCTCATAGAGCGTAACAGAGTAATCATATATATCTCCATTGAGAAAGAAGTTGTACTGGTTGGATTTTAGCCTTAATCATGATTAGACTAGATTCAGTGGAATCATTGACTAACATAAAGTGCGTTAGTCATGATTAATTTGTCCAAAGGATTTCAATGGGTTCCTGGTAGACGTGGATTCACATCTACCAGTGGAATTTACTTCTGTGCAAATATGGCCAGGATTTCTGTTTGAATTATCAATGGACTTTTAAGATCATGAATTCCACTTTGCATTACTTGAGAAGTGCTTGTGTGTAAATACACACACACACATATGTACCCACAGAATGAGAAATGTGTACGTCTGTGCTCTTTATTATGTGGTAAAGCTTTCCCTCAGATGTCTTGGAATATTCCCCTAATCCCTTACTGTTGCGAAGGGAGGCTGGGTTTTCTGAGAGGTGAAGTCCAGAATAGCTTGAGGCCCATAGGTTCTCCCATTGCTGCTGTACATATTGGTGTAGATCAGTGGTTCTCAACCTGTGGGTCCCCAGATGTTTTTGGACTTCAGCTCCCAGAAGCCCTGAGCATTGACCATAGTGGCTGGGGCTTCTGGGAGCTGAAGTCCAAAAACATCTGGGGACCCACAGGTTGAGAACCACTGGTGTGGATAATCTATTGTCTCCTTGGAAGGGTCATGTTGATATGAGTGCATTAGTGAAAAGCCTAGTCCTGCTGTGCTGTCAGAATTATTCCAGAGGTTATACCAGTTTTGCCATTGATTTATTTTCTAATTTATTTTTGCTTATATTAATCACCTCCATCTGTTTCAGCGTCTGTCATTTGTGAGGTAACATGTATTTGTAGCAGTTACAATGTTATGATATATCTTTTTATAAATCAGGATAAATATAAAGTACTCCTAAAAATGATAGATTTTAATCTTTTATTTCTTTTTTTATCCTTGTTTAGTAAATCTTAGTCACAAAGATGAATATATACTACTTAAGAAGTGGCTGAAAGAAAGAGGCTGTAATGTCAATAAAATAAGACCAGTACAGTTTCCAGGTAAATTTTTAAATTGTTTTCTGATAGACTGTGTTTTGTCTAGTAGAAAAATAAATCTATATGGTCTATATAAACTTAGCATCAATTCAAATGGGCATAAAAATATCACCATACTAGTAGTGGTGATATTTTAGCCCTGTGTAATTAAGCCACAATGTTCCTTAAATCACATAGTGAATTCAGGCATTAGGCCCTCACTCTCACTACAGAGTAGGAACCATGGTAAAAAATGTAATTTTAAAAGGCTGGGCAAGGAATTCTGTTGCTGCTGACAAACTAGGGTGTTCTGAGGCACGATTTAACCAAAGTTGAGAAATTTTATGTACCGCTTAAATAGTGCAATTTAGAAATGCAGGTCCATCTTGGCCCATTTCACATTTATGGCAGCTCTCACCTGAAGAGAAGGGGGAAAAGTCCAGACCAACCAAAAACCTGAAAACAATACTGAACATGAACAAAAAGTAAAATTGTGTGCTAAAGAGAACAAGATGATCTCTTCTGGGTACAGTTCTAACACACTTTTCCTGCCTTCTGAATGCTCTCTTTTTTCATTCTGCCCTTCTGGGTTGTTAAATGATACAACCAAGTTACCAGCTGGAAATTTGATTCTGGATGAGTAAGTGACATATTGTATGTGAATAGGTTTCTGGTGGGAAGATAGCTACAGTTGTATTCCAGTGTTTTCAGGGGCTGACATAAACCTAAGCCTTATCAGGGTGCAGGGAACATTGTGGACTCATGTGGCAACGAGCTGTGCAGAGTAACAAACTTTATATCTTCTTCTCATACTGGTCTGTAATTCTGTGTGGCTGAAAAAAGCTTTGTTAGCATAACTGTCTTTTGCTGCGTCTTAGACCCCAGGCAACTATTTTAACTCTATCTGAAATCAAGGAGAGAAACCACTTCTGCCTGTGAACCAAAGCTTTGTTCCTTTTGCATTCTATGACTCCAAAGTTAGCCCTCTATTTGCCGGAACACTCAAAAATGGAGTTTGAGTAACTGAGTGAATTTGAGTAACAAAGTAGAAGCTATCCTCAATCTGTTGCAGCATTAGAACCTAGAGTCATCCAGTGAAGCTCTGTATTGGGGACTGAGGGTGGATAAAGCACATTAATTACAGCATGTAATTGAACTATTGAGTTCACTGTATTTCAGCACAGAATTTTGGAGATAGGGAATGGACACTACTTGCTTTAAAAGGGCATTGGATAAATTCATGGAGAAAATAAGTCTTTGTGCTACGTGTGATGGCTATTTTTCTCTGTTTTTTTTCTTGGCCTCCAGACTGAATGGAGTGAGTTTGCTGTGAAGGGTGTGTGAGTGAAAGAGGTTGGTATGTCTTGGCCAATGCACTGCTGTGGTCTCATCCATTGCTGACATTTAGCTGCTGATGGTCTTTACCTGGAAGCAAGTTCTTCAGTCACTGCTGCCTCTGAAGTCTAATGGCTTAAGTGGAAAAACTTGCATTTTAAAATACTAAGTGTGTAATTTTGAAAAGCCTCATAGTAGATAGTGTGTGTATTTAGACTTCAGGAAGGTTCTGCAGGATTATAGTATCTTTTCTGTATCACTGTTTTTATTTTTCTGTGAACCAGAACAGTCAGTTGCAAATTTCTATGGAATCTTTGGTAGGTAGTAAACTTTGCTGAAGGTTTTTTTTGTCTTGTTTGTTTCCTAGAGACGGGAAGAGGCTTGATGACCACAAAGGCCCTTCAGGTTTGTATTCTGAGAAAAGGCAGGTGTTGATTTTCTGGTCTAGACTGAGAACATAAGACATTTATATTTTTTGAGATATTCTCATGCATATTATTTATGCTTATTTAAGTGGCCTTAGATCTGCTATTATATGTTGGTCTTAAAATTATCTTTTTATATTAAAGTGCATTGGACTCACAATATCAGATTCTGAAATGATGGGTAAACTAGACACATACCATTTAAAAAAAAAGGGCTGGGTAATACCTTGATTGGACCACTAAAATATTATTAAAAATGTGAGTGTTCAAAGTCTTCAGAGTTAGGAATGGTATTATGTGTCTTATCTCTGTCCTGGCATAGCTGATAAATCAAACAAAACAAACTGAATATTTCCCAACTTGTTACTTACTTCCAAGCAGTAAGCAAGTAGTCATAAAGTCCAGCATAAAGTCCAGCAGGGTTTCATGGCAAGGGAGTGTCCAAGATCAATCCAAGCATTTGTCAAGGCATCAGCAAAGTAGCAGGTCAGATAAGCTCTGACAACTCCTGGAGGAGAAGAGCGCCAGCTAAATAGGTCCCCAACCTAGTGCAGCTGAGACTTGATTGATTGTTGCCGGTTATAAATCCTGAGAGAGCGACACTGGCTCTGTCTTTGCAGCCTGTGCACTGCAAAGCTGGGTTGAGGTAAATGTTCCTCTATATCTGAAGAGGCAGGACTCTGTTGGAGGTGGCACCATAACCCTGTTTGTTTCCAGCACAGTAACCTCTCTCTGTACAGCAGGCCCTGGCATGTCTTCTATTTCAGCCTCTGGCATGCCCTCTGTTTCAGACTCTGAGTCAGACCCCATGCTCTGGAAGCAAGGCATGACGTTATGTCATTTTAGTGGTCCAATAAAATGCGCTCTGATTTTTTTTATTTTACTTGTGTACCCAGACAGGTGTATTTTTAAATGCACAGGGGGGCTTAATTTCTGTCAGGGGTGTGTTCATGGACTTGCTGTGCCAACTGAGCAGGGAGGAGGAGCCAGTTCTATAAGGAATCATTGGCGACTGTGTGTTCCAGCAGAACTGAAGTAATAACAAAGTTGGCAGTTTTGCTCAATCCACTGCAAAAAGTTTTAAGCATAGAACATCAGAGCTTACCTCTTCCAGATGTTCTTCAGAGGGACCAGAAGAGGCAGCAACTATTGATCCTAAGGGAGAATTGGTTTGGGTAAACTGGCTAGCCATAAGGTGATAATTCCTCTTTAGAGGAGCACAACTGTTAAGAAATGTGTTATCCTGGTGTGCCTTCTCCATCACGTTTCCCAGGTGGAGAAGGCACATCAGGAGAGGCAGCACATCTCCTGCTGTTTTCTGCAGTAGATGCAGAGAACACAACAGGAGGAGAAGCAGAACATTTCTGATACAGTAGCCAGGTGAACAAGCAAAGAAAAAAAAGCCCTTGAACAAAACACCTACTGATTTTTCTCTTCCCACTCAATCTTCAGTGATAAGCATTAAGATGCCACAAGTTTCTTTGTCATTATTACTGCAGATACTTAGCAGAGTTATCCCCTTGGCATTGTTACCTACTTGATCTCTCCCCATTATGACTCACTCCCTTAAGCAGGCAGAGGAAACCCTTCCCTTCCCAGCTACACTAAAACTTCAACATTCCAGTTTCTTCCTCATCCTCATGCCCCCACTTCTACTCAGGCAAAAACAACTCATTTCTTTTGTCAACACCAGTTGCTTTCTTCCCTTCAATTCCTCACTCCCCCAACCTAGGCAGATAAAGGGAAATCATATTCGAAGTAGGTATGTTGACCATGCAGCAAAATGCAACACAAAATCCATAAAAGAGTGATACCATTATTGGCCAATCAAAATGCATGAAATGTATCACACAAGCTTTTGAAGGGTTGCTGGAGAGAGAAAGGAGACACGAAGGAAGAAAATGGGATGGGAACAGTAAGGAAAACATTTCACTTAATTGTCCAAGTGCCTAGCATCTTAAGTTTAATAATAAACAAACAAAAGTAGAGCTTTCCAAACTTTTCATGTTGGTGACACCCTTTTTTAGACATGTATCATTTCGTGACACGGTAATTCAGTTTCACTAGGAAACGAGAGGTTAAACTAACCCCTTATAAGAGATACACATACATAAATTGTAATAACAAAATGTGTGGGGACTCAACATATCTCATGAAAACCTTTCATAAATTTTCAAAAATATATGATTTATAAATAATAATGTACATTTCCAAGATTGTAGGTGACACACCTACACACTTCAGGCAATACCTAATGTGTCACGGCATACCGTTTGGAAAGCCTTCACTAAAGGATTACAAAGGAGTTCATTGCACTTACTGTACAGTGGAAACTAGAATATAATCAATTGAAGAAGAGAACTGGAGAGAATTACAAGGAATCTCCCCATTCCAGAGAAAGCCTCCAACACTTCTTTTTCATATAGGCACGTAGGTGGTTGCGATAGTGGGAACACCAGCCTTTCAGTCCTAAAGAGCCTAACATTTTGAGGAGGCCATGACTGCTTGAAGGCTAAGCAAACAAATCACTTCCCCAACCCCTGAAGACAAACATATTAACATCAGAGCATGTGGCTGTGTTGTATAGTCCCACTCACTATTCAGGTAAAGGGGACTCACTAAAGTCTGAATAGATATTTAGTAAAAAATGTTTTTCAGGCTATATTGACTGATACTGCCTTTTAACATTTCATAGGTAGGAGAACTGATTATTTCTTTGCCTGAAAAATGTTTGCTCACCACTGATACTGTACTTGACAGCTACCTCAGGGAATATATTGTAAAGTAAGTTGATAATGACTCACATTCTTGGATCTTCTGTATTTCCATTTCACAAATCTCTTGATTAAATTTAGAACTGTTTTCTTGTGTTGCTTTAATACTTCTGGGCAGGCAAAGAAGTCAATATAAGGTGCATCTTTCCTAAAATCGAACATTTAAACTATAATTTGAAATATACTTACTTGGGGTTTAGCTCCAATTAGAGTGGATCCATTGAAAGAATGCAAGTTGTTAAGCAGTGCTTAGTAGATCCCAGTAATTTAGGGGAATGCTGTACCTTGGATTAACATTTGAGTTCAACCTCAGATAGGATTTGAATGAAGATATGTTTTGTAGATCTTATGCCTTCTTTTCCTGTTTTTAATAGATGGAGGCCTCCCATTTCTCCTTTGATAGCACTGTGTACTTTTTTAATAGCAGAGAAGATTGCTCAAGAGAAGTCACCATGGAAACCATATCTGGATCTCCTGCCTGAAACATACAGCTGTCCAGTTTGTTTGGAGCAAAAAGTAGTGGACCTTTTTCCTGAGCCCTTGAGAAGAAAGGCCTATGAGCAAAGAGAACTGGTCCAGGAACTGTTTGCTTCTTCCCAGCAGTTTTTCTTTTCCTTGCAGCCTTTGTTTTCTAAAGGTGTTAAGTCTATTTTTAACTATCATGCATTCAAATGGGCTTGGTGCACCATTAATACAAGAACAGTATACATGAAGCATTCACAGAGAGACTGTTTTTCTAGAAGCCCAGATACATATGCCCTAGCCCCATACTTGGATCTACTAAATCATAATCCTGCTATCCAGGTAAGAAAATTGAAGGAGCGCTTTGGAATATATGGCTGTAAATAGTTGCTTGGATTGTGTAGTATCTGCAGCAGAATTTTGCAGTGTGAAGTGCCAACCTTTCAGTGAGGTAGCCAGCTGTACTTCATTCCATCCTACCTCCACCATGTTGTGTTTGCCCCCACAGTACGACAGCCAGGAATTGTCAGATTGCTGGCCCTGTAAAGTTGGCAACAGGGAAAGGGCTACAGTCTGGTAGTGTTCTGTGACCTTTGGCATGCTCATCCTTAGACTGTTTGGTATATTGCCTCTTCCACAGTAGAATATTTTATTTCTGTAAACTTTGTGGATTATGGCCTTCTTGTTTACTCCCTCTTGGATAGAGATACTGCACTTTTAGCTACATAAGGATCCACTTTCAGGTCTGGCAATAAAATTTCTGTTCTTGGAACCCTCCAGAGTCGGGAAGATTACCCCAAAATTATCTTTTTTTGGGGGGAGGGCAAAACAAAGCAAGACAGGATCTGAAGAACCCAGAAGCCCACTTCTTATTTTGAAAAAGGGTGTGTGTTTTTACATTCAGAAGTACTGTGTATTTATTAAGCTATTTTTGCCCTATGCTGTGTCACATGATCTCATGGCAGCAATCGAAACAGGCTGAAATAATTTAAATAGATTAAAAACTTACTAAAAACAAGAATAACTTGAATCAATATCAAAAGGTTAAAGCAGTTTAAAACTGTGTGCAGAGCATTTCAAAATAAATCACTCAGGCTCAAAGGCTTTAATAAACAGCCATGCCTAAATTCATTTGGTGCCTAAATGAAACTAGTGTTGGTGCCATTTGAGCCTCCAAGGGAACTGCATTTTACAGTTAGTTTGCTATGGCAGAGAGGGCCTCTTGTATGTCTTGAGACAGTATGTTGACCTCATCTGATGGGATATAAAGGGTCTCCTCCTCCAGCAGTACCTTTCCCTTTTCTTTCTTTGTTGATACAGGTTGTATGCCTTCATTTTTACATATTCCAGGAGCACAATAGAATAGGCAGCAGGAGCTTGGAGTCTGATTGGCAGATTGTGCCCTTGGAAGTCAGAAGAATAATTTTTCTCAAATAGTTTGTGTATTTTTAAACTTTTCTGCTCATAAACATACAGTTTTCTCAACTTCCTCCAAGGTGAATGCTGGATTTAATGAAAAGACAAAGTGCTATGAAATAACAACACTTACACGCTGTCAAAACTACAAAGAAGTTTTTATTTGTTACGGTCCTCATGATAATCAGCGTCTGCTTCTGGAATATGGGTTTATTTCCAGCAGTAACCCACACAGCAGTGTTTATGTTGGGATAGGTAAGGCTGTGGTTTGATCCTCACATTGATGGGTCATAAAGAATGAGTGCGAGCTTATGAGTGCACTTTGTTTAGGCAAGGTAGCAGTTGTGTGACCTCCAGATATTGGTGGATTGCAGCTCTCACCAGCCTTCGCTGTTGGCTATGCTGTCTGTAGCTGATACTTCTGAAGGCCATACAGTTCTCACCCATGGTAAGGGATCCAGCTACCATTGCAGCTTACTCTGTGCTATGCAGTAGCTTGCTTTAATTTCAACTTGCATGATATCTTGGATGGATGATGGTCCTGAGGAATGAGTTGGGTGATTTGTGGTAAAACAAAATATCACAAGACACCATTTACTTCCCCTCTTAGTGGTTGTGTTGCTGCCTTTTTTATCTTATTCACCTCCACATTTGATTTATAATACTGCTAAGGAAAAACTATAATATGTTTTTAACATGAGAAACTCCCATAGAGATCCTGTAGTCCATAAATACTTGCTGGACTGGTTAGGTAGAGGAATAGTTGCAAATGAGGAGATTCCTGTAGAGATTCTGGATATATATTTCCTAATGAAAGTGTTTGACTTCACCTCAGTTAAAAGCCCATTAGTCCCACTTTCAATCCAGTACTTTTTCTCCTGCACCGTCTTTCATGCTGTTTTTTTCTTTCAGCTTGGTACTCATTTGGCCCATCTCAGCTTTGCCTGCACTAGAAACCCCTTAGTTCCCAACAACCATATTGTTTTTCTTCTCTTCTCTCCTACTGCTTGCTTTCTGCCACCTTGTGTTCGTTTTTCCATCTCCTAACTCCTCTTCCAATCTTGGAGTTTTGCTGGCATTGTCACCATATTCTAGTTTGTTAAATTCAAGCAAATATTTGCAATATTATGCAGATGACGAGCATATCTAGTAAACTGTGTGTGAAAGGGTTCACCAGCATGTGCACATCACCCTGTAGGTTGCCTGCTTGGAAACACTCCTTTCAGAGTTGCTTTAGAAGTAGGGAACAGAAGTCTGGGTTTTCTTAGATTGGTTGGGTGTAATGCAGGGGTGCAAAGCACTCCTGGGTGTTTTGCACATCCCCTGTGACTCCTTTTTAACCACCTTTCCCCACATAACTCTGCTTTTAGCAGCAACAGCAAATACAGATACTCAGTAGGTGTAGCTCTTTGCTCTCACCAATAGCACTACTTTTCTATTGGGTGGAATCATATCCTCTTGCTCCTGTTAGGCAATAGACTATGATGACAGCAGTAGGGCCTCCCATGTCAGACAGGCTTTTACTGAGGAGCCAAACTAGATGTGTCAAACAACTACTGGGTAGCAGCACTGAGGATGACCTTGGCGGAGAGTCTTGCAGAGACAACAGCACTGGTACCATAGCTAGCACTTATTAATACTGCTCAGAAGAAGGTATGGTTCCTTTTGACTGTCTTTTACTATGGAGAGTGTATGTTGAGACAATCCAAAATGAAGCAAGAGATAGTGCTGGAAGATGAAACTCCCAGGTTGGATGGCACTCAGTAAACTACTAGGGTACAGCAGAGGACACCTATGAGTACCACTGTGGTTAATGAGCGGCTGGACTCAAGCCAAAAGGATGTTCAGCTGTTGACATGCTCAGAGGTTATGGGAAAGTTAAAGCTGCGCAACACATATTTTAAGGACATGGAATGTGAGAAACATGAATCAGGGGAAGCTAGACATAGTAAAACAAGAAATAGAATGTATGAACATTGCAGTACTTGGGGTGAACAAGCTAAAGTGGACAGGAATTGAATGTTTTAAGTCAAATAATTTACACAGTGTTTTACTCAGGAAGTAAAAATCTAAGGAGAAATGGGATGATGAGGAGAGGTGAGTGAGGGGAGATGTAGCAAAAGCAATCAAAGGATATAACATGAAGCTGTACCAAATATATCAATAAGACTTTTGTGAAACCCCATAAATATAACCATAATCCAAGTTTATTCTGCAATTATAGAAGCAGAAAAAGAAATTTAAATTTTCTGTGCTGGAGTTTAGGAGGAAATTGGTAACACATCAGAATAGGACTTGTTAGTCAGAGGTGATAGGAATGCAAAAGTAGGAAGCAGAATCAAAATTGTAGGAAAATTTGGCATACAATCAAGAAGTGATGCAGGAGAGCAATGGACTGAATTTTGTGAGGCCACTAGTTTGTTCATGGCAAACATATTCTTCAAGCAACTAAAGAGGCAACCTTATACGTGGGCATAATCTAGTGACTAATACAGAAATTAAATAGACTACATAATTGGAAGCATAAACAGATTTGAGAAGCTGCATTCTCTCTGCAAAAACAAGATCAGGAGCAGATTGTGGTACAGATCATGAACTGTTCATACAAAAAAGAGTAAAGCTAAAGAAGAACACTAAACCAACCATTGTATCAAAATACAACCTGGAGAACATCCCAGTAGAATTTAAAGATAATGTAAAAATTAGATTTACACTATTAAGCCAGAACAACTCTGGACTGAAGCCAAGGACATTGTCAAGGAGGTACACAGAAAAACACTATCTGCAATCAAAAAGAATGAGAAGCTTTAGTTGTTGAATGCCTTGTGTGCAGGGACAAGGAGAACTGCTATAATAATCAATGCAGGAAATAGAACATAGCAACAAAAAAGGAAGAACAAGAGACCTCTTCTACAAGATCTGAAAAATCAAGGGGAAATTTAAACTTAAGAGTGAGGATGCTCTATGATCAAGAGGGGAATGCATTATATGACCGTGTGCAACTAAAAAGATGATGGAAATAATACACAGAAGAACTATATAAAAGAGATGAGAGATTAGCAGGTTCATTCATGGAAGAACCATATGAAGATGAACCTAAAATTTTAGAAAGTGAAATGAAAGCTGCACTCAGAGCACTTGAGAAAAATAGATCACTGTGAACATATAGTATGTCAATGGTGCCGCTTCAATCTACAGAGAGAGAATCTACTCTGATTCTAACTAAAATATGTTGACAAATATGGAAAACAAAAGAATGGCCCAAAGATTGGAAACACTCAGTATACATCCCAGTCCTCAAGAAAGGGAACAACAGGGATTCCTGATAACCACAGGACCATTGCATTAATTTCCCATGCAAGCAAAGTCATGTTCAAAATCTCACACCATATCCGTAGTAAGAAATGTAATTTGTCCAAGCTGGATTCAGAAAAAGAAGAAGTACTAGGGATCATCTTTCAAACATACATTGGATAATGGAGTGTACTAAAGAATCTCAGAAGAAGAGCAGCCTGAGCTTTATAGATTTTAACAAAGGCTATGATTGTATAGGTCATGAGAAACTGTGGCTTTCTCTTAAATGGTTGTGCCACAACATTTGATTATCTTGCTGCATAACCTGTACTTGGTCAAGAGCCTACTATGGGGACAGAATATGGAGAAACAGAATGGTTTCCAATTGGCAATGGGGTCAGGCAAGGCTGCATTTTATCACCCTGTCTGTTTAACTTGTACACTGAACATACCACACACAAAGCAGGATTAGACTCAAAGGAGCATCAAGAATTTAAGATATGCAGATGACACTATTAGCAGAAAGTAGCCAGGCTTGGGCTAGTTACTAAAGAAGGTCAAGGAAAAAATGCAAAAGCAGTTTTACAGTTAAACATTAAGAAAACAAATAAAAACCACCAATTATTTGCATAACTTTAAAGTAGAAAATGAATGCATTGAAACAGTTCAAGATTTGCCATACCTTGGTTCATTCATGAATCAGAATGGAGACTACAGTCAAGAAAGCAAAAGAAGACTAGGACTTGGAAGGGCAGCTATGAAGGCAAGATCCTGAAGTGTGAAGATACATCATTGAAGACTAAAGTTAGTATTGTCCATGCCATGGCTATTTCCAGTTTTTGTGTATGGTTGTGAAGGTTGGACAGTGAAGAAAACTAATAGGAAGAAAATCAACTCCTTTGAAATGTGGTGCTGGAGAGTACAGATACCCTGGATTGCTAAAAAGACAAATGAATGGGGTGCTGGAGGAAATCAAGCTTGAACTCTCCCTAGAAGCCAACGAGACTAAACTAAGGCTATTATACTGTGGTTATATCATGACAAGGCATGACTCACTAGAAAAGACAATAGTGCTTGGTTAGGGTGGAAGGCAGTAGGAAAAGGGGAGAACTGCATTACAGATGGATAGACTCAATTGAGTTTGCAAGATCCAAGCAGGGCTGTTGACAATAGCATGACTTCTCTCATTGATAGGGTCACCACAAGTTGAAGCTGACCTGAGGACAGTTAACAACAAAAAAGCTCTTTGCTGCTCCCTGAGGATAGAAAAGCCAGATGGGGTGGGGAAAACAGCTTTGTTTGCATGTGTCCAGCACCTTAAGATAGGGTAGATACCCTGAAGCTAGCCAGGCTGATCAGTTATCTTAGAATCGTATGAGTTCCTATCCAAAAGTGAAAAATGAATGCTTTTATTTTGTGGCATCCAAATACTGAATGGAAGTATGATACTGAAATGATAAAAAATAGTTAAAATGCCAGTCTTTGTTACTACAGCTGTTTAATTTTTGAAATACTGTATTTTCTTTAGATACATTGCTTAAAAATCTATTTCCAGAAGACAAACAAAGGCACAAGAAACTTTCGTTTTTACAGGAGCACAAACTTTTAGAGTAAGTTCTCCATATGTTCTTGAGTTTAAACTCAGAATTTCCTCTTTTCTGAGATGTTTCAGTATAACTTTGAAATGTTATTTGTGGTAAGAAAAAAAATACAATATCATACTTAATTTCATGTAGTAGATTCTGTAAGACTATTGTGATGGGAAATGAGCAATTTGCTAATTCCATGGAACACACAACAGTACCAGGTTGATTTTTGGAATGTATCCAGAATATATCCAGGGTCAGAGGGCTACGCAATTTACAGGAAGCCTCCACCATTATCTGATGATTCACCCTTCTGACACTTTCAGATTGAGGACAAGTTCCATTAATTCAATGGGGATTCTGCTCTTTCACCAACTCTTCTTGCCTACAGAGGTTTGCTTGGAACTGTTGTCATGCACACGCTGCTTGCAAAGTGAGCTAGGAAGGGGAAGAATGGCAGTAAGTCCACTCAGAGACTTTGCAAGAAGCGCGTGTGTGGTTGGTAACATGGACATCTGTAAGTTGTTCATGCTCCCTACAGAATAGTACATGGGTTCTACTTTTCAACCAAATTCCATTTTCTGACAGTGCTCTGCTTCCCCCCAGATACGTAGGGGAATCCTGTACATGGTAGGGTGCGTATTCATTCATATACAATGTTCATAACCTTGTCAGAAGCAAAACTGCAACTGCTAGATATTTTGTGTATGTATATAAATTGGGGTGAGCGAAGTATGATCCACAGTCCACTTGCAGCCAGCCTGCTACTCACTTTTTTATGCCCCCTCCAACCAAGTAAAGTACATTCTAAAAATAACATCATCCTCTGTTGGAAATTGGGGCTTGCTTTCAAAATTCAGCTTAAAACTACTACATAAACCTGGCTCGTCTTCTCTGCTTTCACTCCACTCCCCTTACAAACTCAAGGTCTTGAGGGTACATCTTTCATTTCTTTTCATTTTGCTTGTCACAAGTGGTCTTAATGGCTGCCACTCTTATCTATCATGTCCCGTCTTTTACTCTTTGTTCTCCTCCTTCTTCTCACTTGCTGCTTCAGCTCATAGTGATTGGTTGTTGTTGCTTTTTCCATTACCAGTCACCTTGATGTGAAGCATTCTATATTAAGTGGATGTGGAAAGGAAACCTTAATTACTGTCAGACCTTTAAATTCATATTGAAATGGGAAACATCCGACACAGAAAATAATCCAAATTATAAAGAAGTGAAGAGGAATAGAAATTGCTTTGTCATTTCAGGCCAGACACTGTTGTGAGACAAAGTCAGTCTTACAAACTGAAGTCTGCAAATCCCTGTTTTAGATATTACTACTGAAAGTGGAAGACAGGTAGTATATTTTTATGAATTGTATCTGAAATATATATGGGATTTAGATTTTTTTTTAAGTGATTTGCTTTTCTATGTCTCTAGTGATCTGACATTTGGCTGGGATGGTCCCTCTTGGAAGCTTCTGACTGCTCTCAAACTATTAAGTCTTGAAGTGGATCAATTGTAAGCCGCAAATGTTCACTGAAAATGATTATTAATGCAGAAGTTTTGAATGTCATTGTTGAGCTTTGTTTGGCTATTCGATTTAGAAGCATGATACATAACAAATGGGTTTTTAAACCTGTTGTTTGTAGTACTTCCTGGAAGAAAGTGCTCCTCGGTGGTGTAGTATCAGAGGTGAATGAAAAGAAGAGTTTGGACCTTGCAGCAGAAATATGTAGGTCATTGATCAAGGAAACTCAGCATGCCCTTCAGAAGGTAGTTATTTGAATTTTTAGACTGTTGTTACAAAAGGTTTGTAGTTGGATTACATTGAAACCATATGGAAACATAAAATCTAACCATCTTGTACACAAGACATTAAGACTGAAAAACTTTAAGATTCCATGAAGGATTGAAAAATCCCCCAAATCACATCCTTCATACCAGCTCGACTCCAGTCCTTAAAAGCTGTCTGCAAAAGGAAAAGAGTTCAGTTAAGATAGCAAGGTGCTTGACATTCATGAATCACTAAGAAGACAGAGCTATGTACTTGTGGAACAGTCTTAAATATTAATTCTCTGTTTTTCCTTACCTTAAAGATTGGAGGCAAAGATGGGGTACTCAAGAGGCCATTCTTTTCACTAACTGGAATGTGAGACCAAGCACAGATAGACTCCTAGTGGTGAATTTGCCAGAGGTAGAAAGCAGATGAGATTTCTTTATTTGTAACCTATTAGTTGGAAGGTCTGTTTTTAAGCTTATGGTGGTACTGTTGGAGGATGGGGGAAGTTGGCAATAATGTCGCAATGCCTATCAATGTTGACGTGGCCTCCTCCCTGTGTGAGGTTCAAGTGGTCTCCATTTACCAACTGTGAAAGTCTGATACCCATTTATAGGCACTAGGTGGAAGCTGTCATTTTTGCAGATATGTCTAGGGCCAAATATAGATGGGGTAAGGAATATTTTTTTTCTATGAAGAGCCAGTTGATCCACTGGAAGAAGCAGTGGTGGCAGAATTATAGTTGATGATGGTGAAACTGGAACGTTTCTGCAGGATAATCCAAGGGCCACACATAGGATAAATAGTATCAATTATGCAGATCTACATTTTCTTGCTTACTTTATAGTGTTTCTTCTGTGGCCACAAATCACAGAAAGAAGCAAAGAAGCTCCAGTGCATGAACTTAAGAAAAACAGCAAAACTGTCTGCATTTTTATTGTGAGACTCTGAGATCTGACCAGCCAGTGACTATATCAAGCCTTAGCTATGTAATCTCTTATGGATTAAAAGGCTCTTAAAGGAAATTTAATGGCACACCATCAATACTATATATATATACACATATATATACATATATATATATATATATTTAAGTTTTGATTTTTAAAAACTATTTTAAGCAGATTGTCCTGTATTTAATTTGCCTCAGTAGTCAATGTGTGTCTACATATTTGTGTAACTGTATATTCATAACTGGGAGTGTTATATCTTTTTGCTTTTTACTTTTCAGGTTTCTGTCTTAAAACATGATTGTGAACATTTGAGGACCCAGCTAAATTTGGTAGAGGAACTGCGTACTGAAGAACTAAGAATTTTGGAGCTATCATCTGGAATACTTCAGTGCTTACCCACCACAGCAGTTTGATTTTCTTCAAACAAAACTTCACCATAGCGTTCTGAGTGGATCTTCTGTTGCGGAAGCCGCAAGATTATTTGTTGTTTCTCTACTATCAAAATGATTTACTGTCTTTCTGTGCAAAACAGACACCAGGAGGCTTACAACAACTTATGCCAGATGATATACCTGTTAAACAGTTTAAAATCAAGTGTGGGAGTTCTGTTAACAGGATAGATAGGAAAAACAAAACCAATGGATCCTAAGATTTTAAATTGAATCGAAGGTTTGAGAAGCTTGCTGGAAGAATAATGAAGCCAGGTGTGCCTGTCTACAGAGGCCATTCCAGGGTCTAGGTGCCAAGAAGCAGCTGTCCTTTTTGTCTCTACTCTCCTAATTTTCAGCTGAAGTGGATGTGCAAGAAGGGTGTTCAAAGATCAGCAAAAGTGATCTAATCTGGGTGGTGATGTTCTCAAGTTCCATGTCAAAATCCTTGGTGATTTTACCTTGTAATGTTCTGGACAACTGTTTGGAATTGAAGGAACTTTCTTGTTTTATGCAATGGCAGAGAAGGAGGTTTTCATACCATATCCAGTCAGACATATCCCCTTCTAATATAGGAACATAGCATTCATTGTTTTGCTAATAAAGACTAGAAAGGTCCGGAGGGTGCTCTGGCTTAAGTAAATTATTGAGTAATTCAATTAAAGTAGACTAAGGACAGGTATTTCACAGTCCTTCTATGCTTCAAGAGAAAGATTTTTATCACTCTCAGCAGGGAAGTAGAGTGTCAAGAATCCAGAAACAAACAAAGATGAAGTCAAATTTAAGACATTTAAAATTATGAAGTTAAAATTTAGTTTCTGTCTGTTTGTTACCACACCACATAAAAGTCGCTGAATGGATTTTCACCAAATTTATTTGTATGTTTGAGATGGTATGACTTAAAACGCAGGCTGTGTTGTTTGTACAAAAATTAATTGTACTGAGGGACAGACTGGTTTCCCCCCCCATTCATGTTGTATCATCTGAATGACTTTTAGGAGTGACATTCAAAAAGTAACTTTTTAAAAAACTTTTGCCATAATTAAAGAAACAAAACTAAATTTCTGTCTGTTGTTTCATCACATTAAAATGCCTGGCTGGATTTTTACTGAATTCGGAAATGATATTTGCAAGTCTGACTTTTACCATATAGCCTGCAATACCACACACATAAGATCAAGAAAGATAAACAGATTGTCACAGGTGTACTTGTAAGACTTGAAATTTGGTGCTCTATAATTTGCTATAGAATTGATGCGTGTTAACAATTAACTGTGATATTGTCATTTTAGACACTCAGAGTTCTTCCAACAACCTTGCTTTAGAATTGTTTAATGCATGTCAGTGATAAGTATGTACAAACAAAGGATACTGCTATCATAAAAGATGTCTTTGAGAATGACCCAGGATGTTGCCTGGAACATGCAGACTTAGGAGTGTTAAGAGTCAGATAGAATGTAACACGTGTACAATCTGTGACTTTGCTGATGCTGATGCATGAATTTTTTCTTACTGTATGCAGTCTTTAATATAAACATAAAAATGATATAAGAAGGGAAGCCTGAAAGAATAATTCATCCTTCCCGGGAGGGATCCTTTGGCCAAAGCAACTTGTGTGTGTGTGTGTCTTTCCTTCCTTCTCTTTTCTACATTCCTACCTTGTGTTTGGGGGTTCAAGCCACGTTCATGTCCACCTGGGGCTATGGTGAGGTATGGTTTATCCACCCTAACATACTAAAATATTTTGGGTATTACAAGGCTTTGCCAGGAACAGGTCTTCATAGTAAGTGGCTTCTTGGATTCATAGCTGGAAGCATGTCTGATCTTCTAGATTACACACAATGTTTCCAGAACAATTATCTTTTTTAAAAAGCTTCTTAATTGCATGTTAACTGTGTCAAAATCTAAATAATTAGGCTGGAATAAATAGATAATGATTGGTTTAACTAAATAAGATTGCTTCCCAATGCCTATTCTTTCAGGATGGATAATCCCACCCATCGTTGATTTTATTTGTAACGTTTGAAGTGACTGAGGATCACATGCATTATATCCACTTACTTTAGCAATACTTTGATCACTTTTACTTCTACTTTTTGAGCTGACTTAGAAATTCACATCTCAAAATATCTCTTTCTACTTTTTGATTCCATCAGGGCCATCTGTGATCTACCTTTTGTGACAAAAACTGTAACAATATAATGCTACATAAGCAGGGGAAAATTCCACAGTTTTCAGTAAAGAAAGAAATCATTAAAACCACCATCTTTGTCCAATGCTAAGATTTGGTATAAATTTATCTGACCAACTTGATTGCACAGTTAATCAGTCCCTAAACCAAAGGAAGAAAGTAAACCTGAAATTTCAACCCATGATTATTTTTCTTCAAATTTCCTCCATATTTACATGCATGGTGACAGTTGTTGTGTGCCTTCAAGTCATTTCTGACTTATGCTGACCCAAAGGCAAACCTATCATTGGGTTTTCTTGGCACAATTTGTTTAGAGAGGTTGGCCTTTGCCTTCTTTTGAAGCTGTGAGAGTGTGACTTGCCCAAGCCACCCAGTGGGTTTCCATGGCTGAGCAGGGATCTCAGTGTCTCCCAGTGTCCTAACCTAGTGCTCAGACCACTACATCACACTGGCTCTGCTGAGCACTAGAGGAACTCATGCAAAACTGCTCAGAGTTACAGAGGAAAGCAACCTGACTTTCCCTCCTTTGTTTTTACAAATAGCTAGCTTGCTCTCCCAATGAAATACAGTTTTAGTTTTGTTTTTTTTTAAAAGCCTCTGCCAACATGCATCTGGAAAGGATTAAGAAGCAACTTCTAGCATATAGCAGGGTTAAGTATTTTATGAGATTTGGTTTTCACTACCAATTTATTTTTTAAAACAGATAAGAGGAATGATCTGTTATGCCCTATTGCTACCTTTAGATAACCTGGTGAAGCAAAGTGTGAAAAAGAAACCATTATGTAAGATGTAGTAATGGTACTGGAATGGGAATACATGTGTTCTTCACTGTTCTCCCAGTGGACACCACTGGGTTTTTTCTTTCCAGTCATTACTCGTAGGGTGCTCATGGAAAAAAAAGGAATGTGGTGATCTTACAAGCTCCCTTGATATCATTTTACAGCCATCATTAGACTGGTTTTTAGTTTCCCAGCTTCAGCTATAAAATGTAGGAATCGTTCATCATGAGTTAGTGCTTTTAGACCTGTCTATTCAGGAAAAGATAAGATAGTATCAACTTTCAAACTCAGTTAATTAAAGCTTTTAAGTACATTATGAATGAAATGTCAAGAGATGACACTTACTTGGGGGAAGGTCTATAAGTGATGTCTTCAAGGATTCACTGTTCTTAGAAGTGAAAAAGCTCCTTAGAAATATGAAGCCCTGTAGAAGAAAGGGACTTTTACAGCATGAATTATATAAAGTAATTTCCAGCACACTGAGCATAGATGAAAATGATAAAGAAGGGAAATGGAAGAAAATGTTAGCATTGTGGCAAAGTAAAACATGCCAGGCTTGTTTAATTGCAAACTAAATGCAGGCTGGACTTGTTATGAGGATGGTAAACATTGGCTCTGTTTCATATCTACCTGGGGCAATTTTTGCTTTTCTGCTAACAGTACAAGCAAATTCCTAGCATTTTATGATTGAAATGTGCAGCCAACAGAATCTTTAAATAGTCTGATAAACATAAAAGCAGGTACAATGTGGGCTGAATTTTACTCTTGCAGCTGAATGAAATCCAGATTAGTGGTTTAGAGTGTTGGTCAACATGGAATTCTCAAAAGCGTTGTGTATGGGGAGGGAAAATAAATGCAGGGTTGCCCTTAATAATTGAGCTGTGCAGTGTGAATGTCTGAGGAGATTATCATCAAGGTCAGACTAGATTAGTGAAGAACAGGACTGCAGCTGAACTGAGGCAAAATGATTTCAGTGAAATATCCAACACAGTGGTGCTCTGTCATCTGACTTGTTGAAACAATGAGTTGTGCAAATCTGTTTGATCAAAACGAGGAATCACTGTTCTTTTACAGCATGATGGTGCATCTGTGGCTCTGCAGAACCTGCGGCCATCAGCACCTGTCAGTCCTAACTAGCATAGTCAATGGTCAGAAATGGATTCAAGTTGTTGTTGGACATCTAGAGGGCCACAGATTCTCCATTCCCTAATACCCTATATTTATATTTGTGTATTGCTCTGTTGGGCAGTGTGATGGATCCCTTCTCCAAATTGGCCTTACAGTTCCAAACCCTTGGACTCCTTTCAATTGCCTTGCCCCTTTTCCCTCTCAAAGGCCCTCGCTGGATCAGGTACTTGGGCCTGAAGATGGTGGCTATGTGGACCAGTGGATGTGTTGTTCTATGGATTCACTGTGCTAAGTGTGACCAGACTCTCTATCGAAACTTAACAAGAACAGTCAGACATGGTTGCAAAAAAGAATAAACAAGTAGAAGTTTAATAATACACAATTAGTTCACATATTAACCTCTGAACTATTTAAGAATTCATAGCTTCCCAAAATCCTATTCAGTTCTTTCCCCTTGCTGACTGTCCTGTTTCTATTACAGCTTTTCCCTATTTCTATGGCATCCTTTCCCTGTGTCTCTGCAATCTTTTCCTTATTTCTAGGCCATCTTTCCCCTATCTGCCTTCTGTCAGAGACAAGCCTCATTGTGACTTTTCTTCTTCTGTATGATTTTTAATAGCTTTAGTGATGAAGAAGCTAGTGATACTTTGAAATGTGCATGATATATTTTACATTTTGAAGTTGGGCCAATAAGAGGTATGGCTGCTTTGTGGATTTTGGATTTTGTTTTCTGGAGGGCCAACACAACTGCCCCTGGATAAGTCTCAGTTTTGTATCCTTTCTCCCCTGTAGGTCCTGCATTAACTGAGCTGTGATCGGCTGGTACCAAGCAGGCTTGCCCAGCTCCTCCCTTCACAAGTAGTATATAAAATATTAAAATTAATTAATTAAATGAATAACTTTGTGTTGTTACTGTAACACAAGGCAGGCTACTGTTGTTGGCCTGTCAATCTAGTTGGCATATGTTGTTGTTATGTGTCTTCAAGTCATTTCCAACTTACGGCAACCCTAAGATGAACCAATCATGGAGTTTTCTGGGGCTGAGAATGTGTGACGTGCCCAAGGTCCCCCCAGTGGGTTTCTGTGGCCAAGCAGGGAATTGAATCATGGTTTCCAGAGTCAGCACGGCTGGCTGGAAATTGCAATTAGGTATCTGCAAGGTTATGGATGTCCAACCCTGCTCTACCAGATGAAGGCCATGTCCACACTACACTGTTACTGTCTTTCCACTTTCAACATCCTGTGAAATTCTGGGGTTCGCAGTTTACTGAGGCCAAAGATACCCCTCCCTAAACTGCAATTCCCAGGATTCCATAGGATGTTGAAAGTGGAATAACAGCGCTGTAACAGTGTAGTGTAGAAATGGCCTAAGAATACGCTTGGGCTGGCACGCTGAAACTGGGACAGACTTATTCTGTGTTGCTTTGGTGGGCAAGACCTGAAGCAATGGGATGGAATCACAGGGGACAGATTGAAGACAGATGTGAAGAAAGCTTTCTTTGACTGCCTTGGGAAGTGGTGGACTCTCTTGGAAGATGTTTAAGTAGTCTAGTGTCAGGGTTACTTTAGTTTTATCCTTTATTTCAGGTCCTATGTTCAGCAGTGGTTGGAACTAAACGATGTCCAAGATCTCTTCCAGGTATGGTACTAAAGACCTCTGGATATTTTATTTATTTAATTATTTAAAGTGTACCTCACTTTTTGGCCAAAAAGATTCTAAGAGTTGAGAGCTACAGTTTTGTTCCATCCATCCATATGAGGCAAGCTGGAATCTTTAAAAAATGCTTGAAAGATTTTAACTTCTCTGATAGATTTTAACGTCTCATATCAGCACGGCCAGTTCAGTCATATCATTGTGAGCCTTGAACAAGTTGCTCTCTCAGCCTTAGTTCTTATTCTGAAAATTGGGTGTGTTGCAGAGGAATTGGAAGATTGGATGGGATAAGCATCTTGTATGTTAAGTACAGAGAAAAAAACACTGTGTACTATGCCAAATCAAGCAATATTAGTTATATGTCTACCAGAACTAATAAATAAGGTTCCAGCAAGCTGTCTAGGGTGATCAAAATGATGATGTGGGTTTCTCAGAAATAATTAGGAAAGATCTATAGTATATAAAAGCTGCAATTGCAAGGCGTGTTGACTTTCACTTTTCTTGATTTGTGAGCAAGACAATACTTAATTCAATAGAATTCAGTAGAACCCATTAAAATATTTGCCCTTTAATATCTAAGAAATCACTGTTGTTTTTACAACAGTACACTAGAGGGTGTATGTGTACTACACAGGAAATTTGCCTTGAAAAAGTGAATGCTTGAAAACAAACTGCCTCCAAAAAGAACAGTCTAGAGTTCTTTGTTGATTTTTGCAGTTTCAAAAACAAAATAGATAATGAAGTTAAAGATCTACATTCTGAAGTTTATATGCTCTTTAATTTATTATTCTTTCTTGACTATGAAACATGCTTAAGGAGAACTCATTCTTCAGCTTTATTAAGAATGCAGTATGCTCAGTCTCTCCCAATGAAAAATTACTTCTGTTGTACAGCTCATGGAGAATAGGAATTAACGGCCTAAATCCAGTTGTTGATTTCAACCCATAGAAACCATGAGAACTTGGTAAATCAATAATTATGTTAATTCCATGGATTAAATGGGCCTGTTCTAGTTGGAATTAAAAATTGGATTTAGCTAGAATTAAAAATTGGATACATATAAAGTATGTCATAGGATATTAGCTACGAGGGGCTACAAAAGGAAAAGGCTATTGCTTTTCCTCACTTGTTCTACTATGGACTTCTGGAAGGCACCTGGCTGGCCATTGTGACAACCAAGATGCTGGATAAGATCCTCTAGTCCAGAGCTTTCCAAACTTTTCATGTTGGTGACACACTTTTTGGACACGCAACATTTTGCGACACAGTAATTCAGTTTTATTAGCAAACCAGAGGTTAAACAGCAGGAAAAGCAGCCCCCACCCCCAGTTCCTGGCTTGCTACCGTTGCCCTTGCCAAAGAAAGACTCCAGCAAGGGTGCAGCCGCAGGAAAGGCAGCCCCCTACCTGATCCAGGTTCGCTTCTGTTGCCCTCACCGAGGAAGGACCCTGGAGAGGGTGGGAAAGGCAGCCCCCATACCTGATCCTGGCCTGCTGTTGCTGTGGCGGCAGCAGGAGAGGCTTGGGTGTGGGGAAGGGTCTTTCTCAGCCCGGGGAGGCGACAAACCTACAGACTTCAGGTGATACACTAATGTGTTGCGGCACACCATTTGCATTTGGAAAGCCCTGATCTAGTCCAAACAAGGTGGACTGCTATTATGTTCTTAAGCTACAGTTACTTCTTTCAATTCTTTCCAGATGCTATTTTATAATCATGCCCTTCTCAATTTATCTTTGTGGTAGAATCTTCAGTCATACCATGACCATGGAGCAGGATGCTGTGTGGGAGTGTTGGGCTACGTTACAACCATGTGTGAAGTGAGCAGTGCACTTGAGAATACATCCAAAATGTGTTTGACTTCTGACTGCACCTTGTGGGGAGGAGGAGGAAAACAGGGTACAAACTGCTTGGGATATTGTTACTGTTCTTCCTACTGTTGAAAACTCCATAACTTCTCAATGAATCCCAGAGTTCATAGGAATGCAAGTTGAAAACTTCAGGCATACTCATCTTATAGTACTGCCCTAAAATATATTGCAATGAATTCCACAGTTCTTCTATGCTGAAACTGGAGAAGTCCCACTACGCTTGCACAAGAAAATGGGAAAAAGTTAGGGGTCCTTGGAATGTTCACTCCTTGGTTTGTCTCTTCTTTTGCTTTCTTGAGCACAGACTGACACTCGTCGGTCTGGCTCCCTTTCCACTTTCCCATTTTCCTTTCTGTAGTCTATCTTAACCATGCAGTTGTGTCCAGCTGGCCCCATACTTCTGTATTTATCAGATATTACCTTCACCTAAGATGGTCTTTGAGGTTAATTCCGAGCTGCCTGCTTCCACACAAAAGCAACAACCTTGAGAAAAAGTAGCTTGCTTCAATCATTTGAACACTATTTCATGTGTGCATATTAAGATACAGAGTCCATGCTATCCAAAATGTTTGGGGTGTGACTTTTGAATTTTCTGTGTTTCAGTCCAATCTAAGAATTGGCCAAAGCAGGACTCATGACACCTATAATGTTGTTATTTTACTCTCATTTGGCCATATAAAAAGCCTGTTCTGTTCAATGCCTTAATCTTGGTTTTTGCTGACCCCAATGAGAATTCCAGTCTATTGTGGGGTAATAAAAATGCACAGGGCCTGCAGTACCAAAGGTATCCACATATCCCAAACATTCAAGGCCAGAAAACACACACCCACATGAGCATGACCTTTCCTTTTGAGCAGCTGTCAATCCTCCTTGTTTGCAAAAAATGTAAAAAATGTAAAAAATCAAAATGCAGTAGATGTGGTGAAAAACAACATTTCAGATGACAACTGTCATAAAAGGCCTACTGTGTAGGTCTTGTTCTGTATGAAAGCTGCAACAAAATGTTGTTTGGGGGACCTAAATATTCTGTATGTCCAGATGAGAGTTAAAAAGGTCACAGAAAGAACAGTGAGACTATTACTTCTTTAGTATAATAAGTAATACTTACTGGTTTCCTCAAAATGTTGTTGATGGGCATCATGCTGTAGATTTTTTTTAGTCATGTTTAGTCATGTTTCTTTAAAAGAGCAAAATACTGAGCAATTAATAGTATGTCACTTTTCAAAAAGTAAAGACTAATGTGTTAAAGGATTTTTCTTTTTTAAAGAGCCAAAGTCCTATGCTCTGGCCTTCCTACTAGAATGTTTTAAGGAGGCAGAGTATGTTGGGTAATGAATACCTTGCTTTTCACTGCTCTTCCCCCCCTGCCACAGACTTTTCAAAATGGCCAAACTAGTAGGTACCTGTGGATTTACCCATTTTTCTTCTTCAGTTGATACCATCTCATGGCATTGAGACCAAGTGCACAATGGAAAATGGTCCATATTTGCTTCTTTGAAACTTGCAGTTCTATAATTTTCGTTGAGTACATTCTAGGCCTTATATTAAGTGTCACAGGAAACATCGATGGACTGTCTGCTCATTCTTCTGCACTGTTCATTATCTTAAATGTTTCCAGTCTGGTCTGAAGATGCATGACAAAGCAACCTTGTTAAAGTTAAGCGGGTCTCATCAGCACTTGGATGGGAGACTGCCTGGGGATCCTAATTTTGAATTTCATGATGAAAGCAGCTTGGGAAATAAATGAAATAAATCTTCTTAGCCTGAGGGATCTCTTTTAAAGCTGCATTACTTGTATTTGTTTTAGCTTTTCTTTCTTTGGAATAGTTTTCATATGTGTCAAGTCACCAGATTAAACATAGGAAGTACATTGTTTGCAGACTGCATGTATACCTGCGCCCATCGTCATACTGTCCTATGCTGCCACCACTTCTGTTGCTGACAAAGGCAAAATCTCAGAAGTTCAGGGAAACATAGCATGTAGAGAACACTGACTTTGTTTTCCAGCAGCATTGTGCTCCTAGAAGACTCTTAGGTATGTAATAATTTGGGGAAACATAGTTTGCATCTCTCATGCATTATGTTCCCCTCTGGAATTGCCAGGACTGGGTCAGCAGCACCAGAATCAGAATAACAATTGGTAGTCAATTTATTGGTAGTAACAGGAGAGCGCAATTCCTCTGAGTTATGCTGCTGGCGCAATGCATCTTACTTCCTGATTCTAGATTCAACGTTCAGGGTCAATCTAAGATATGTTGCTGTCTCCCATTTCACTTCAAGAAGCCAATCAATCAGGCGGCTGAGTTTCATTTTGCCATGGTAACACCACACACAGCATCCTCCTTAGGGCAGAAAACTAGTAGAAGAGATGCTGATTTTGCCACAGGTCCACATTGTTTTGTTCTCCAACAGTTTGCTGCCACACTCCATCTCTTTGCTGCCTAAAGTAGCTGTTATTCTACTTGTCTGAAGAGTACATATGGGATGAAATATGTGTTGTTGTATATTAGGAATATGGGGATAATAATAAAGATTCATAAGCATAGTCTGTACTAAGTTCAATAACGAAACCCTAATGCTCACTTGATCAGTGGACTACAGTCCTAGAGACAAGTTTTGATTCCCCACTTGGCCATGGAAACGCACTGAGTGGCTTAGGGTCACCATAAGTGAGAAGCAACTTAATGGCACACAACAACAATTTAGAATAAAGTGCACAAAATGTCCTTTGTGGTGACAAGACTTTTATGTACTTTTGAGCATCTCTCTCTGTCATTTTCTTCCCATCAATGCAAACATTGCCCATGAAAATGAAATCTCTTAAAATGTGATGATGCCTAAACATTTTATAATGCTAAAGGCTGCATTTTTGGGCAAACTATCAAAAGACTGCATTGAAAAGATCCTGTATGCATCCTGCACATGCTGAATGGGCAATAAATCATTTTTCTCCACTAGGACACTGATATTGTGAAGAATGATGTTGAACAGGGGTACTGTATTAGCTTCTTTTCCTCTGTTTAAAATTAAAAGAATACATGTTTCAGAAGTCACGAAAATGAGTTTTATCTTCCTTTGCTTTTACTGTCAAACAAAGTTTGCTTCAGCTCTCAGCTTCACAAGGAATTTGTCATGGACAGGAAGCATATACCTTACCTTGTGAATATGTAACTTGTAATCGCCTCATAGGAAGAAAAAAAAAAGGAGGGGGGAAAGAAAGAAAAGAAAAGGAGCCCTTTCATCATGTTCACTTTTCCTCACTGTTTTATTTCACTTAAAACATCACTCAGGACCAAGTGGTATTTGTCAGTAGTAATTGGCAAAGGCTGCAGGCAGTTTTCAAGGCTGTCTGGGTGGAAAATCTCAAAGCAGTTGTCTGTGTTGAAAGAAAATATTACATTTGATCTTTCCCCCCACCCCGCTCAATCTCACAGACATGATGTATGTCTGCATTCCAAAGGTTGAAGAGTCCTTGTTTTTAAATGTTAGGAAATAGCTTTTCTTTAGCAATGTATGGTATTGTCTGGGAAGTAACCACAATGTACATACAGTTACTTTCTGATTCCCCCTCCCCACAAAGGGTTCATTTTTTTTAAAAAAAGCAGCCACTTATTATGGTTTTTCCTAGTTGGCTAGGTATAATTTGCACAATGACTGCATCTACTGCTTTTTTTTTTTAAAGGCATAGATTTCTTCCGGGTGTTTCCTTATTTGAGTAATGACGCTCACACCAAGACCTCTGTGCAATTAATCATCTTTCCTTTAATTCAGTCTTACAAATTGAATACAACTTCATCACCTCTGCCAGTGTGCTTGTCCACAGTAATGACAAAAGATGGATGATCAAGTAGAGCGGTTTTAACAAGTTAAGCTTAAGGGGTTGCGTACCTTCCTCGTTCATGTTCTGACCAGGGTTTCTTGAATCAGATCCAGGTTTTTGCAGGCTCAGAATCAACTCTGAATGGATGCCAGTGAGGGCTTATGTTATATGGCCAGTGCTGTCTCCAGTAGATGCTGTTCTCACTGCATGTAGGTAAACCTAGGTCTTCAGTCTTTGTGTGCTCCTGCTCTTGTAGATTATAGCAGCAGCAACAACCACTACCACCACTACCACCACCTGCCGCAGACAGGGCAGACGCCTTCCTTGTAGCCCCTTATTGGCCCAGGCAATATTGGTTCGGTCCCCTTCTCACCATCTGCCGGGGCTGCAGAATGTGACTTCCGTGCACGCCTAACCTCCTCCCTGTCCTCCGCCTGCACCCTAGACTCTCCTGCTATCCAGACTGTCCTCATGACCGCTAGAAAGGAATCCACTCGCAGATCCTACGACTATAAGTGGTGGAAGTTAGTGGCCTTTGCGGATGCCTGTGGTGAGACCCCTTCTCCGGCCTCCCTGTCAACAGTGCTTCACTTCCTCCTGTCTCTATGGGATTGAGGACTGGCCTTTTCCTCTCTCAAGGTTTATCTCTCTGCGATCGTCACTTACCAGCCACACAGTTCTCCTTCCTCAGCTCTTTTCGGTAACGTTATGGTCAAACAGTTCCTCACAGGCCTTCAGCATCTCTACCTTCCTGTCTCCCCACTGCTTCATGGTCGCTATTGCTTGTCCTTTCCCAGCTTATGCGCCATCCATTTGAGCCCATGGCCATGTCTGACGACCGTCTCCTTACTATGAAGATGGCATTCTTGGTTGCTGTTACTTCAGCTAGAAGGGCAGGTGAGCTGACTGTGCTACGTTCAGATGAACCCTTCCTGCTGTTTCATAGGGACACCGTGATCCTGTGTCCAGACCTCTCATTTCTTCCAAAAGTTGTCTCTGACTTCCATTTGAATCAAGATATTATTTTGCCAACTTTCTATCCTGACCCAGCTTTGTCTCTTGAGTGTTCTCTCCGCTAGCTCGATGTGTGTCGCACCCTAGCTTTCTACTTGCAAGGGACCTCGATCTTCTGCCATACTCCCCACCTTTTTGTCTGCTATGGTGGGTGCCAGAAAGGTCACAAAGTATGCACTCAATGTTTCTCTAAATGGGTTGTCCAGACAATTCACCTAGCCTACGAACTTGCTGGGCAACCACCACTATGTGGTCGTGGCCTTCGACCTTTGTCCGTCACTACCGCCTTGATTGCAGAGCCTGGCGTGATGACCGCTTTGGTCGTGCGGTGCTGTCTTCTATTGTCTAGGACCTGACCCACCATCCAACAGTAAGCTACTCAATCTCCCATTATGTGAGGCACAGAGACCACGAAGAAGAAGAACAGGTTGCTTACCTGTAACTGTGGTTCTTCGAGTGGTCATCTGTGCCCTCACACACGCCCGCCCAGCCTCCCCCTTTCAGGTCCTTGCTTCGGCGGACTTCGAAACTGAGGAGAAACTGTTAGCTTGGTGGGACTGAGCATGCTCAGTACCATATGGGGGAGGGGTTCTCACCAAGCTGCTCAGCTCTGGAACTTTCTGAAATGCTACTGCGTATGCAAGAAGATTCCCATTGTGCGAGGGCACAGATGACCACTCAAAGAACCACAGTTACAGGTAAGTGACCTGTTCATATAGCATTTTAGAGTTGGTATTCAAGTGATATAACAAGAGAGACTGGAGTTCAGTAACTGACTTAGATCAAAAGTTTGGAAAACTTGTATTTTGGATGACCATTTGCCAGATCTCGCAGTTAGCACCTACTGGACATGCTTGCTGGATAATTCTGTGAGATAAAGTCCAAAAGTTAACTTCTTTGAGTTCTGAAGTAGGTGCAGAAAGGACTCATTTCAAAAAGGTCTCAGGCTACACAGTTATGAAATGCAGAGGTAGGGCTTAGGTTTTGTCATGCACCATGGTGCTACAGCTACTGGCCAGTAAATGTTGCTCAGTGAGTGTTAGAAGAGAGTGACTACTCTCTTCCCCATGATCTTTTCTGGATAGTCATGCTCACACTCTCTGTAGTTTTTGTAGTCTTCAGCTCTCCTCAGAAATCCTATGCATTTCCAAACCAAGTAGAATAAATGTGTGAGGTGGGTTAGCATGTGAGCGTGTCAGGGAGAACAAAAGTCTGGGACCCTTCTTTCTAGACTCTCGTTACCAATATGGATATTTTTTTAGCTGTTTTGAAAAGAGGAGCACCACCATTTGAGATTCTACCTGCAGTCTAAAGTGGCATAGTCCTGACATAGGTTTATTACCACAGTGGTAACAAGGCCTAATAAACTTTTTGTAGGAGCTTTTAGTACAGATTTTTAAAAGGGAGAGCACATGATTATTCTTACAGAAACATTATAATTTGGTGCAACAATAAATTAATCAGAGAGAAGGCAGCAAATAGAGGGGGTGTTAGAGAGAGGTGATATTAATGACATGGACAAGCTGCATGCATGAAATGGTCTTCTTGCCACATAGGCTGCCTTTTTGAATTGTTTTTCCTGCTCTCCACAATGCCTTAGCCTCTGAGAGAAGAGAAATGGTACATCCCCCAAATTTCCTGTAACCCAGATCCTCGATTTATCCCTTATGAGCTATGGCCCTTTCCATAGCTTTCCTTCTTGCAGCGGTGTCTGGTGGCAATCCCAGCAGTGGCTCTGCCAAGAAGGGTGTGCAATGGCAGTGCTTCCCTCTGTATGGACCGGTTCCCTGTGGAAGGGAGCACAATAGCCACACTTCTTCCTTTCACAGCTCAGCCAGGTACTTTCTCAGGCTGTTCTGTGGCAGGAAGTTCAGCCATTGTGCTTCTGGGGCTTCCACAGGACAGGTAAGTGCAGGATGGGGGGGTGATTGTGTGTCATTGACAGGGAAAACTTGTCAATGATTTAACCCACAAGCTCTCCACCTGGAGACAGGAGAAGGACAAGACCATGAAAATGTCATGCAGAAATATTATTGCAGTCCTGTGCTTTTCCTGTCCCTGTGCTGGGATGGGAGCGTACTACGGAAAAGGGCTATGTTTTGTCAAGTTTGGCTGCAGCCTGAAACAATCTTGTAATAGAAATAAGTGTCACTGAATTTCTTGATTAGTGGGTTTAGAGATGGAGAATTATGCCTGAAGCTGTGAGGAATTCCTGTAACAATAGTGAGATCAAATGGCAGAAACAGCTAACAATGGAATGAAGATGTGACGGACACAGAGACATGGAACAGGAGTGGCTACTTTGAAACTGAACATCAGCATCCCCTAGTTCTTCCTTCATCCCCCCTCTTGTCTCATTGAAGTCTCAGGGGATTGCTAGAAGCATGTTCTGGTTTCTGATGGCAGTGCACCAGAGAGAGCCTCTCACACCCGTGTTATCATTTCTGCTTGTAACATCAAGAGGCCTGAAGAGGCCTGAAGACATGAGCATTCCTCTCATACTTAAAAGGATGAAGGCCATTTCCACACTACACTCTTATAGCGCGATTATTCCACTTTCAACATCCTATGGATTCTGGGGTTTTGTAATTTAGGGAGGCGTTGAATGACCTCTCCCTAAACTGCAAACCCCAGGATTCCATAGGATGTTGAAAGTGGAATAATCACGCTATAAGAATGTAGTGCGGAAATGGCCAAGCTTTTGCCCACTCACCTGTACGCTTATGCCTCTAGCAGCCATGACTCTCTTTACCCTTTCCTCATAAAACAGATTAGATCTGGATTTCTTTCATAGGATTGATGGTGCAGAAGATCTCTGTGATTTTATGAGAGGATAGGATCATTGCACAAAGAAGTTCTGTGCACATATGTGGTGTCATATCTTCAAGCTCAGAGGATCAACAACATTGCAAAGTATTCAGAGTCTGAATAAGAAACACTTTGTCCCACTTCAAGGATAGGTCTCTGCACCACCCCTGCCCATTTAACTATTATCACTGTGGGTTATAGCCCTCCCATTAACTTCAGAGTCTGAGAATGGTTCCTTCATAGCTGCTCCTGTTTTTCAGACGTACGGTGACCACAGCCCAACTGGGGGAGGGGTGTGCTTTGAAATGAGCAGCCTCTCAGTTGGCTGCAGTCTTTTGTTGGGGACAACAACTCTCCTTACCAGTAAACCCCCTGTCACCTTGTCACTTTGCTGAAAGCTGTCCAGGGTCCTGACAGTACTTGACCTAGCTTTACTGCACTAGCCCTCACTTTACTGGGCTTGAGCCCTCTCTGTCTGGCACTGAACCACCTGTGAGCCCTTCAGCAATATGCTGCTGCCTTTCCCTGGACCTTTAGCCAAGCAGGAACACAGATAGGATCCCTTCTTACGTTGCTGAATGTGCCAATGGGAGTGTGTGGCTTGTGGATGCATTGACAGAGGCTGGGCTGTGTTGCCCCCAGTTGTTCTTTAAATGAATAAAAGGGTTCATTTGAATTAGAGCTTGGAAAATATACTTTTTGGACTATATATTTGAGAAGCCTTCAACTAGCATGACTATTGACCACAGTGGCTAGGAGATGATGGGAACTGTAATCCAAAAATAACTTTCCCAAGTTCCAATCTAATCAGGACCACCAGTGTGGTATAGTAGTTTGAGTGCTGGACTACAACTCTGGAGACCAGGGTCTGATGTCCACTTGGCCATGGAAACTCACTGGGTGACCTTGAGCAAGTCACAACCTCTCTGCCTTAGAGAAAGGAAACAGCACCACCAAACAAGTCTTGCCAAGAAAACTTCATGGTACTTCACCTTAGGGTCACCATAAGTCAGAAATAACTTGAAGACACACAGCAAAAACAATTTTTTTTGTTTGTGTGTGTACCGTTCTTCCCATTAGTTGTCTTATTTTTTTGCACCAGGTTCCAGAAGCACAGATCTAGGTGACATGGCAAACCCTGAATTTTGTGGATTGGCAATCAGGGATTTTTTTAAAAAACATAGTTATTATATTCGATCTTTATGCATCCACTAAAAGGAATATTTCAAGCCTAGCAAGTCTAAGAAGAGATACTTGGAATGATTCTGTTCTTTAATGCTATTATGCTTTAAAGCTAGGCGTACTGTTTTCAGCACTAAGAATTTACAGTGCAAGGGTTGTTTTGAGGTCTGTCTCTATTGTTAATCATCCTAACATAATGCAGACAAATATCTACTGAATCCTGTTTCAATATGCAAAGCAGAACAAAACAAAACAAAAACAGAGAGAAAGAAAAATGTTTACTGGAAATTGTAACTCAAATGGCTTTTAAAAATAAGGCTAAAGCATAAATTAGTGTATATTGTTATGGCTGACTTTACATTTAAGTTAGCCAAGGGAGCAGAATTATTTAAACAGCAAAACTACTCCATTCAGATAAATAGGAAAAGATTTCTTATCCTTAAAAGTAAGTGTGGGTGTATGGTAGCGAAAAAGAGTAAATAAATAGATCATCCTAGCTCTAGGATCCAGCTCACAGATAAATATTTCTACTGAACTTATTAACTGAGTTTAGTTCTGTGCTGTTGCATGGTCTCCAGGATGTACAAGATGCTACACTGGGGCTGAGGATGGGTGAAGGATTGAGAAGAAATCTTTCATTCTCACCAGCATGATCTTGGGTATGTGGGCTATATTCAAAGGCTCAAATTGCAGGGAAGGTGACCATGTTCAAGTTCCATTAAGTTCTGAGACAAATTAATAATCATGGGTAAATTGAGCTTTTTGACTTTGATAGGACATAATTAATGTTCTCAGGAGTAGCAACTGAGTTGATATTGGTTTTTCTTTTAAAGTTTCATATAACACTACACCCTTATAAACTAGATTTTAGAATCATGTGCCCCTCCAAATGTTGTTGAGTCACAAATCCCAGCAGCCCTCACCAGCACAGCCAGTCATACAGAATGCTGGGAGCTGCCACCCAGTAACACCTTATGGGCTGCTTGATTTCCATCCTTCTTATAGATCTTGGCCGGTCTGTATTTCATTATGGATCCTGATACATCAAAAATGGGTTTTGCTCTAGGGGACTTCTAGATAAGGGACAGAAAAATGAAGAGAGGTTGGGGCCTAGTTGGGTGGATGGCAGAGACTGCCAGAAATACCTATTGCCACCCCCCTAAAAAAAAAACAAAAGTTGAAAGTAGCCAACAGTCCATGTTTGTTTTTTTAAAGAAAAATATTTTTGAATGTTAAACATTGTGTGTGCAGGCATTTACATTCAATTTAAAAGGCAAATTGCCACTCCTAGAGGTATCCAAGAAAGTCAGTTTACACTTTTTTTGACCCCCCCTCTGAAAAAGAGTTTGGAGCTACTGGAGGTCACATAGACAGCCTCAGGGAGGGGGGCTGCAAATGGCTTTAGAGCTACACTCTGCCCACCTGTAATTTTGACCCAGCTGCAACTCCACTGCCACCTTTCTGCTGGCACTTCTAGTTTTCATTGGTAGATTCTATGGGTGTCTAAAATCTCAAGATAGAAAACCTCCTAGAATGAATACAGGCTTCATACCATTATAGTCATAGCCAAGTCATGGCCAAATGGTGTGCATAGTCATAGCCAAGCGGTGAGCTGCTATGCAATTAAAAACAAAACAAAAGAAAAGAAAACCAGAAACAACAACAAAAAATACCCAGAAGTACCCTTTTCACCTTTGCAGCTGTTCTCCTATTCATATTATCTCATTGTTGGAGCTTAAGAGCAGAAGAAGAATTTTTAATGCTAGCAACATCCTGTAAATTTTTAGTCAACTAAAATATCAGCTCAGCTGTCAATTGCCAGTGGTAGAAATAAGTAACTGCCATTCTTTCTGTCTTCACCATTCTTGTGGTTTTTGTTTTCATAGCCTTTGACTCTTGGAAATCTCAGAGTGCATTGTGGTGTCTAAGTGGCACTACTTTTGCTTTTACTGTGATCATCCCATGCTGTAGTTACGAGTCTCAGTGGCTAGTTAATAAGTGTCAACTCATAGTCTTTCCACTCTAATGCAATAGATGTGTCTGTTCTTGTGAGCAAAGTTCTGTGAAGCCAATCGGTGATTTGTAGGGGAAAACATAGTGTGCATCAGCACTATATTGTGGAAATTGTGGGTCATGGTCTTCTTGGAAAAATTGGCTTCGATCAAGCTAGACTCCTTTGTTAGAAAAAATAAATACCAGGATAAGTACCACCAGGTACCACTTAAGACCTTTCTTTGAACCACAAGAACAGAGCTTGTTTGGACAACCATTTCAGATGCTCTGCTGCACATCATTCTGACAAGTGGATGGGATGTCTGCTGAAATGGCTATCTTTGTTCTGGAGGCAAGATACACCAACTTATAAAACAGGCAGATTAAAGCTTCTCATACTTTTGATCTAAAGAATCTTTTCTGCACCAGCCTCCAAGTTATAGAAAGTGCTCTTTAGGCCAAAGCTTAAGAACATTTGCTCTGCCTCTTTTGCACACAGCCTTTTTTTTTGGAAAGTTTTCTTCGTCATCTTCTATGTTGTGATCAAACAACTACCTCAGACCTGATGGTAATGCAACTGTTAGGATGATGGAGTACAAAATGTGTGTGAAAGGTAATGTAACATACTGTCTCTCTTCTTAAAATGTTTGTGTTGGTAGAAAATGATTTTAAAGTATGCTACAGTTTCTTTCAAAATGTGTGATAATAAATGACATTGTCAAGAGGGTAGTTAAAATATGGATGCAAATTTGTTCAGATGCTCAGTGAGAGCAGCAGGTCAGGCAGACAAGGATGCTGAGGTATGTTCCTGAATCCTGCACAGTAAATAGCATCCAGATGTTGAATTCTGCTCTTGGTATTGGTGGTAGTGGGAATAAAAGCAGAGAGGTGATTATGGACAGTTGCTATTGACTGGATAACAGCAACCAGCAGGCTTTGTGAAGAGCTACAGAAGAGCTACTATTTGTGTAAGTGTGAGCTTTGACTATCAGTATCAGGACCATTAAAAGGTCAATTGCCATTCTTAACTGGCTCTGGCACAATTTCTATGTGGCAGAAAGGGGGAGAAAGAGAAATCTGAGCTTGCTCCAGACATGGAAATGCTTAATTGTAGCCCTAATAATCAGTATTCCACTATATTATATGAATCAGTGTTTTAAACTGTTGTTGGCTTTCATCCTGTCCAATTCATTATGCAAGGGAGAGCGAGGGGTCAGACGAGATATGATGGTGTTTGCTTATCTCTGAGATTGTTTGAAGACCAAACCACAGTCATGCTGGATAACACAACTGTGGTCACATAGTGTAACTCTAGGAACACTTCTCATGGCTTACCACAAAAACCTCAGTGGAGATATGCTGGAAAGTGGATTGAAACTGTTTTCTTATATGCTTTTGAGTGCTGAAGCCACAGTCAACACTGGTGACCTGTTAATACATTTATAAGTTTGTTTCTTCATTCAGACAATTGTGAATCCCATTTCTTTTTCTTTCTTATTCTTCCTCAGCAAGGAAGGAAGATGTAGAAGGTGATCCATGTCCCACTAAAAGTCAAACAGCCATTTGTTAATTCACTTGAATAGCTGCCATGGATATGTAGAAACTCATTTTATAAGAACAGATTTCCCACAGTCTTTGGGGAAAGGTCTCACACTCAGTTTCAACAAGGCCAGGTACAGCGCATCACCATTACCAACACCACTGCAGTTTCATCAGGTGAAAATCAGGAAAGTTACAAATGTCCTACCACCAGCAGAATTCTGGCTAGATTATTTCCACGTATAACCATACAATGTTGTTTGTTTACTGAAAATGGGGAAAAATGTGTTCTGCAAAGCTTTCTTGACTAGAGGGGAGAGATTTTTACCCATCATTAGGCTGTCTATGAGTTTGCTATATGAATATGCCTTTACATAATGAGACCTTCATATGGTGAGAACTGGTGAGCCCAGAACCTGGATGGTTCATGTCTGAAATTTATATTGTAAATCTCTCCTTCTATGTGTGTATGAGTGTAACACACACCTGTATCTCGACACACCTGCAGATATGCATTTGCATGCATATGCATGACACACATACATACAAATTATATATGTGCGCACACACACACACACACACACGCATATATACTTATGTATACATAATCACACAATCTTTATATCCGGATCCTCTACCTATGTTATAAAATATATGTTTAGAGAACTACAAAAGCCAACTTTGTACACTTTTAACAAAAAAAGTGCACTTAAAGGTGATGAAGGCTCTTTCCTCACTCCTTGGGCCAAGGAGTGCTTTTACTTTAGCCTGTGAAAGAGGGCCAGTGAGATTGCAGTGGGATGACCCTTGCCTTAATTCTAAAGGAGGATGCCTGTGTACCTTGTATGTGTACTTAGATATATTTAGTAAATATGGCTTCAGAGCAAGAATGTAGTTCATTTGCATGGACTCCTGGCAACTGTGCCACTACTGAATGTTTTGAAATCCCCCACGTTTTCTCTGGAACAACTGTCTGCTTGTTATTTTGGGCTTCCGCTGAGTCGCAGAGCACCTTCCAAAGCAAACAAACCCTGCCGTATTGTGTCATGAGAATTAACTAACATTTCTTTCACCATCAGCCTCAAACTACAGGTTAAATGGAGTTCTGATAATTTTACCTCCAGTTTTTTTTTAAAAATCCAGAGCATACTGAGTTTGAGCAAGAGTATGGTAGAGACAGGCAGCTTAACTCTTCCAGTCCCTTAAAAAACAACAGCCTTAAATACGACCCTCAATTTGCTTTTTTGCTCAAAGTGGGGGAGAGATATCAATATGCCATGTTTTTCCTCCTAGAAGTGAAAATTCTGCTGGGAAAGATTGCTTTTTGAATGGAAAAAGAATGGGAGGAGAGAGGGTTAAACAGCATCCCCATCTTTCTCGTGTGCAAATGTGTCTGGGTCAGGCTTCTTTGGGTTTTAAAAATAAACATGGATGAAAAAAGGTGCTAGGAGGAGCGGGCACACAACATAGAAGGAAGCAGGCAGGTTGTATGAGAAAGCCAGGAGTTTCCTGTTCTGTTTCCATTTTCATACTGACTGAAGTTTTGTTTGAACTGGCCATGCAACTTTGAATCTCGCTCAAGGAAAGCTCAGTGAATTTATTCTGTGTGGCAAGAGAGTCAGACCACAGGCTTTGCAATCACTCTTCTGCACAGACTTGAAGAAGTGTCCCAGTCAGGCCATAGTATGCAGGCGCGTGATGTAGAGCCAGCTGACTGAAGCTATGCAGGTCTGGCTCTGAACAGTGCCTAGGAACTGTCTATGAGTAGACATGAGTTTCACAGAGGAAAAGTGGGACATGAAGGAAATAAATAACAAAACATGTGTCTATAGAGGCTTGGGCATGAACATTTTTAATGTGTTATGCAGACTGTGGATCTCCCTTCCAAAGGAGGCTAGACCGTGCCACCTCCCTGTTGTCCTTCCACCTGCAGGCAAAGACTGTTTTATTCAGACAGCCTTTTGGCAACTAGGGGCTGCTGAGCAAGGGGCTTTAAAGGGTGGATGCTCTACTTTCTTTGTCAAGGTACTTTTAAATTGCTTTTAATTAATTCTCAATTGTCTTTTAATAATTTCAATTGTTTGAGTTGCAATTTAACCTTATAATTTCTGTCTTTCCATCTGTGAGCTGTCTTGAATTTGAGTTTTGGGAGGAAGTCAGAATATAATTCAAAGAAATAAATAGCTTATTTTTATGTACAACAGAAATGATAGAAAGTGGTCCAAATGCTTTGTTTGTCATTGCTGAGCATGTCCAAATAGTTTGGTTGTAGGTTGGGGAGGGAGAACATATTTGCTCGTTTTGCTGAAGTATACATTTTGGGATGGTTTTACTCTGGCATGTCAATTATAACCACTCTTAATAAGAAAACAACAGAAGAAGCAAGATATACATTGTAGATTTTCTGTTTTCCCTAAGTATAAAGAGGCACTGAATTTTGTGGCATGACCTGAGCTAAGGCATAGTTTGTTGGCCTGTCTATATACTTATCTCTTCCTCACCCTCTCTCGCTCACATGTGTATGCATGTACATACGCACACACACCTATGTTGGAAAAAATACTTTTTGACTACAACTCCAAGTGTTCATGTTGGGGGTTTCTGGGGCTCGTGGTCTTTTCCAAGCTCTCTGTATGCACGCATATGCATCTTGTTGCAAATGCAGGAGAGTTCTTCCATCAGAGGACTTGCTCGCAATAACTTCAGCATTTTTACCTCTGGAACAAAATGCTGTGGAGTACATGTCCATTTGAAAGACAGATGTGTTGAGGCGGATTATCTAAAGGACAGACTGAGTCAGACAAATTATTTGCAGTTTGTCAATGCTTGTTTTGTCACTCTGGATGGAGACCTCTCCCTGCTTTCGTCACATGAGGGAATGTTGAGGGATCTGTAAGGGTGATGCATGATCTTTGTCAGTTTGATAGATGAAGCAATTCAGATTTATTCTTTGTTGGAAGAATGCTCTAAATTTCATCAAGATGTAATTTCTTTTTAATGAATAGGTGCTGTACTGTTTTAGTAAATAAATAAAGGAAAAAAATATAAAGGGATAGCTTTCCAATACTGCTTTGCAATATGATTCAACTTGTAGATCGGGACTGGCAATTTGGGACCCTCCACATGTTGTGGGACTACAACTCCCACTGTTTCCTACCATGTATAACCAATGAAGAATGAAGGGAAGGGCATCTCAAAAATTTCTGGATGGCCAGATGTTGTCCACCTCTGTTGCAGAGCAAGGTGGTTGGCCAAAATTCAGGCTACATTAAGAGAGGAGGTAACTGGACAGGCACTTGAATATCATGGGAACTCCAGCAAGATGTAGTTAAAGGAGAGGGGACATTATAAGCAATTAACTGGAGTAGGCTCCAAAACTGAGCAATTCATTTATTGATACACAAACATGATAGGATGTTTCCATCAAACATACCATGAGAAATCACCACAACTCTGGCCATTTGTTTGGATTAGTGCTTCTAATATTTAAGTCTTTAAAGCAAAGGGGAAAACTCCCCCCTCCAGACCACACTACAGCACTCTGGATTTCCAAATGGAGCCCATGACAAGCCACATAAAAGAGCTTCAATGGACAAAGTTCATTAGCATTGCTCGGATGTATGATCTGATTGAGAATGCCTATGGTGCAAATGAAGGAGAAAACAATTAGGTTTGTTTTCACTGCTGGGCCTTGAGATCCCCTATCTCAGCAGTGTGAACTGGAAATACAAAAGATAGGAGAGCCACACACCCTTTTTGTAAACTGAACACAGGTGGCTGGAAAGAATACCTGAGCAAACACCAACAGTTGCTTATGAAACTTCCATTGTATCCAAGTTTGCTGTAGGTGGTTCCTGTAGAGTTTTCTGCATCTGTTGAGTCAAATGCAAGGGGAGAGTCCTTCCTTGCAATAATATTTGTGCACTTGTACATCTTGCAGATACTTTAAAAAATAAGTTTATTGTGAAATTCTGTATTGGAGATACTAAAACCTGGACTTCAGATTCTGCTTCTGGATGGCTATACAGTAAAATGAGAGCCAATGCAGTGTGCTTTCAACGGTATACTAAGACTCTGGAGACTGGGGTTTAAATCCCCACTTAGCCATGGATACCCACTGGGTGAGCTTGGGCAAGTGACACTCTCTCAGCCTCAGAGGAAGGCAATAACAAACCGCCTCTGAACAAACCTTGCCAAGAAAATCCTATGGTAGGTTTGCCTTAGGCTTGTCATAAGCTGATAATGACTGGGAGGTTTGTTGTTGTTGTTGCTGTGTGCCTTTACATTGTTTCTGACTTAGGGCAAGCCTAAGAAGAACTTATCATGGGGTTTTCTACACAAAAACAAATGCAGTAAAAAGATCCCAGAATGCTAAAATCAATTTTGTGCCATTTTATTTCAGTTCCTGCAAGGGGGAGAAGAAAGGAGGTGGTGGAATCTTGCTTTTCCCAGTAGAGTCAGGCAAAGGCAAACTGCTGCATGCCCTACTTGTTTTAATGTTCTTTCTTAATTACTTTCTGCCATATTGACAACACTCTAATGTTCCTTGGCCACATATGACCTGTTTTTTATCTGTGAGATGTTCGAGGGTGTGACGTTGTGTCCAAAAGTGACATATCATCACTTCTGGTGTGTTAGGAGGGGGGGCTGTTGCTTGTGGGAGTGAAAATTGCTCCTTGTTCTCTGCACACTTGCCCATCTTTATTCCAGAGGTCTTCTTTGTTTACAGTACTTATAATCTCTTTGAGTACAACCAAGCAAGTTGCAACACAGGCCTGCTGCACTGGTTGAGAAGCAGTCACCCACAAAAGCCACAGCAGCACCTTGGCTACATCACAAAGTTTTTCTTGCCAGATTGTAGAAAGACTTCAAAATTTCTCTTGCTCCCTTCTTTGCACTCTTCCTCTTTTCCCATACTAAGAATAATTCCTTTCTATGCTCATCCTGAAAATTAGGTGTCGTTGTAGGTGCCTGTTGCTCTTCTTCATCTTTCTTTTTTGCAACTAATAAGGCGATTTTTTTCATCCTACTGGCCAATGCACTACCTTCCAAGGTCCAGATATTTCACCATGAAAATCTAGTGCTGTTAAAAACCCTGTTTGTTATTTGATCCTATTTTATTTACAGTTTATACTCAGTTAAAAATGATGAAAAACCAACTGCTTTTTTTTAAAAAAAACACCTGTTCCCACATTTATTAACATTTTGCCTCTCTAGTGTGTCAGAGGGATGGTGGATGAACCTTGGTAGCACTTCCCTCCAGCACTGAGCTCTGGCAAAACAGCTTACCAGAGTCAAGTGTTTGAAAAATCACCATGTAGTAGAGTTTTACTCACACAGCTTAGAAGTGTCCCACCAGAGTATTCAACATTTGCAGCAAAGCCCTGAAGCCAGGAAAAATACTCCCATGCAATGTTATCTTCCAACAGGAGGCTTTTACTTTCCAGTTATGATACATACATAAATACAGTCTTCCAATGGAGTTTCAGCATTCCACAGCATGTGAAGATATGCATCCAACATAGCCTCTGGCTGCTTCAGACATCAAGAGGGCACAGTTGGCTAGAAACCCCCCCCTTATATACATACATTTCTGATGCAACTCTAGCCAACCTTGCTAGATCCCACGTATGATGCAACCTTCTTCCCTGGTTACATAACCCAATGACTCATGCAGGTATTACATGGGATTGCATCATCCACTGTCTTCCCAGGTGCAAATCTTAATGTACATCTTGTATATTTTATTTGGACTTAGGTTCTGTCCAACCTTTCCTCACCTCTTTCTCCCTAATGGGAAGGATTGTGGTGTCTGCATGTGTACCTGTTTATTTCTTTCTGGAAGCCATGAGTCATCAGGACATTATAGTAGACACCATGACATTTGACAAACTGTTTTTGGGTTGTCATCCAAGTTTTGAGTCAAAAAGTCAAAATTCTAAAGGAGATTTAAAAAAGATGGGGGAGGGAACGGAGGCAGCTATGCTCACCTGGATCTTGGGGTAGACATTTCAACTTTTGGCACAGTATTCTGGTTGATGCCAAGTTGCAGTGGCCACTTTTAAGTCAAAATGCCAAAAAAAAAAAAAAAAAGACTTCGTAGAAGCAAAAAGAAGAACTTCCAGAACTCATCAAGAAATCCTTTTTTGAAAGGGCAAAAAATCAGAAGAGGTATGCTACCAAGATTTCTAAGGCAAGAAAAAGGGGTAGGAAATTGGCAGAGGACTAAGGTACTGCTGATAAGATGCAGAGATTTAAAAGTGCAGGGAAATGGAAGAGGGCTCCTTGAGGCACTACTGGTAAACTTTTGAGAGTTTTTTTTTTAATAGGACATAGAAAAATAAGAAGACCACTTTTGGGGTATTAGGTATGGGCCTGGAAAGTATCAGGTACGCTTCAGGTAGTAAGTGGTTAAAAGCACCAGTCAGGATGAAAACATTTGAGATGGATCTCCTATGTTAAGGCTAATGTATTGTTTTTGCTCCCTAGAACCTTGCTATATATGCTCATTTTATTTGTTTTAACCATAGAACTATGCTGCATTATTTTTATTTTCTTTGGAGGCCCCTGATTTTTTAATAGAAGCTGAGAGTGATGATGAAATGTACAGGTTTGCTTTCTGAAGAAATCTGGATCATCTGGAAAATCTCCTGGGATTATTGCTAAACAAAGAACACTTTCTGAGTCCCAGCATGGGTGTCATTCGCCCCCCCAACAAATGTATTGAAAAAGAATCCTGTTTAGATATACATGGTTTAATGAATCAAAGGCAGAACTGTGGAGGTAATGTGATAGTAGTGTCTGCATCTTTTTGTCCTCTGAAAACCTCCAAATCACATTCCAGTATTTATTAAAAAAAGAAAAGAAGGTATTTAACCTACTGGTGTTGCATCAGCCTGTTGATTTCCGTGAAAATACAACTACCTTCTGACATAGGGATGAACTGATGTTGTCTGTACAAGTGAGAACAGAGAACGTAGCTGTATTTTTTGATGTTTTCTGAGCCAATATAATAGAGACAGTCCTTGTTTACTCATCACATCAATTCAGTAGAAATCTCCTGCTTTTCTAAGCTTTTCAGCAAACTCCATTTTTCCCCAGAATCACAGAAACACCTTCCAACCACAAGAAAAACCACCACATATGTGTGCATTTGTGTGTGCGTATGTATATGCATATATGTGTGTGCATGTGTGTGTGTGTGTGTCTGTATATTGATCCATACATAAAATAGTTCATTTCACAAATTAAGACTGAATGGCATGAAGGTATGCTGTTGTTAAGTGAAAGTGTTGGGCAGACATCATACCCCCTCATTAATCCTCTGTTAGTTTTTCAGCTTCTTTTAAAATGTCCCAGTTTCTCTTTCCCCCTCCCACTTTTCCCTGTGTCCTCAGCTTAATTCAGTTGCTACCTACTGAGTTCATTAACTCAGAAGTAGGGAGGAGAGGAGAGGAATAGGTGGAATACTGCCATTCCCAGTAGGATCAGGCAAAACCTAACTTCTGCTGCCTTTCTTAGCTTGTGTATTCTTCCTCATTAATAATGTTTGCCATCTAGACCATGCTCAGATGTTGCATGGCCAAACATACCTCTGTGAAGTGCCTAGAGGGTATGAAATGTGATCATTAGTGTTGTGAAATGTTTGTTAGGCCTTTTCCGCTCTAGACTGTTATAGCACTATTATTCCACTTTCAACATGCTATGGAATCCTGGGGTTTGCAGTTTAGGGAGGGGTCTCAAAGGCCCCTCTCTAAACTGCAAACCCCAGGATTCCATAGGATGCTGAAAGTGGAACCATAGTGCTAAAATAGTCTAGTGTGGAAATGGCCTCAGTCTTCTCTGTTAAAACCATTTCATCTTCAGCTGTCATCATTAGTACTGATGAAATAGACACTACAAGCACCACCAGCAACCATCTCAGCTTATCATATAAAAGCACCATGTCTTTCCATTCTGTGTTGTGGCACTTGATACTTCTCACTTCACCATCTCAATATGGACTAACTTTGGCAGGGTGAAGCAAAGGTGGTACTCTCTACAGAATGACTGGCAGGCGGTGCCGAAGATTACCATATTTATGTTAAGGCTGTATTTACTCAAGCCAAATTGTAGTACTTGGTGATCCATTTAGCTTTTCACTTTTCAAGTTTACACACCTTTATCTTTCAGTACTTTGGAATGCTATTGAATCTTCCTCCACCCTCTATTCATCATGGCTTTCTGTGAGCTTTTCTCAGCCATCTCATTCAGTGTGTCCTGTACTACCTAATGCAGTGTTACAGACATGTCAACAGCAAAGTATGCTTTACTGTTTTGGCTTCCTGGGAAGGCTTAGTTGTTGATCTACCTCTAATGTCTCACATTTCATATTAATCTGTAGAGACTGGCCTTTAAAGGCCTAGCTGGTGATAGGTGATGTATTGAACCTGCAGATGCTGAACAAAGAACCCAAGCTCACTATAATTTTAATTCAGGCCATCTTTGCAGACAGATGAATCATAAGTCTTGCAATCACTGCAGTGTATTTGAATTTTATATCACATATCATATATAAATATTTATATATATAATAAATGTAAATATAAATATAAATAAAACTGTGGTGGCCAGTGCTTTTAGCCAATTCTATTACAGAATGACTTTAAGCTTTATTTGATAGTATTCAAATTCTTTTCAATAATATTTCTGCTTTTCCCATTGAAATCTTGTCTTATAGGTCCAGTTTAATGCTGTTGTTGTTGTTGTTGTTGTGTACCTTCAAGTCATTTCTGACTTATGGCGACCTCAAGGTGAACCTATCATGGGATTTTCTGGGGCTGAGTATGGCCCTTTTCGCATGGCGTTTTTAAAGCGTATTAAGCACCCTCCCTCCCCCCTTCATGAGCAGCCATACTGCATGATGTTCTGGCGAACCAGGTGCTATCACAGCCACGAATAGTGCTGATAGTGCATTTTCTTATTTTTGCCTGAAAGGCGAAAATAACCTCCCTTTCATGCATCGGTCACGTGACCAGAGGGCCTGCGGAGCCGTCATCCGGTGTGCTTCCGGGAAGGACCCGGGAATGGGCGGGGTGTGGCAATCCCTGCTGCCTGTCCCTCACACCACAGCTCCTGGGGACGCTCCGCCCAGCAGCAGGCTGGCCGCTGCCCCCATTGCAGCAGTGAACACTGCACGATGCGTTGCCATGAGAGGCCACCCTGGGGCTGCGTTGCCACTCACACTTGAGACGACAGCAGCCCCCAGAGTCCGGACGACTGTGTGTTTTTTTTCAAACCTGGCGCTATCGTTAGCACATTAGCAAGTTACCAACATAGTATGAAACAGCCTGTTGGCAGGATCTATTGTGCTAATGTTAGCACGATGGGCCCGGGAAAAAAAAAAGAAAAAAAAAGAAAACCCACTGACCAATCAGGGCTAGTGAGGCGGGGATAGGGCGGGACATGGACGTGGCCCAGGACACCGACATACGGAAGAGGCACCGGGCAGGGACTGGTGCTCTCTCACCAATGGCCTACTGTGTGCGGAGTGCAACAGGCTCTCTTGCGATGTTTGTAATAGCGTGAGGGCTCTCGTTCATCACGCTATAGAGCTATGGTGAGAAAAGGGCCCATGTGTGATGCAGCCAAAGTCACCCAGTGGGTTTCCATGGCTGAACAGGGAATTGAACCCCGGTCTCCAGGGTAGCACACTGGCTCTCAGTCTAGTATATGGGCATAGAAACTTTGTGAGTAATTCTTCTAGCAGACTAGATCTTATATTCAGTCCATAAATGAGTGTTGTGCCCATTGACATATGAAGCCTGGCGTATCAATTGGCAGAGGAACCTGGAGGGAATAGGAAATCTCCTCTCTCCTCTCTTTCACTTACACACTAACATGGTATTTTTCATTCCATCAGTTCTGCCATGAATCTCTCCCTGCTGACCCTCAGCCAGCAAGGGAGGAGGGATGTCAGGAATACTTGCAGGGATAGTCTGAATATACCAAACACAAGGAAAACGCAAGCTGAGCCAGGTCAAGGTCCAGTCCTAAGGTTCAGGAGGCAGAGATCCCTCTGAAGGGTTTCAGGGAGCAGGAGACATGAAGGTCGTGAGGGCTTGCTAGTAATTTGCTGCAAGCAAAGAGCAGCTATGCTGGCAGACTCAAATAGCCACTGTGAACAGGTGCTGCTTGTTATTGTTTCCTCAACCTAGTCCATGCATCCTCCCTCTGAGCAGCCTGTTTCAGCCTTCTTCATGATTGAGGGCTGATGGGCACAGGTGGCTGCCACTCCTCTGCATCACTGCTGGTTCCCTCTCTGTCATGAGCTGGCCAGGGCAACTCTGTCTCTGTTTGACCTTCCAGTGTGGGGGATGTTTGCAAGTTGACTTGCTCACTCACTAGCCCAGTCCTTGGCACAGTCAGTTGCTCCTCAGTCTCAGAGGCATCACTTATCCGACTCAGTGGCTTGGTCTTTGGCACAATCAGTTGCTCTTCAATCTCAGAGGCATCATCTATCACAGTTCAATGAATACAAGAAGGAGAAATATGTCTGTTAAGAGTCATGCCCTTCTGGAAGTTCTATTTTTGATATTTACATGATGGAGGCTATTGCTCTAGAGTTCTTCTATATGAGTGTGCAGGAGAACCAAAGATACTGATTCCCTAGTGTTCTTATTTATTTTTTTTAGGAGCCCTGTGTATATACAGTTCCTTACATACAGACAATGATGGACAGTTGCCTCAGATATAAGATCCTGGAATATGTGGAGTGCACAGTAGTGGAAGCACTTTGACTGTTCCTCTCTGTTGGAGGACAGGCCTGTATGTCCCGTTCCACAGCTTACCTTTGTCCCTATGGCTCTGGTGATGAGGGTGGCAGTAGTTCTCTCAGGAGGGGAATATGATGGAGTGCTCCCCTCTGTACCAGTTGCCATGATCCAAGAAGCATGATGGGCAAACCTCTTCCTGCTGCAGAGCAGCCAAGTATTGTCAAGATTGCGCAGCCTGGGGATGGGAAAAAGATGGGACTGAGATAACATTGTGCATAAGTGTTGTTCCAGCCCTATCCTTCTCCCATTCCCATGCTATGTTGAATGCATTGAGTAGAAAGAGCCTATGTTGCAAGCTAAATTGCTATCCTCAGATGATATGGAGAATGTTGTCCCATTCCTAGAGTTGTAGAAAGATGTGTGAATCCAGTGAGTTCCTTTGGCTGGTGTAGGTGGGATAGGAGTATCATTTTGTTCTTTGCTTCAGGTGACAAAATGCCTTTAACTGACCCTCCTTACACACAGTGACTGAATATGTGGCTACTGGGATGGCACTGGTGGATGTGATCAGCAGGAAAGCAGTCCTGCTTCTTTCTTACACATCCAATGAGCATATCCACAAATAGATATGTACTTCCTGTAGCTGTGAATGCTCTAGAATGTTTTGTGTGGATTTGCCAATCACATTACTTCTCAGAAAAGCTCCCTTGGTTCCCATGATAAATGGCCTCCAAAATTTCATATGCTCCTAAGTTGTTTCAGTTTTCTCAAAGTAGGAGTGGTTAAGGGTTTGATGATCCTGTGGACATATCACTATTGTTTTAGCTCACCTCTTTCCCTGAACCTGTCTTGATGTCCAAGCTTTATGATGCCTTACTATCATGATTAATCTTCTCATCCAATAAAAAACTTTCTTTTGGTATTACTCTGACAAGCCTCATTGGCACTTTGATTACTAAGGCACATAGAAGGAGGGAGACAAAAACTTGTCAGTTTAATAATTACTGTTTCCCACAGGGAAAAGGAAGAAATGTCTTCATACATACCCACATGTACACACTCACTTGTCACTGGCCATGCAGAAGGGCCAGAAGCGTGATCACACTCTGGCTGCTGCATTTTGCACTAGCTGTAACTTCTGAATACTTTTCAAGGGCAGCCCCATGTACAGCACATTACAATAGTATAATCAAGAGGTAAGTAAGGCATGAACTACTCTAGACAGATCTGCCTTCCCCAAGAAAGGGCACAGCTCACACACCAGCTGAAGCCGAGCAAATGTGCTTCTGGCCAATGCAGCAACCTGGCTGTCCAGGATCAGCACTGGGTCCAAGAGAACCCTCAAGCTACAAACTTGATCTTTCAGAGTGAGAGCAACCTCATCCAGAAGAGACCATGATCCCAATCCCAGATTGGTTTTTCTACTGACTACCACCACTTCCATCTTGTCTGGATTAAGGCCCTTTCTGCACCGGGCTATTAAAATGGTGCAGAGCGACCTCCGATGGAGGTCTTCTGCACTGTATAGATGGACTGGGGCGGACTACTTTTTGCAGTTCCGCATCTCAGTCCTCTCCGCAGCGACTGGAACTGGTTGAACAGTGTGTTTTTTAAAATACCCTTTTTAGAGGTTTATAAAAAGGACGGAGCGCGTGACTCTGTGTCACTCCTCGCTGCGCTCCGGTGCAGATTTGCAGGTGCGCACTAGTGCCTGCCTGCAGATCTGCCGGGGGTGGGCTTTAGGTTGGAGAGCTTCTCCGGTTGGTGGAGAGCCTCTACCAACCGGAAGCTGCCATTTTGGACACCGGAGCAGCGCGGAGCGATGAGCTCACACTGCTCCTCATCCTGACAGACTCGCCCGGATGCTGAAGAAGTCCGGTGAGTCCCGTTTTTGCGCGGTTCCTTTCCCACACGCGGAAAGGGCCTAAATCTCAGTCTATTCACCCACATCCAGTCCTTTACTTCATCCAGACAACAAGTTAGTGCTACCACTGTCTCCCTGGCATGAATTGTAAAGGACAGACAGAGATGGATATCATCAGCATACTGATGACATCCAATTCCAAAGCTCCAGATGACCTTCTCACAGCTTCATGTAGATGTTGAAAAGCATAGGTGACAGTCATGACCTCTGTGGAATCCTACAGGCTAATGGCCAAAAGACTGGACAACAGTTCCCCAGCACCATTCTCTGGGAAAGTTCAGTCAAGAAAGACTGGAATCACTGCAGATCAATACCTCCCATTTCAGCCAAATTTCTCAGATGGTTCATGGCATCAAATGCTCCTGAAAGATCCAGGATGACCAATAGGGACTCATTTCCCCTGTCCAACTCCTGGTGTAAGAAAACCATTAAGGTGACCAAAGCTGTTTCTGTCCCATAACCACGCTGGAACCCAGGCCCTTTTCACACCATACCTGGTGCTGCTGGCATTGTAGGGGATCACACGAAAAGCCTTGTCTGGGAGGCACTCACATCCCCTCCACTTCCCCTCTGCAGCAGCTCCATGCTGGCCGAAAGGAAGCATGAGCGCTCCGCCCCTTCCTTCCGCAGTGCAGCCGGGTACTTTCCTTGGCTGTGCTGGGGGAGAAAGTGTGATGGCCACGTGTGTGGAGCCTCTGCACACAAGGTAAGTAGGGGTGGGGTACGGGAGGGATGCGCAAGCTGAAAATGATATAATGTGTGATCACCACCTAATGGCCTTGGGAGCATCGCACAATTGTGAGGACGTCATGTGGAACGGCCCTCGCAATCGTGCAACACTCCCAAGGCCATTTTGCAACAGGGCTGGCATGCGAAAAGGGCCCCAGATTAGAATAAATCCAGGCAATCCATTTCATCCAAGAATGCCTGGCGATGTGTAGCTATAATCTTTACTGTGTTTAGATTTATCTGCTGAATGCAAAGGGATTTATAAATGAATAGGCGTAGGAAAGAATAAGCCACTGTCTGCTTTTTCCACTTGTTTTTATCCTGCCACCTCTCTTACTAGAACGTGATTTTCAGAAAAGGGACAGAGAAAGTTAACCACTAAGAAAAGTGGTTAGAGAGGTTAGAGGTTGGTTTAGAGAACAAGCAACTGACAAAGCGAGCAGTTAGTATTTCATTGTTTGATGTCTATTCCTTCCTGAATTGGAGTGAAGGGCTGGGACAGTTTGAGCAACAGACAAGTACTTCAGCACTGTATGGTTCTCAGACCTTCTATGATAGTATCATTGTCACGTTCAAAAATGGTCTCCATCTATCACCAGTGAACAGAGGAAAAATGTCTTTGAGCTTACATTACCAAGTGTATAGTAACTGCTGAAGAAATGACATAAAACTCCCTCTCTCTATGTGGCTTATTTGAGTTAAAAGTAGTTTTACTGAATCTGGTTCTCTCTTCTCAGATAATTAATTTTAAAATCTCAGAGTTTTTTTTTGCAAGGCATATCAAAAGAAGATAAGCAATTACAAAAGATGTCACTGCTATGTTCTCTTGTTACTTGATTTGTAAACTGATTCTCTTCTGTAATTATTGTTAGTGGTGACAAAGATAGCCCAGAAAAAAAGAGATACACCTTTGAAAAAACAAATCAGACCTCTTTCTTTCAAGGCTGTCAAGTTATTTTACTGATGCCTTTCAAGACTCCTGTGTTGTTATCTAATCCTTACCTCAGGGCTAAAAGCCTTTCAAGAGAACAAAAACGCATGTAATATCGAAAAGAAAGGGCCTCTAGCCCAAGTTCTCCAGAGCACTTTGTCTCCTCAGAGGCCACATCCAGATGAGCAAAATGTGACAGAAATTCACTAAGTCATAACAACAATTTTCACAGTCAAAGCCATCAGTGGCATTCCTCTCTACTGAGTCTGACTCCTGAAGCTCTGAAACAGAATTGAAGTTGGCAGACAGTAGGGTATGTGTGGTGTTTATAACAAAGCCGAAGCAATCCTCAGTTACAGGGTATGCCAAGAAATAGATCCATGAGACTTCTCTATGATGCATGTACAGAGCTGTCTTACGGGAATGCAAAATAGGAACAGTAAACCTCTTTGCTTGCAGAAGAAGACCTTTTGTATTCAGACTTCACACACTAACCTTATCATGGACAGACTGGACTAACATTTCACTTAATTTACATCAAATTTTATTTCAATTTTCATTTCAGTCTGGTTTCAGATCTAGTTATGGGACAGAGATAGCTTTTGTTACCTTGGTGGTTGATCTATGCCAGGAACTATATAGCGAACAGTGGCCTTTTCCACACATGGAGGGGGAAACAGAGGCAAACACTCTAAAACGGAGCTTATCGGCAGCCGGGTAAGTCCGTTGCCATGCGGAGCAGCGCGATCTCGCTGTTCCACAGTCCTCCGGTGTCCAAAATGGCGGCCTCGGCATCCAAAATGGTGGCTTCCAGCTGGCGGAGGCTCTCCGCCAACTGGAGAAGCTCGCCAGCCTAAAGCCCGCCCCTAGCAGATCTGCAGGCACACACTAGTGCGCTCCTGCAAATCTGCAACGGAGTGCGGCAATGGAGCTGCACAGGGCTGCGCGCTCCGTGCTTTTTAAAAACCTCTGAAAAGAGGTTTTTAAAAAACACGCCGCGCCACTAGTTCCGGTCGCTTCGGAGCGGACTGAGGTGCGGAACTACAAAAAATAGTCCTCCCCAATCCACTCCACAGTGCAGAAAACCTCTGTCGGAGGTCGCTCTGCACCGTTTTAATACCCCGGTGTAGAAAGGGCCAGTGTTTCTGTGGGTTCTACTAGATTTCTTGGCAGCTCTTGATACCATCAATCATAGTATTCTTCTGAGTTGCCTTGCTAGAATGGGACTTACGAGCACTGTTTTACAATGGCTTTGTTCTTCCCTGGAGGGGCAAGCCCAGAGGGTGGTTCTAGGGGACTCTGAATCCACCCCTTCTCTGTTGCCCTGTGGGGTCCCTGAGGGCTCAGTTCTGTTGCCCATGCTTTTAACATACACATGAAATCTCTGGGAGAGGTTACCTGGAGTTTTGGGATTTAGTGCTATCAGCATGCAGATGATATGCAACTCTATTATTCCTTTCCACTGCAAGCCAAAAAATCTGTTTTGGTCCTAAATGGGTCCTAAATCAGTAATCAACTTCATGAGAGTGAACAAATTGAAACTTAATCCAGACAAGACAGAAGGGCTCGTGATCAGTAAACAGACAAATCAGAGAATATAGATGCAGCCCTGTCCTAGATGGGGTTAAACTCCCCCTGAAGTCACAGGCTTGCAGCTTGGGAGTACTCCTGGATTAAGCCCTGAGCCTGGAAGCTGAGATTTCAATGGTGGCTAGGGGTGCATTTACATAGTTAAAGCTTGTGTCTCAGTTGTGCCCATTCCTTGAGAGATCAGATCTGGCAGTGGTGACACACGCCTTACTTTTATCCTGATTGGATTTCTGTAACACACTCTATGTGGGTCTTCCTTTGAAGAGTGTTCAGAAACTCTGACAAGTCCAAAGAGTTATAGCCAGATTGCTAAGGGGGGTGGTGGCCCTTCCGTCTGCCCTGCCCACCTCACAGGCACATCTAGTGGGAAAATGGGAGAGGGTATTGTCAATGCTGGAAGTCCTTTCTCAGAGAATTTAGACTAGCATCCTCCCTAATTATCTCAGGCCCTTTCTGCATGGTATTTTCCATGCGAAGGCATACCTGGAGCATTGCGCGATTATGAGGAGCAATCGGTATGACGCACTCACAATTGCGTGACGCTCCAGGGGCCGGCAGGCGCCCATTGCGCACCTTTTCATTTTTGGCTGGAAATTGAAAATGGTGTGTGATCACGCATTGCTCCTGGGCCCCACGCGCACTTACCTGGTGTGCGGAGCCTCTGGAGCTGTGCTGGTCGTGCTTCCTGCCCCAGTGCAGCCTGGGAAAGTCCCAGGCTGCACTGCAGAAGGAAGAGGCAGGGCTCTTGCGCAAACAGGCAGCTCGTGCAGAGCTGAAGCAGCAGGGATGCGAGAGCCTTTTGCCGGAGGCCGCACATGCAATCCCCGCACCCCAGCGCCAGAAAAAGGTAAGGTGTGGAAAGGGTCTCAGACATGTACTGTAAAGACTTTTCTGTTTAGATAGGCAATTGGAGATTGATTGTATAAAGCCTAGCATTCCTAAACGATGTGTTTGATCAACACTCTGAAAGCTTCATCATCCTCAAACATTAGCAGATCTTCTGTTCCTTTAAATGGCTTCCTCTTTGCTGTCTTATGACCTTTCTGCACTACACTGTTATAGTGCTATTATCCCACTTTGAACATTCTGTGGAATTCTGGGGCTTGTAGTTTACTGAGGCCAAAGAACACTCTGGCTGAGAAGTCTAAATGCCCCTCCCTAAACTATGCTATAATTTAGTATAGATCATGCTATAACAGTGTAGTGCAGAAAAGCGCTTAATGGCCAATATGCTCAGGACATGCATATAATGCCAACTTGCTTAGGTCTTTTCCATATGATGACACTCTCCTGTGTTGTCCCATCACAATTCCGGCAGTGCCTCTGTCAGGATGTAAGCATGTTCCCAACGTTCCTCTCTGCACTCGACTGGCTGCCTGCACAAGGGAGCCTGAGAGACACACTCTCTCCTTCCGGACTGCAGCCCGACTTCTTCCCATGCTTAGGGAAGGAAGCGCATAGACCATGCTTCAGATCCTTCTGCGTGGCTGGCTGCAATGGAAGGCTTGTGCCTTTGGGGGTCATTGGTGGAGTTTCTCTGTCAATAATATAGCCCATAATCATGCCAACTGGTGACGCGAGAAGGGCAAGACTGCAACAACATCATGTGGAAGCGTTGTCGTGGTCTCACTCCTCTCATGTCCCCATACTGGGATGCTGTTGTCATGCAGAAAGGGCCTTTGTCCCTTATGCTCTCTTTACACCACACTTTTCTCTGAAGTGTTTGTTATAATTTAGAAGTCTTATATTCTACTTATATTCTACTGTAACTAAGCCTAAATACATGTAACTGAAACAACTGCATATTTCTTGTTTCTTTACTCTTGCCTCAGCTTTCTTTCTCTTATTCTGCAGCCTCCAGGGGTGCAGTGTAGCTGTGGATGAGGGCATTGTCCTTCCCAAAGAAAACTGTTGCCTCTGCAAATGAAAATTTCCTCGAGTCCCCAAATTTCTAGCATTGCAGTAACTTAAAACTTCATTTGAGTGCATTGAAAAACAGTTTAGACATCCAAAGAAAAGGGGAAGACAAAGTAACCAAGGGAATGTGAATACAGAAAATATAAGAGTTCTAGGTGTGAATGATTTTCAGTGTCTGCAATGCTAGAAATTTGGGGACTCAGGGAAAATTTCATTTAATGGCACAGAATTCTTATTGGGAGACAATGCCTCACCATCTCACTCCCAGATACACTCCTGACAGTCTCACTTGTCTTATAGATTTCAGGCCCGCCAGGATGGGAACTTGCCTTTTCATAATTTGTAAACTTCCATCCATGTCAATGGTGCTTTCTTTCTCTTCTTCCAGTTGTGACACTTTTCTTTTGCCAGTTTTGTTAGCTTGCTTGCTTCGGAAAGGATTTTGAGATGAGGAAAGCCTTCTCCATGGCTGCTCCCATGCCTTAGAACTCCCTTCTTAGGGAGTCCATAGGCAGGTGAAGACTTCTTGTTTGTTTCAGCAAGCCTGTGTGAACAGATTGCAAGGAGATGGGGCCTTAATAATGTGCTGTATTATGTGTTTCTTGTTTTTATTTTAAATGTATGTGTTTTTATTGCTTTTAAATCTATTGATATTTTAATTATATTTTAATTTTTGTATAATATCTACTTTTAGCCATAGCTTTTTAAACTACTGTATGCTGCCATCAGTTCCATACCCTCGAACTGTCATGATTTGGCAGGAACAGTCCTGATTAACACTCTGTTGTCCCACTTTTTCAGCTGCTTTCAAAATGTCACAGTGTCTCTCTCCCCCTTCTGTTATCCTTTTCCTTCAGGCTACCTCAATTGCTGCAACCTGAGTTCAACGTTCAAAAGTAATTTGTACTCAGTTAGGTCAAGGTAGGGGAGAACTGGGCAGGGTCTTGTCCTTGCCAGTAGGCTCAGGCAAAAGCAAACTACTGTACCCTCTCCTACTTTGCTTATTTTTTCTCATTAATAACTTTTACCATCTTAGCCACACTCTGATGTTGCTTAGCCATATGTGTTCCAGTGTTCATGTGTGAAATGTTAGAGCAGTGGTTCTCAACCTGTGGGTCCCCAGATGTTTGTGGACTTCAGCTCCCAGAAGCCCCAGCCACTATGGTCAATGCTCAGGGCTTCTGGGAGCTGAAGTCCAAAACATCTGGGGACCCACAGGTTGAGAACCACTGTGTTAGAGAGTATAGAGTCCTAGGTATGGATAAAAGGTGAAATACAAATATTAAAACAGCAACAACAACAACAACTACAATAGCCTCTAGTCAGGTATATCTTGGAGTATAACATCCAAAACAGTCTCAGGAGACATTCACGTATACTAAAGTTTGAGACTTGTCTTCTGTTGAAATATTATATAGAAAAGCGACTCAGGAATGATTGGCAGATTTCCAATGCATGTTCCTATTGCAGAGAAAGGGGGATAAAAATCAGGTACCAACCCAATGTTTGGAAGCAAAGCAGAGAAGCAAGAGGTTCTGGCTATCACTGCAGATGCATCGCAGATGTTGTCACAAGTGGCTTGCAAACTAAGATCCTAGGGAGGAAGAAACAAACAAACAAACAAAAAAAGTCTGAAACTCAAATTTTGAGAATCAAATCCATCTGTTGTCAGAACTATCTCCGTTCTTAGATGAAATATTTCCAGCTGCCCTTTGAGGGACGCCAGGTACCTGAAATCATTTCAGTTCCTGGTACAGCTATTTTAAACATTTTGAAATGTTTACATTATACTTTAGATTTTAAAGTTATAATCAGATGGTTTAAACTTCAGTCAAAATTTTTTCCTCTGTTCTTCTACCTTTTATTTGCTTTGTTTAATTTCTTTTCCTATGAAGGATTCTGGAGAACTTGAAAGTTTGCACAGGCTTTTATGTACTCTGAAACAAACTAGCAAAGGTATTGTGCTGACACAGATTTTAGCATGCACTTTTGGGATTTTTCTTTTGCTCAGTAGTTTTGCTTTTTGTGTTATTAAGACCAATACTGAGAGACAGTGTTGATCTGGCTTTGGTCTGTTCTCAGCTTTAAAATATCTGATAGCATCTGCAATATAATGAACCCTTTGAAAAAAAAAATCAAGGCTTAAATCCAGGATAAAAAATGTGGAGCCTACCTCCCCCAACCCAGCATAGTATATGGTAATGGATTGTGGGAGCTGCAGTCCAGCAACATCTGGAAGGCTACACATTCCCCATTGCTTCTTTGTCTTCAACTCATTTCCAATTTATGGCATCCCTAAGGTGAATCTATCAAAAGGTTTTCTTGGCAAGATTTTGTTCAGGGTAGGGGCTGCCTTCCTCTGAGGCCGGGAGAGTGTGACTTGCCCAAAGTCATTCAGTGAATTTCCATGGCTGAGCCCTAGTCTGCAGAGTTGTGATCTGCTTCCCAGACCACTACATCATGCATAGAATTGGATGGGAAAAGAGATACATCTCTTCTGGACCCACTGGAGCTGACAAATGACCAAAAATGGATCATGGTTACAGAATTCATATATTAAACACCAGCAATTCAGACTTTGAATCCCTCTTTCATGCTTTTTACAGATGCATTCAAATAGTTTAAAACAAAATAGTATGACACACTTCTAAGAACACTGGCTCAAATCCTATTGGCTTGTCTCAACTACAGTAGACCCATGGAATCAATTGTTGCATAGTGAGTCAACACATAGGTAATTCCCATTAATTTAATGCATCTCTTCAAGTTGGAACTAACAATAGAATTGAGGCCAAACTAAGCAACTGGAGGTGTTAAATAAAGCTTTCCTGGAGAACCTGCCATCTTTTGATTCTTTGACCTTTTTTTTTCCTTGCCTTATTCTATGACATTCTTTGACTCACGGACGAACATGTCCCACCATTTCCACTAGAGAAAAGGACATGTGCAAATGTTAACCCAGGTCCAAAACATTTAGATTCATTGTAAATGACTGAGTCTATGGATATGTATAGCCTGAGTTTCCATCTAAGATTGGCTTGCAAAGTATCATACAACTATTAAAATTCACTGCAAGGTTCTGTTATAAAGTGTAATTGACACCTGCTTAGGTATGGCTTGCAGAGTGCAGTGCAAGTCTGTTACCCTTCTCAGCTCCTGTCAGTTCATTTAATGATATAGTTCAGGTTCCAGGCTGTTTTCTCAAAATGATGGGAGCAGCTGGTAGATTTGGGAGCTGGCTGAAAATAAAGATAGAAGCCCACAGTGGCAGGCTTTCAGTTGAGCTGCATGCTCTTCTGGCCTCTGGCAATAGATCAATAGGTTTTCCTCTGTGGCTTCTATGAGTGCTAGAATTTGTGTTTTCATGCACTACTTAAACTGCTCACTAGATGTCACAAGTTATCTGTATTAACCATGAAGCCAGGGTTTGCCTGTGGAAGACAGAAGCGCTCAATTACAAGTGATCCTTGGCCATAACTTAAAAGAGTGTTTGATTGGAAATTACAGTGGCCATTTTATCTTGTAATCGGTTGCTACTACTTACAATGGTCAGAAAGCTAGATATGCAAATAGACATGCAAACACTCAGAGGGAGAAATGATAATTTCTGAAGTTTTCTAGTATGTTTCTTTAGATTGCAGTCCTTCTCCATTAAATTCAGTAGGCACTTTGCCACTGATTTCAGTGGAATGTAAACCACATACATAGGCCATATCTGATGTCATATGCATATTCACATATCCTTGCACAGGTCATTGTACTTTTCAGGGCATTGTGCAATAGCTGTATTTGGTGCATCGTTGCACAGATGGAGTTCCACAAACATGTGGTGTGTGCATGCAGTTGCATATTCACAGTTGCTTTTGTAACTATTTATCAGCTCCTTCACTTTACTGCTTGTCACACTAACATTGCATGGACAGTCTGAGTTGTAGTTTCTTGCCCATGTAAGTGACATAGTGCATTCTCCATTGTGAAATGGGGTCATCTTGGCAGATATGTGATCACTTATGCAACACTGGATTAGTGTTCATGATATGGCTGACACAGTGCAACCCTCATGAAACTCCAGGGGAGTAGATTTTTCCTATGCCACTGTGATGCATGGCCGCAGGAAACAACTGATGTGGAAGTGATATGGAGAAAAACCAGAAGTATGAAAGGCAGAGCCAGCCCTGTTATTCAGCAAAGAGGCATCCACCTCAAGCTGCACATGCTTAGGGGTGGGAATAGTGTTGGAGGACAGAGCTGTCAGGTAAGTCTGCAGATGATGCTGTTTTGTAAATATTGAAATCCTATCCTTTGCCTCAAATAACAAAATGTCTCAGGCCAACTCTGTCTGTGGTTTTCTGTTACAGGAGAAATACTTTCAGGATTTTATTTTGTTTTAAGCAAGGTGAACTCCACTATTCCATTTAAAATTAACAGAACCTCATAATACATAGACAGCATTTTTATGTGTTTCTGTGAATTTTATTGATGATAAAGCCTGATAATTCTGTGCATATAATGAAGGTTATGTGACATTTGGGACGGGGAAAAAATTCACTGGGTTTATGAAACTATGGTTATTTCCTTCATCTTAACGGTTCCCGTCATGGTCCCAGTGTCATCTCAGCAGCGCATTTGCTGGGAAGGGAGCATGATGCAAACTCTCCCTTCCACACCTGGCGGGTTGCCCATGGATGGGAGTGCAAGTGACACACTCCTTCCTTCCTTAGCAGCATTTGTAGACAGCAATATTCTTCTTCACCATTTTCAGAAATTCAGTGATTTCATAATCCTCACAGGCTTGATTCTCCACTTTAACTGCCATGGCCAAAGCCTATGAGTCCTGGAGAGGTACTAAACAGTATTTAAATCTTATTCAGGCATTCTTCGTCACATGGAAAGTTATAAGTGAGTAAAGTATCTGTTCACAGGGAGGCTATCCGCATGGACAAGGATACAAAAAAATAAAAAAATCAAAAAAAAATCAGAGTTCTTGCATATATGGAGGCTCTTGCCATGAATAAGATCATCAGATAGGTCCAAAACTGGTTGGAAAACCGTGCTTAAAAAGTTATCATCAATGACTGCACTTCACAGTAGAAGGAGGTCTTGAGTGGGCATGGCCACATTACTTTTCAACATTTTTGTTAATGATTTTTTAGGCAACGGAGAATAAGGAATTCTTATCAAGAATATTCAGTTCTAATAAAGCATTATATTCTTTTACCTTAAAGAAAGTATAAATTAAAACTTACATTTGAATATCCTATTAGTTAAGGCACAAATGCATAAATCCAATTACTAGTCTCAACAAGAGTTAACCTAATGAATAAACTGCCAAATGGCATATCTGGAATGTGCCCAGAGGAGGTCAACCAAAATGGTGAAGGGTCTGTAAACCATGCCCTATGAGGAGAGACTTAGGGAACTAGGTATGTTTATCCTGACCAAAAAAAGGCTGAGAAGTGGCAAGCTAGCCATGTTAAAATATTTTAAAGGATGTCATGTTGAAGATGGAGCAAGATTGTTGCCTGCTGCTCCAGAGATTAGGACACAGAGCGATGGATTCAAACTTCAGGAAATGAGATTTCTCCTAAACATCAGGAAGATGTTCTGATGTTAACAGCCATTCAACAGTGGAATATGCTGCCTCAGAGTGCGGTGGAATATTTGGAGGTTTTTAAACAGAGGCTGGATGGCCATTTGCTGGGGCTGCTTTGAGTGAGTTTTCCTGCATGGCAGGGAGTTGGACTCAATGGACATTGTGATCTCTTCCAGCTTCTATAATTCTATGTAAACTTCTTTATTTTAATGAGACTGATCTAGCTGGGACTATTATTTGTAAAATACATTTTATTTTATTTGCTAAATATGTGTTATCTTACAGCCTATATACAAGGATCTTAGAGTGGAATATAATACAAACAATCAAATAATTTAAATTTGAAGTACTAAAAAAATTGCAGTCGAAAACATCTTAAAGTATGTAACCATGCAGAACAAACTGAAACAGTTAAAACAATGTACATGTAGAAATTAGAGGAAAGCATGAGAACCCAAAGACTTTAATAAAAAGTCGTGTTTTAACTTGGTGCTGAAATGAGCTCAATGTTAGTGCCAATCTAAGGGAAGGACATTCCATAGTCAAGGTGCTGCCACAGCAGAGTAGGCCTTTTCCCTAAAAACTAGCAATTGCATTTAGGACAGGGTCTCCAAAACTGGGGAGGGGGTTTATAGTGGACCACTAATACGCAGGAGGCATTATGGGAGTAATGAGATTAATCTTGACACTCTACATTCCCTCCATACTTCCCTTTGGGTAAGAGAGAACGGCATATGTTAGCAAGTGGGATGGGCAGCTGGCTGAGGCATGATGTTGATAACAGTGGCACTGGGCGATTTCCATGTCAGTGGAGTGGTGATGCTCCACTCCATTATAGTCTGAACTTTAAAGGATGTGTCAGAAATGCTGAGCCCTGCCCCTCAAATAGATTCAATAGCTGGGATAGCTGCTTTCGATTGCAGACTAGAGCGGATTCACCATCCCTTTGACACAGAAGAGACCTGCTGCCACTGGTTGATAAAAGGAAGAACATTTGTACAGAGGTCAGCAAATGAAAAAAGGATGTTGAGTCCTGAATTTATCTGTAGCCAAGTGTAGGATTGGCTTCTGTCACAGTATGGCTCTTCTGCAAATTAAGTTTTAATTAGAATTAATTAGAAGCAGGCCAAGTCATAAAGGATAAAGTTTTGATGAGCTTGAATAGTTATCTTACTGGTTTTATTTTTGGCTCAACAGGCACAAGACTGTGGCTTAAGAAGTTTGCTTGAGATTGATGGTCAAAATCAAAGGTTTATAGAATTGGATACAGCTTAGTAGATCATGTTGTATTTAAACATATATGCGACTTATTTATCTATTGAAGATATTTTTATGCTGCTCTTCATCTGAAAAGACTCCCAAGGCAGTTTACATATGATCAATAAAAACATGACAATATCTACTCACAAGTTTATAATCTAAAAGAAATTATAGACATGGAAAAAGGCAGTGAATAGAAGAGGAAGATAAGCAAATGAAGGGCCCATTCATACAAGTACATAGTCTGAGAAAAAAGATATGAAAAAGCCAAATGAATTAAATGTATTTGGCATACTAACATGCTCCAGCTTTGCCTTGGGTAAAGAAATTTCTCAATAATTGTGAGATAACCATGGACTGCCAGAGGCTTCCAAGTAAGGGGTTTGGTGAATCCACTTTTGGTTTCATTCCACACTTTAAAGAAGCTAGGCAAGGAATAGGGTTCAGTATTATGGCTTAGTGGAAAGCATGATTAAAAACAAAATTGCTAAGCAGACAGGACAAGACATGCTGAAGAAGAATCAATGTAGGTACTGAAAAGATGAATCCTGTCTCTCTAATCTTTTAGCACCCTCTGAGAGAAACATGTTCACAGAGACGATCCAGTAGATGCTGCCTAATTGGACTTCCTGAACATTAGCATTCCACCATATCATCCCCTCAAACAGTTTTGGATAATTGGGCTAGGTTCCTGTTACTGACACATGCAAGTGTGACACTTGCATATTTATTTGCATATTTACTTTACATTTGCACATTTATTTTTTTGATTGAGGTTGACATTTTCTTCCTCCCTCTGCAACAACTGAAATCTCCCTAGATCTCTCTGTTTTGCTGTGACAGCTGCCTCTAATAGACATTCCATTGTCCCCTGAGATTTCAGGAGATCGGAAGGTGTGTTCCCATAGCCAGATGCAGAATGATGACATCATCTGCTGAGATTTATGGAAGATATTGGTGGATCATAGTGGAGATGTCCTTGGTCTGTGTCTAACTATGGAGAAATAGCCAGGTGCTTTTCCAATCCTTTTTACTCTCCACTAGCCACAGAATGGTTCTCTCTATGTGTGGAGGGGTATCACATTGACAGGGTGAGTTCCTGGAGATGGTGACAGTCAGTTCTCACAGTTGAGGACCTTAGGGACCTGCATTGGAAGTGGTGCTTTTTAATTTGCATAAATAATCTGGAGTTACACATAAGTAGTAAGTTAGCTGTCAGGATGCATGGCTCCATTGTAGATGTAGATTTAAATGGATGTAGATTTAAATAGCGAGTGATAGCCAGTGTAAAAGCAAAGCTAGAGTTTAGCTAAAGTGCTACGAAGTATTGAGTGTTAATTAATGATTGCATCAATGTGTCTGTTTGACATTTGTCTATGTATTACAATGTATCAAATGGTCAATTGCTTTATTGCCTATTGCTACAATGTATCCAGTGAGGGGGAAAAGATCAGAGTGGGTGAAAATGAAAATGGAAAGAAGTGTTTTGGGAACTCACAGGTGTCTAAGATAAGGGACAGAGAATATGTTCCTGCCCCAAAATGAAAGGAAGGTAAACAAATGCCGGTTTGGGAAACGTCTGAATATATGGGGTGATGTTGAATTTATTATACTTTCCAATCATGGCTTTGTGCACCTAGAATTTGTATGTGTGGGTATAAAGCCTGTGAGCACCATGTATCCTCTGAATCAGCAACTTCAAAAGAAGTGTGTTGTGTTGCAGGCTTTGCTACAAAGGAACACTATTGTTTATTTCAGAAAGGAGTTTATGGATTCTGAGTTACCCAGGGCATAACAGTTAGCCGGGTTTGGTGCTGACACCAGATTATCTAGGGTGGATAGAATGAAAACTATTTCTCAAGATTATAGGATTGGGTGTTTAATGGCAAATAAAGTTAGGATACTAAAACTCATGGATGCTCAAGACCCATTATGTGCAGTGGCGTCGTAAAATAGCATCCCTTATATAAAATGGTAAGATCATTTTTTAAAATTTTTTTGAATTTTTTGGGGGAATATTAGGTTGATTGAATCTGTGAATACAGAATCCACAGGTATGGAGGGCTGACTGTATTTATCTTTGTAACCTGCTTTGTGAAGTTTTACAACCACCACCACAATGCAGTAGTAGCAGTAGAAAAGATAGAAGTAGTAATATTACAATTACGTACATGTAGATACTTAAGGTACCAATTCCATGTTTTAAGACACCTGAATTAATCTCTGTGTGCCTTTTCTTTTAATCTGAAGGCTAGTAATTGGGACCCAGAGAAATATAATCTCTGAATGTGTGCTAAAAAAACCCCTGAAACAATATTTTCCTCAGATACAATCTCCTGTTTATAAAATTAAAATCTTAGGCCTTTTCTACACCACTCTCCCAACCCACCATAGGGATGGGAGAAGGACAGGACTGTGACAATGGTTCTGCATGACATCATCATGGTCCCGTCCTTGTCCCGTCCCCAGGCAGTGCTATCACAGATTAAATCATTGAGTGGTTTTCCCCATCAATGACCTGCGATTGCACCACCATTGTGGATTTACCTGTCCTGTAGAAGTCCAGGTACCCAGCTGCACTGTGGAAGGAAGAGGTGTGGCCCTTGTGCTTTCTTCATGATGGAGCCAATCTCCCAATCTGGGAGAAGGGTGGGGTATAAATAAGGTGAAGAGGGGAGGGCTTCTGCCACACTTCCCTCCCAGCAGAGTTGATGCCAGGATCCCCACAGGAGGACTCCGTGAAAAGATGTGGTGGGAAAGGGCCTTACTGTAGAACTGACTTTGAAGGTTCATCGTGTATGTATGGCCAGTTACAGGTTAAGGCAGATCCAGGGGCTGTCACTAGAAATGCTATCTGTATTTGCATTCGCTGCCCTTTTCCTCAAATGCATGTGTTCACCTGATGATGCAGGGAGAAGAACAGATCAAATTATAATTATGTTTCACTAGAAGAAAGGGAGAATGTTAGTGGGAAGCCATTTTTATGACCCACTATTGTTTCCTCTATAATCTCTAGTGCAGCTCAGAGCAATGGCATTGTCTGTGGACAAAGTAGCCATGTGGGTGGAGTGGGTGATGTGCCTCTTTTCCATCTGAGTTCCAGCTAGGTAGGAGGAAGGATAACATTAGTGGGGGAAGGAACCTTATAATTGACTTTTCCCATGTGACTTCCTTCATAACATATTCCTGTGGGTGGTGCTGTCATAAGATCACACCACCAGGAAGAAACTCCCACACTGTGGTGGATAATTGTGAATCATTCATCCTTCAAATGAATTCCTGCAACTGTTTACCCAGCCTTTTGACATTCCATTTCTCTTCAAGCAAAGTACTCTTTGTTTCTTTCTAACTTAGAATCATAAGGAAGAATGTTGATGAATTTTATAAATATAACACAGTACAGGCTGCCATAAATGAGTAACATTGGTCTCCACATTTGTGCCCCTTAAAATATTCACTTAAGACACCATCCTTGAAGGGAAGGATAAAATGGGACAACATGCCGACACGATCCTTCCCAACATAAATGGAGGTACATTTTTTAAATAAAATATGGGTTTGATTTTTAAAAACGGGAACAAATGAGACCTCTGGATGGTTTTAGAACTACCCATGAAGTTCTTCATCCTGACTTTGTTTAGAGGAAATTCATTTTCCTTAAGTTTTGAATTATTTTAATATTGTTAATAGGTTAATTGTTTCAATATTGTTAATAGGTTAATTAATGTTTTTGTATGTATCTAACGATATTGTACAGGCATGCTCCAGTTAACAAAGGCCATTTCCACACTAGATGGTTATAGCACTATGATTCCACTTTCAACATTCTATGGAATCCTAGGGTTTGCAGTTTCGAGAGGGGCTGGGTGGCCCCTCCTGAACCTGCAAACCCCAGGATTCCACAGGATGTTGAAAGTGGAATCATAGCTCTATAATAGTCTAGTGTGGAAATGGCCAAAAGCCTCTGATAAAGAAGCTCCTTTTTACAAATTCTTTTTATGTCCACTCAGCCCCCTTTCGCTCCTCATCCTCTTTCTAGCTGGAAGTATTTTTCAGCAACATCTGCACTGGGAGGATGGTGAAGGAATGTTAAAGGAAAACATGCTTGGAGTGTTGGCTTGCACCAGAGCATCTGCAGTAAACAATGCAAGAAAAGCTTGAGCTGGGAAAGAATGGAATTCTCCACTAGCCACTTGTAGTATAACTGTGTGTGCCTGCCTACAATAGGCAAGGTAAAGAAAACAGAAACAAACAAAAAAACAAAAAAACAGCTCACTACAGGGTCTCTCACTGAGCATGTGTGAACAGCAAAACAGAGAGAATAAAGGAGAGGAGGTAAGCCTGCCTCCAGCTACCCTCAGCAGATTAAAAAAGTATAGATCTATAAGTTTGGTCACCCAAGTGGAAGTCATAAGAAAAGTCTAAGTTAGTGAAAGAAGTAGTTAATTCTGAATGCTCTATAAGGTTTGAATATTTTTGTTTACTTGTGCAAAAGTTTACCTGACCTGGTTGTTTCATTTCGCATATGCATAATATTAGTTTTGAATCAAAAGTTTGCTGAAACTGCTCTTATTTTTTGTTGTCTAGGAAATGATCCCTATTCTTTCCAAGGTATTTCTGCTCCTGGTATCAAATTTTCTCTTAAAGAAAAGACATTTTAAAGAAATCTATCTTGTTAACTAAGGTAAACCTATAACCATTTTAATTTGTAAGCTGCCTTGAGTCCCAATCTGGGAGAAGGGTGGGGTATAAATAAAGATTAACAACAACAGGAACAACATTTAAAGTATTTGTGTACTGCCTGTCATCCTACTAGGGCCCCCAAGGTGAAGTGCAACAGTTAACAACATTATTTAAAACATTAATCAGATAAACCAGATAAAAACATTATTTGAAATAGTCTAAAACAAACAAACAAAAAACATACAGGTCATACCCAGTTAAAACAGCCAGAGAGCGTTATGGTTTTAAGGAACAAAGTCTGTACAAAATAATGCAGTCTTGGCTATCTGCTGGAAACTGGAGAGCTTGACTTTCTGTGGGAGGGAGTCCATAGCTTCACTCCCACTACAGGAAACCTCTGTCATGTTTACCTACCAACCTAGCGTCTTGAGGTAATGGGATGCAAAACAGGCCCTTTACTGAGGATCTCAAATTTTACACAGGCTCATATGGGAGGAGCAGGCCGTTCAGGTATCCTGGTTCTAAGCTGTTTAGAGCTTTGTAGCTTATAAAAGTTACTCTGAAATGAGCAAACAGGAAGCCCTGCAGTTGGCAAAACCAGTGATATCCTGGTCTCTGCAGTGCATACCCAACACGTTCTGTTGGCTGTGCAGCAGATTTTCCTCTCACTGCAGCTTCTGAACAGTTTTCAAGGGCAGTTTCATGAGGGGCACATTGTAGTGTACCAGCCCAAAGCAGGAATAGGAATGACATGGCCCTCCAGATGTTGTTGAATTTCAAGTCCCGGCATTCCCTTCTGATTATGCTGGTTGAGGCTGCTTGGACTTGCAGTCCAGGAATATCTAGAAGGCTGCCTGACTCCTGTTTCTGGCCTAAATCAAATTACTAGTCCCAACTACAGTAGACCCATTGAATGAATTGCTGAATGATAAGACAGCAGTTGTGTAAATCTCATAAGTTAATTGGGTCTAATGCTGAATTGCAATAGTTTCCTTTGAAGCTGCTAAAGCCTTTGACTGTATGAAGTGAGGATTTCTTCAGAAATTAGGTGAGACGATGGACTTGGGAGCAGGCTTTCTATTAGCACATAAAACACTGTACAGTAACCACAGTACAATTATATGAACTAATGGTCTTGACCACCCCTGCAAAAAAGTTCAATGGGTCCAACACCAGTTTGGACTAGAAATTAGATTCAGGCATCAGTAATTATTTTGCAATGAAATTTCAGAAATAGGTCTCGTTCATGCCACAGGACATTAGATTAAATTGCAAATGTTGAAATTTAATATGATATTTTACCCTTCCTCTAAAAAGTCAAAAGGTGACTGTGTTACGTTGTTCTTCATTACTACACAGGCTTACTTGGAAAAAAGTGAATAAGAGTTCAATGGGTCTCCCCTCCAAGCAGACCTGCATAGGATTGCAGCCTTACCACTGCAATCCTATGCAAGTTGATTCTGAAGTAAATGACACTATATTTTACAAAGTCTATTTTCAGATATGTGATTTTGGTACTAATAGTCTTCTGGCAATCTTCAAATAAGTAATTTAGCTGTTGTGAGCCTTCAAGTCATTTCCAGCTTATGACTACCCTTAGGTGAACCTATCATAGGCCTTTTTCACATGGCATTTTCCATGAGAAAGAGGGGCTGGAGCATTGCGCGATTGTGAGGAGCGATCTGCACGATGCACTCACAATTGCGCGACGCTCCAGGGGCTGGCAGGCGCTGATCGTGCAACTTTTCATTTTTAGCTAGAAGCCAAAAATGGTGCGTGATCATGCATTGCTCCCGGACCCCATGCGCACTTACCCGGCATGCGGAGCCTCCAGAGCCACGCTGGTCACGTTTCTTGCCCCAGCGCAACCTGGGAAACTCCCAGGCTGTGCTGCGCAAGGAAGAGGCAGGGTTCTCGCATGAGCAGGCAGTTCATGTGGAGCTGAAGGACCCTGGATGCGAGAGCCTCTCGCCAGAGGCTGCTCGCGCAATCCCTGCACCCCAGCGCTGGAAAAAAAGTAAGGTGTGGAAAGGGCCATAGGGTTCTCTTAGCAAGATTTGTTCAGAGGAGGTTTGTCTTTCTCTGAGGCTGAGATAAAGTGACTTGCTCATGGTCACCCAGTGGGTTTCCATGGCTGGGGATTTGAACCCTGATCTTCAGAAACATAGTCTAGCATTCAAGCCACTACATCATGCTCGCTGGCTCTTCCTGGCAAACACTAATAAATCCTAATACAATCACATGCCATCTATCAAATGCTATCAGAAGCGATCAACTATCAGACATCACAAAATGTGAAGCTTTTAGCACCCCAGATGTTTTGGACTATGGCTCATTAATCCACTTGCTACACTTACTGGGGCTTCTGCGAACTGAAATCCAAAATATTGGGGCAGCCAAGAATTCTCCCCTTCCTGTACTACCCAGTCCTAAATCACAGGACCAAATCTATACTGCCAAATTCTCTCATATCTCAGTTAGCATGCTGTCACATATTAAAGAGCTAACCGTACAACATTGCCAAATCTCAAATGTTGAAATCAAGTATCACAGGATGTTCAGGACAGACCCCAAACATTTAGAGGTCATCCAGCAATTCAGGTTCAAGAATATCTGCTGACTAGTACATGCAGTTTTGGGGGCAGAGGAATTCCTTCCAGCTTCATTGAAGGGCTAGTTAATGGCAGCTTGGATTACAGTGGCCACTCCACTTTCATGAGGGTCTGGGGCACAGAACCCTTGTGAAAGTGGAAAAACCATGAATAACTGGAAAAAAATAGACTTGCTATATTTTTAGGGAAAAAAATTGAAAAAAATTCCAGCACTGTGATTGTTTATTATCTTATTTCACATATTTGGTTGAAACATTATATTATTTCATTTGACTATTTACAATATTGTAAAGAGACAAGCATATATTTCCCTTATATTTAACCAAAAATGTCTACACCTGAAAGAACTCTGGCTGGTATTTAGTCTTGCAGTTATGGATTTGTAAGCTACAGTTCTGGATCTGTAACTACTCTGGATTCATTAATTTATGTAGTCACAGCACCGCTAAGAGGCAGCTGTCAGTACTGGTGAAGGAGGTCCATTCTGCTGGCGATTGGGGTGCAAGGAAGATGATGTTTCCATTCGCTCCTGCCACTGATTGAGTCCGCTAGCCTCACTCGCTAGCAGGAGGAAATGTGTGGAAACATTGTCTTTCTTCATCCCAGTTGCCAGCTGTACTGATTTCCTTCCTCTGGTCTGGTGGCAGGTTATTAAGGTGCATTGGGGGGGTCATGGTCCAGAAGTTGTTACTTGGTTACATCTCCTTAATTAAGTAGCTGACCTAGGAATCTGGCAACTAATCTTTTTTAGTAGGACACATAACTGAAAAGATCTACACCAAGTATATCTTAATAATTAAGCTTTCTTTTGCTTACTGTACTACTATAGTACCTTCAGTTTCACTCACTATCTACAATATTTATCAGTTCCACTAAAGCTGCAAAAAGTTTGAATCAATACAACTAGTGAACATTTTATTTCATTAAAAGATTAATTGCAGTCCAATAGACCAGGCAACTATAAATAAATATATGTATGTATGTATGTGTGTGCATGTAGGTATATGATGTGGAACATTTTCCATGGAAATATATGGAACTGGAACATTTTCCATCCCACATTCTTATCTGCGGAAATTCTACAATATCCACCACAGTATCCAGTTTATGGAGATTTGTGAGCTTGTGGTGGTATGCCAAGTGAATTTAAAATACCCACAACATGCCAGAGGATGGTGTAACTATGTCCTGGAGGGATCTGGTGAAGTGAAGAAGCCCTAGCATATCCATGCATTTTATTATAGAGCTGTACCAGGGCTGGGGAGGAGAGATCTTTCATTTTATAACTAACTGCTCCATATTGGGACACAGTAGGGGGAAAAAAACCCTTTACAGATGAAAATGTGTCAAGTCTCCCCACAGTTAACAACATGTCACTTTGCAAGAGAATTTTCATAATTAATGAACTGGTTCAATTTGCTCTGCCGTTTGACTTTGATTAATACATTTTTGAGTGTTACCACTGGGACTCTGTCCAGTTTGTTTAGTAAGCTCTTATGTGTATATCCAGTTCATGCATATGGATCAGTGTGCTGGCACCAAATACTTGCAATATGCAGTGACGGCACAGCCATCCTGACTCTATTTACAAAGGGGAGAGAAATATATCTCTCAAACCAAGTATTTTATGAGTCATTAAAAGCAAAGAAAAGAGGAATTTTACACTTTATTATGAGAAGGTTAGATGGCTGCAGAGTATCACTTTATGCAAGTCTGGCCATTAAAATGGCATAATAATCCAGGATTTCATTTCATGCCGTCCTAAAGTGGCAGTTTCTTTGGTATTAAATAGAGACCTGTAGAACATTTATAATTTAGCAATGGGAGAAATATTATCCAGTGTTCTAAGCCACCTGTCCTTGAACTGCCTGGCAGTTGTAGACAAAAGAAAAATCTTTCACTGGAATGGCATGAGTTTCCCTGAAGCTCTTTAGAGGTCAGTGGGCCTACTTGAAAAGAAATTGTATACGGTAAAAAGTTCCACATGCCAACTGGTTAACAGTAGCTAGGGGCCACAAAACTATTAGTTGCACCAGTCCTTATATGACAAGCATGGGCTATCTCTACTCTGTGGGACATGTAATGATGTGTTTCATAAGCTTCTTCCTCAATATACATGAGAAGAAATCTAAGAAAGGTATGTAAGTACTCTGTAGCAGGGGTGTGATTATGGGAAATTTTAATTTATTCCCAAAATTTCAGGAGCTGCAGAGAGTGAATCATTGAAAATTGTTCGCAGCTAGAACTCTTTAATTTGGTGTGTTTGCATTCCCTTGTTAAGGTTTTCTTGCAAATCCCTTTTTTTTGGATGCCTAAACTGACAGAAAGCATATACAGTGGTTAGAGATCCTGATTAAGGAGCAAAGACACCAATGGCTTAGAGAAACAACTAAAGGTTTTATAGAGAAACAAACTAAAGGTGGAATGACTTGCTGGAAGAGATCCAACAGCAAAATATGCTGTCTGAATTTTAAAAACTGCTAAAGACTAATCTCTTCTGGCAGGCCCACCCAGTCTATGGCCCTTTCCGCATTTGCCATGCGAAAGGGTGCCTGGAGCTTCCAGCGATAGTGAGGAGCGATCTGCACGACACACTCACAATTGCGTGACACTCCAAGGACCGGCAGGCGCCGATCGTGCACCTTTTCATTTTTGGCTTAAAGCCAAATATGGTGTGCAATTGTGCATTGCTCCTGGGCCCCATGCCCACTTACCTGGTGTGCGGAGCCTCTGGAGCCATGCCAGTCGCGCTTCCTGCCCCAGCGCAGCCTGGGAAACTCCCAGGCTGCGCTGCGGAAGGAAGAGGTGGAGCTCTCGTGTGAGGGATCAGGATATGCAGACAAGAAAGGAAGACAGTTTGGGTCACTCAGACTATCTGACCCTATTGCTACTGCTCACTATGAGGCATTCTTGAATTTTCAGAGCTAAGTGTTCTACTTCTAACATAAACATGATTTTTAAATGCTCAACCAAAATATAAGTTACTATAATGGTAGAAATTTGGAGAGTGAAGGAAAATTTCATGGGTGAGTGTGTCAGAATTCTTATTTGAGGGGCAATGCCTTCATTTTGCCCCTCTGTAGCTGCATTCCTGCTTCATAGACTTGGTGGGTGGTATAAGTCAGTGAAAGAACAAGGCAGAAGTAGATCGCTTAGATGCAGCCTCAGCAAGTGAAATCATCAGGCCGCTGTCAAGCCCTTCCCAAAAGGCAGTGCCACAGCCTAGTGACTCCCCTTACCCATTGCTGCAGTGAGTGCTGCGCAACTCCAGAAAGATGGCATCCCAGTCTTTTAAAGGAAATGTTTTAATATTGGTTACATTGGTTGAAGACCCTGTTTAACAAACCAGAATATCTGCTGTAGGAATGTAAAAAATGCTCGCACTATTTTCTATCAGTGAGAACAGTACAGTATTTTCACACAATGAGAAACCCTATCAAGAAATTAATCAATCAGGCAAGGGTTTTCTCTTCCTTTCCTTTCCTTTCCTTTCCTTTCCTTTCCTTTCCTTTCCTTTCCTTTCCTTTCCTTTCCTTTCCTTTCCTTTCCTTTCCTTTCCTTCTGCATTTCTAGACTTCTTAGAGAAAAAAATTGTTTGTGAAAAAGCAATACTTTGTTCAGAAAACTGTGATCTTTTGTGCAAAATGCACTGTTTTCTGAATAAAAACACTTGGATATTCTGTGCAAAGCCATTGTTTTTTGTATGACTGTTTCATGAACAAGTATCCAAAGCAGAAAACAAAACCAAACCAAACGGAAAATGCTTTTTAAAAAACCTCACAGTCTCATTCATTGAGGAGAAAACTTTTTTGATTTTTTTTGTTTTTGTTTTTGAATGTTAGAATAAAATAAGGGAAGATTTACATTCCCACCTTTGAATAATCTGTCCCCAACTTCCTATAGGCTTCTGCTTTAGCTTTGATGTCAGCTTTCCCTGCATAAATCACGGAATTTATCTATCTCTTATCAGAGTTAACAGTGGATTCCACTCTGCTTTTAGGCCCATTTATTGGCCTGCCTCCTCACAAAGCTTTGCTGAAACCTTGTTGCCTCCAGTTTGAATAACATGATTTCTAAATTGCATGACAGATTCTGACCTTCATGGGTGGCCCTATTATTGCCAGCTGTTTTCATTAATTGGGCTGCTTAACAGTGAATATGGGAAACAGATGTTTTGATTCCTAGATAATGGTGCTCTTTCCATCATTAATGGGTAACTGTGTTTTACCTCCTCAGCCTCTTTCCCTGATTGAAAATCTATGGGAGTTTTGCAACAGCATTTCCTTATATGAATCTCTTGTTCCCTTGCCTCTCTCATTTGTTTAAATCTCTTCTTCACGGTTTCAGATTTAGACTGAATTCCCCATTGAAATGAAACTGGTACAAGAGAACTCTTGTGTAGTTGCCATTCATTTCAGGAAAATATAGGCCTTCATGAGCTTTATCTCAATTGTATCTTCAGACTAGTATCAGGTGGAATTGAATAATTCTTCAAGGCTTTTAAGAAAAAACCCCAAACTGTAAAGATAGAAGGTAAATCCAAGGGCAAAACTAAAAGTGACATTTAGATGGACAATTTCCCCCCAATGTAAACAACAGGTTCAAAAGGAGGTGGGTTTCTTTTTTGCTCAGAACTGTAAAGGGGAGAAAACGTTAACTCAGTGGTACAGTGAATCTACTCCAGGGTTTCCTCCAGACCTTAAAGGAGCTTACCAACATGCTGAATATGTGTCCCCACCTTGATTCAGCACCTTGGATAGCTCCATTAAAATCTGAGCTAAATATTGGAATAGATTCATCAATCAACCACTGATTAACCTCCACCATTTGCCTGCTGCAGCTCCAACAACTGTTACCGTGCTATGATGGCTTTTATTTGCATTTTACAAATGTGCATATCATAGGCAAAGCTACATGGGCACAGCAAATTAATCTGCAATTCTATAGAGCTTCAAGCCTCCAACAGATCCAAAGCCCTGCTAGTGTGAGTCAAGGTCAAAGTGGTGTGTCCAGTCTTCCTTCCTTCCCCAGTATGGAGTTTGGCTTTACTGGCAGAATTCCTCCCACTGGAACCAATAGGAGGGAATTGTTCTATATCAGCTCTGGGGTTGGCAGAGAATGCCAGCCAGGTTGGTGAATTGGGACCAGGAGAGCTTTGGACCCTATGGGTTCACAAATTGCTGCTGACAACCACCTTGCCCTACTTTCACCCACTTTACTCTAAAAAGGAACCACTTCTAATGCTTCCCTGGTGGCTGAGAGGAGGAATCAACTTCAGATTCCACATCTGAGGATGGATCTCTTCTCACTGCCCTAGAAGAGAGAGATCCAAAGAATTTCATGGTGTCTGCGACACTTTCCCAGGGACAATAGTATTGCAGCCTTAATGTCACATTGAGTTATGTAAATCCCATTGATATAATGGGCCTTTTCTAGTTGGCACTAGCCATTGGATTTAGGCTTTAGCAGTCCTTGAGCTGATGATCAGCTAGAGGAGATAGACCCAAGCTGCTGCCCCCAACTGTCATTCTTTCTCTTAGGGTCATCTTTGCTCCAGAAAAGTTTGAGTTTTTTTTTTTTAAAAAGGCAGCGGTGATGGGAGAAGAATATTAGAATTCCATGCACTGTATCATTTGATCCACAGTTTCATACACATAATGAGAAATACTCTCTGTCATGAATTGTTCTGAAGGAAGATTAGAAACTTGTAATACATTCCTAAACAAGCCTTCTCAAAAGTACTTCCCATAGACTTCAGTAGCACCTTCTCCTAGGTAAGTGGGTACAGGATTGAAGACTCACTGATTCAATCCAATGAATCAACCACCCCAGCATATTTCCTCTGGAGGCTTTATCACACACAACATTTTTTCCTAGATGAGTATCACTTCCGTCTGTGCGGACAAAAGCATGTAAGCACTTTCATTATGTGTGGTGAATGTTATGTGGGTTGAGAAGCCTGCAATAGCAGGTTCAGTCTCCTCTACCTGGCAGTGATATCATTATGTCTGCAGCAGCCCTGGAAATGGCCAGTTTTGGATGATTAAAAGGAAATATTATTCCCAGGTATTGTTGATTTTCAGGGTGATTTCAGTACATAGACATAGCAGGTATCAGTGGAACGTTTGCTGGCATTTGTTTGCATACTTTGGCATTCATCACAACGACTGAGTATTTTGTAGCCCCAGTGCCTGGAATAGCTATTGATTTTGTTTTTCTAAAATAAGCATGTTGATTCTTTTTTTGGCTGGTTTCTACTTGTCTGTGTTTAGACTATGGCTAAGGTAGCAAATGTCTTTTGGGGCAATGATGGTATGTCAGAGAGGACTGTAAGCTATACAAAAGAATAACAGTAAAAATCTGATAGTTAATAGTAATGACATTTCTTAATAATTTAATTAGTAGTCTGTCTCTCCCCCCTCTCCTCTCTCTCTTGCTTTCTCTTTTTATAATAGAAGGAAGATTATAGTACCATCTTTTCCTTAATTTTCTTGATCCTAGGTGCTCAAGAGAAAAAGGTAATCATAGGCTTATACGCCATTGCATGTAGATTGCAATGAGCTAATAGTTTGAAACATCTGTAGATTTTCCGGATCAGTCTTAGGATCTCACAAAGGGCATCCATGAGCAGAAGACAGGAGTACCTTGCTGGGGATTTTTTAAAAAAGATTAATATGCTAGAAAGGATAGAATTGAAAGACATCTGGTCTAAAATGTAAAGTGAATATATAGAAACAAACAGGAACAGGAACAGTTAATATAAATACAGGCTTGGAGGCAGAGATTATGAGACAGTTCCTAGTAAATACACTGAAATTGTGTATGTCTATATGTGCCTTCAAGTTGTCTGCAGACTTATGGAGACCCCATGAATTCCATAGGGTTTTCTTAGAGAAAGAATACTCAGAGGTGGTTTTGCCAGTTCCTTACTCCCACTTTATTGGGACTGGAGGTTCAAAAATAACCTTTCATTGGTGCTTGTTACACTATTCTTGTCTTAGATGGATGGTGCCAGCCATCTTACAAATGTATTGATCATTGTGAAGTTCATCTTGAGAAGAAAATCAAGAACTGGCACATCTCTCACCTTGTCCCTTGGGGAAGTAGCTGATTATGCTTTTCTACCTGTAACTTCTTGATTCTACAGGAGAATCAAGAAAGGAGGTGGAGGGTAATGACCAGAATGCCTAGGCATTAGGCACAAACTAGTATCTTTCATACTGTAACCAAGGGCATAGCATCTTAATTTTATCCATCTCATACAGTAAGAGCAGGACAACATGTGACTCTCAAGATGTTGTTGAACTGCAGCTCTCAAGATCCCTTATCATTCACTGTTCTGACTGAACCTGATGGTTGTCCAAAATGGAACTTTGGATTGGATCCACACTTAATAGTATCTAGAACAGACCCACTAAAATCAATCGGAATTAAATTAGTCGCTACTAGTTTAAGTGTGATTTGTCAATGGATCTTCTGAAAGAACCCAGCATCCAGTCAGTGGATCTTCTGAATCCACTCATTATCCAGTAGGGGTCCTTTCACACTACACAACTATGGCACTATGATTCCACTTTAACTTCTATGGCTGTGTTCTATGGAAGTCTGTAATGTGTAATCTGAGGAGGCATTAGAACTCTGCAGACACCAGAGTTCCATAGGACATTGCCATGGCAGTTAAAGTGGAAAAATATTGCTATATTTATGTAGTGTGGAAGGACCCATCATTGTTTCTACCCTTTTTAGACAAACAAATACAGTACAATGATGGTCATATAGAAGCAGCTTGATTGAACCTGTTGATTCCAAAGTGCAGAATAATTTACCATGTGGAATTGCTATGGCCCTGCAAACCCCCCAAAATTGATATGGTTTTATTGGCAGATATTATTTAATTGGCAACTATATTAATTGGCATAGATATAAAATGGAACCTTAGGTGGATAGAAGGTCAAACTGGACAGAGGAAAATTACTGACTGAAAATGTGTGATTGCAAAGCAGGTCAGTCAACACCCTCTCTAGGCATAGCTGAAGTCATTGTCAGGCAGATTACCAAGCAACTCTGGAGATAATAGGCGTAAGTTTGAAGCTGGAACATCTGTGTGGTTAAAAGGGAAGATCTCACCAAACAGTGATTGTTTCAACTCTCTTCTCTCATACCTGGATGTTTCCTTGCTTAGTTCTCCAAACCTCTCCACAATAAAGAGCTATTACAATAGCCATTACCCCTTTGTTGCCTGAACACTGAGACCATTAACAACATCCAGATCCCATTGTTTGTGTTGGAACTCCCATTGTCTGCTCGGCTGGGAGATTCATTCACACTCATATTCTCAGGGTAGTTTTTGGGTATAAAAACTAACAGTTTTGAGCAATTCAGTGCAGTCTCTCACCTTGCTGAACATCATGCTGTCACCTTGATTCCTGAATGAAAATTGTCCGTGGGTGCCAACCTAAGCCACATCACTGCTTTTTTCCACCTCTCTCTGGACCGGTAATTATAACCTGAACCTTAAGAATTTCTCTGTCCACAACTTTCTTCCCTTTATTTTTTGGTTAGCTCTGGTGTGAGTGTATGAGTACTTGGATCTTTTGTGTGGGTGTGTGAATCTTTCAATAAAACACATTTTTAGTTTACATTTTGGAATCTCTGGCTTGTTCTTTCCTGCATGACCCAGTAAACATTGGTGGAAAGATCTTGTTAAGTTACGCCCCCCCATAGACCTCCTAATTTTGAGCTAATTATTTCCCCTCTGTTATGAAGAAGTACTGGCATCGTGGGTGGACCCCTGAGTCACCCACACAGCAAGTGCAAGTTAAATACATTGAAAATATTTTTAAAAAATACATTTGCATAGAACAAAAGATGAACTGAAAAGCTTCTTTCAAAACAGTCCAGAGCATTCATAGTTACTCTCAGATATTGATCAAAGAAACAGACTAGTTCGATGTTGATACAATGGGGAAGGAAAATAAATATATAATTTTTTAAAAAGAGTGAAAAATAGCTAATTTTCTCAACTGCTAATCCAATCTAATTTTCTCTGATACTTTATCACCTATTCTGTGCAAATTTACTCAGAAACAAATCACATTGTCTGCTGTAGGACTCATTCCTAAACAAACACATATAGACTTGTATGCATATGGTGTATTATGGTGATAACTGTTGAAGAGTAACATGCTGCGATGAAGTTTAACTGAAGATTGGAGGAAGGGAGGAAGGGTCATTCGTGGGCAAGTTGGGCTCCAAGTCTGGAAACTGGACAAGGCATTTGGTTGCTGAAGGCAAATTAAAAATTGTTGTCTTCCTCTCGTTCCATGTACAAAAGTTGACTGGATCAACAGCTGCATCTTTCTTCAGCACTGCCAATGAGACAGCATTGTCCATTGCATCTGGAAACCTTATGGTGCACAAGGCAAGCTGTGTGGTACACAACTTTTTCTGTACACTTTGCTGCAACTCCCCAACATGTCCTACTTGATGTAACTACCATACTTGGCTTGACAGAAAGAACATGATGCATGCAGTGTGAAGCTCATAAAGGTATGTCATATGAATATCTTGCTTAATCAGATCAAAGATCCATCTAGTTCAGCATCTTATTTCTCACAGAGAAGGAGGTGTCCGTAGAAAGCCCATGTGCTCTATCAAGTGATATTTGGTGGCGTTGCTACCACTGATTCTGGAGGTTCTATCTAACCATCACGTGAAGACATCATGTGAAGTCCATCATCTCCTAGTAATGCCAGGCTTGGGACATTTTGATAATTGCATCTTGGGATGTTTTGATGTTTGCAAAATCAAGCCTTCATTTTTAGCTTTTCCATATTTGCATATGATGAACATGTATTAAATGGAGACCTAATTTTCAGTAGAGCTTTTAAGGGGCTAATGCTCAGACAGAAGACAGACAGAGCTTTTAGTGCAACCTCATTTGACTCATGTCAGGTATAATAGAAGAAAGCAAATCTCTAGTGTGTCCTGTATTTTCCTTTTTGTTGTAAGCTCAAAATAGAAGAAAAGGGCCTTTTGCTGCCCTTGCCTAATGTCAGATGCAATTAACATAATTAATGTTCAAGAATAGATCAGTCAAATTATGTAAGTGCTGCTACACTTTTTGTTTTTGCTTGTTTCAAATTTTCCTGATTCTTAAGCAAAAAACCACCAAGAGTCCTTGAACAATGCAGTAACAGTCTAGTTAGAGGCTGGATTTCTGGGAATGGCCTTTTCCATTAGACAGCACCCATTATCTAATGGGAGCAATGAAGGGGACATTTAACTAACTCCAGGACTCATTGCAACTTATTTTTGCTTCCTAGGAAAATGCAGGCAGAATTAAAGATGTTTTCCTGGAAATCATGATCAGTTCTACGTATGGGGGTGGGAAAAACTAATGTTTGAATTGCTCTTATGCAGGATGCTAAAATGGCAGAAACAGAAAGTGTTTTGCTGTACTTTTTCAATTCTGGGACATGTACTGATTTCATTTTGGAACTGGTACCTCTTGAACATTGATATGCTCCTGTTTCTCAACCTATAAATATGTTACCAAACTAGATAGGTAGACAGGTAGACAGACAGATGGAGAGGCAGACAAAGACACCATATATGGCTGGTAACTGCTTCTCCAAATGAAAGTGAAATTGTTTTGAATTGCCATTTGGAAAAGATGATACAAACTGAGTATTCAAGTGGATATTGCTCAGGTGAATGTTGCATTCCCCATCTGCAGAATCCTTCATGGAGTCCTCTAGCCACACAAGGACAACTGAACTGAGACATGAGCATTGAGAAACAATGCTCTTCTGGGCCATCATGCCTTCTTATACAAAATAGATATGTTTCTCTGATCCCATGATTAAGACAGTCATGTACAGGAGTGTCATGGAATGAGTGTGAGCATATCTCAGTGGGAGAGAATATATAGATATTCCTGCACATCTAGAGGTTTCCTATCATCTACCTCTGAAATGACCAGGTAGCAGCTGATGGGAAAGAGAACTGTGAGAGAGCATAGAGAGTTGCCATTCAGAGTAAATAGTGCTAAGCTAGATAGACAGTCTGGCTTGATTTCAAGGCAGCTTCCTGTGTTTTACTAATTCAGCCTTTCCCAGCATGGTGCCCCCAGTCATGCCGGCTGAGGATGAGAGAAACAAATTTAGAGGGCAGCCATTTGGGTCAGGTTGCAATAATATGGATTAGTAAATAGGCTATTAGTATAGCAGATCACTTTAGTCTCTTCAGTAGTTCTCAGCCTTTCTTCTTTCAGATATTTAGAGCTTCAGTTCCTAGACTTCTTGGCCACTGTTCTTGCTGACTGGGGCTTTTGAGAATTGAAGTGCAAAACACCTGGAGCACCAAAAGTTTGAGAACCGCTATTTTAGACAGTCACCCAGCAAAATGTACTTGAAATAGTACAGCCTGATGCAAAGCATGGAACTGAAATCAATTTCATCTTGAATCTGGTGAAATATGAACTAGGAAAGATGGACTGTTACGGGCTTAGATTTTGGAGATCTGGCTAATACTGCTGAGAAATTGGGTATAGAATATTCTTGTTTTTGCTCCCCTAAGACTTTCATAATATATACTTCTAAGTAAATGGTATATTTTAAGGACGACACAAATCTCCAGGGCTCTCTGCTCTGAAGGAAATGAATTTTATAAAGCAGAGGTGAGGAAACTTTCACTCTCTGGGCTTTTTTGCACTTGGTGAAGAAAACGCCCTGTTCTGTTACTGGACTGGCGTGCTCCCTCGGAGGATCCAGGCTGTTCCTGAGCAGTGTGTGGCTGCGTTACACACTGCTCTAGGGACGAAAATGGTGGCTTCCGGTTGGTGGAGGCTCTCCACCAGCTGGTGAAGCTCGCCAGCCTAAAGCTCACCTCCGGAAGATCTGCAGGCTCGCGCCGGTGCGAGCCTGCAAATCTACACTAGAACGCAGCCATGGAGTGGGGCGCGCCGCGCTGTTGAAAGACCTGTTTTAAGCGGTCTTTCAATAGCAAGGCGAGTGACTACTTCTGGTCGTTCCGGAGCGGGCTGAAGTCCGGAACTGCAGAAAGTAGACCAGACCCAGTCCACCTCCAAGTGCAAACGTCCTCGCTGGAGGATGCTCTGCCCCATTGCAAAAACAAAGTGCGGAAAAGGCCTCCATGTGATTTTGGAGTACAGTTCGCATAGTAGTTTACCCTTGACTTTGATAGGCAGGTCTAAGAGGAATTGTCAGCCAGTGCATCTTCACCCCAACTATAAAGACTATTTTGAACTTCTCACCTGATAGAGAATGGGAAAAAAATGAAACAAAATGGATGATATGAAGTATGAGCATGCTGATCAAATTTGCAGATGACACCAAATTTGGAGGGGTTGCTAATACCCCAAAGGAGAGGATCAAATTTCAAAATGATCTTGACAGACTGGAGAGCTGGGCCAAAGCTAACAAAATGGATTTCAACAGAGAGAAATGTACACTTAAACAGAAAAAATGGAATGCACAAATATAGGATAGGGGACGAGTAGCTGGATAGCAGTACATGTGAAAGGGATCTGAGAGTCTTGGTAAATCACAAGCTGAACATGATTCAGCAGTGTGATGCAGCGGAAAAGAAAGTCAACACGATTCTTGGTTGCTTCAATAGGAGTATGGTGTCTAGATTGAGGAAGGTAATGGTACCACTCTATTCTGCTTTGGTTAGACCTCATTTGGAATACTGTGTCCGGTTCTGGGCACCTCAATTCAAGAAGGATATTGACAAGCTGGAGTGTGTCCAGGGGTGGGCAACCAAAATGGTGAAGGGTCTGGAAGCCATGCCCTATGAGGAACAGCTTAGGGAGCTGAGTATGTTTAGTCTGCAGAAGAGAAGGTGAAGAGGGGACATGATAGCCACGTTTAAATATTTGAAGGGGTGTCATGTTAAGGAGGGAGCGGGCTTGTTTTCCACTGCTCCAGAGACTAGGATAAGGAGCAAAGGATTCAAGCTGCAGGAAAGGAGATTCCACCTGAACCTCAGGAAGAACTTCCTGATGGTCAGAGCTGTCTGGCAGTGGAATATGCTACTTTGGAGTGTGGTGGAGTCTCCTTCTTTGGAGGTTTTTGAACAGAGGCTGGATGGCCATGTGTTGGGAATGCTTTGATGGATGTTCCTGCATAGCAGGGAGTTGGACTGGATGGCCTCATGGTCTCTTCCAACTCTATGATTCTATGAAAAGTATGCCTCAGAATGATGACTAATCTTTAAAAAATTGGAGCTTGGGAAAACAATGGATGTAGGATGATCATTTTTTAAAAAAATCCAAATGTGCTATGCTCTGTGCAGTTAAAGATACATAGTAGATTCCTTGGCCCTTAAGATGATCAGTGATTAATGAAAAGCAATTACACATGCTTGTTTAATGCTCCATAACATAAATACCATAATACACACAGAGCCAAAGTGCATAGCAAGGCAAACTATTCCCTGTTTCCCAGGCCTCCCGGGAGGCAGAATATGAAACAGAGAACTCCTGAATGGCAGAGAGAATTCCCTCTTTGATAGTTGTGGTTAGAATCAGACTATAAGGGGCCAAAATGGAAATTAGCAGTGGACCTGAGTTGTGAGAGCAAGTAAGCTATATCTCCCAATACTCTGTGGTGTCTAGCATGGGTGTAAGAAGTGCTTGCATTTTGTTCAGAAGCAGCAGGCTTAAAACAACTTTAACTATTGTCCTGTGTTTGAGTCACAATCCACGCATAACTATGTTCCCTTAGGACACAGTCCTAAAGATTCTTTGAGCCTGGGAATAAACTTAAATTTAGTGGAGTTTATCTCTGAGTCAGCACGAATTATTAGGCTACAATTAAATATACACATACATGAGTGTAACTCCCATAAATGCAATAGGGCTTACTTCTGTGCAGAAATGGCTGCTATTGTGTTGCTACTGAATCATATGAAGTTAATTGAAATTATTGAAATCAGTGGATTGTATCACTTCAACCCTATTGATTTCAATGGGAAACATGTGCAATAATTTGGTTTGGAACCAACACTTCCCTTCAATGGGCTTTTGTGCTTCTATTGAGTGTTGGATTGTGTATACTCTCCCTCCATTTATTTTCTTTGAGTACTCCTTGATTTTATAAATGTCTGCCATGTGACTTCTGTAAGACAGCAAGCACCAGCTGTTTAAAGTTTTTCTTCACAAAGGAAGATGATCTACCCTACGTTTTATAAGCATAGGGGGTTTTCTTTGACAAATGGGTTTGCCATCTTTCCTTTCTCAAAGCAGATTTTGTGCAAGGAACACAAGTTCAGTGGAAAATTGTGTCCCTGATTCATCCCATTTATGCCTCTGTGAGACTCACTCTAGGACAAATGGTATAAATTTGCAACCCATTCAGCAAAACTATATTAGTATAGGATGTGTGAAAATGAGCTCATAGTTGGACCATGGTTTTTTTGGTGTATTTAGTTATTTTGGCATCAAAAGTCAAGACTATTTTGGGGCAGGAGGGGGGAATGTGGGGTATTTCCAAATGTCTGATTCTCAGCTGGGTGAAAATATAAGCAGGCTATTTCCTTTCACATCTGCATCACTTTCTGATTAGTCAGGGGGTTTGAAGCATGAACTTCCTTTTCAGCATGGCTTTAGATTACAGCCTCTTCTTTCTTTCTTTCTTTCTTTCTTTCTTTCTTTCTTTCTTTCTTTCTTTCTTTCTTTCTTTCTTTCTTCTGTTAAATTCCTTTTTCATCACTATGAAAAAGACAAGGTGTCTGGTTTTAAAAGAACTCATGGTGAAGTAGTGATTGCTGGGACCAGATGTTTCATGTTGTTCTTTAGCAGCAGAAACCATGCATATTTGATACTTAAATCACAGGCTAGCATTTAGATTGAAGAGGGCTCTTTTGGGCATCTTTACTGGATTTCAGGAGAAAGATAATGGTGGATAGGAATTATTATGCAACATAAATCTTTGATTAAAAGCCAAAGGACAGAGAGATGAACAAGCGAGTGGCTTTTTCTTGTTTCCCTCTTTACCTCAGTAGTGGGCAAAGTGTGGCCCACAGGCTGCATGTAACCCCTCCAAGGTCATTTTGTGGCCCCCAGAGTTCCCGGGAGAACTCAATTTTTTCCAAAGATACATTTTTTTGCTCCCAAATGCCCCCAAGCCTTCTAGGGGATGTGGAGGTTATTTTTTAAACCACGTTTGGAGTCTCCTGGGACATAACAGGGCTCATATAATTTTTTTCAATTTTTTTTAAAAATCAAATTTTTTTTGACCAAAAAAAGTCCTCTAGGGGATATGGAGAGCATTACTACTATATTTTGGGCCCATCCTGGGCCAATTTCACTCCAAAATAAGGCCTTTTTGTGAAACAGGAAAATGGCCCAGAAAGATCCCAAACATCATAAAATTGCCCAGTTGTTCTCTAGAAGACATTTAGGGGGTCAAAATTTGATTTTTTTTCTTGAAGGAACTGGTGTGGCAGGAGATGTTGCCCTTCAAGATCTTCTGTGGCCCCTACCCTTCAACAGTTGCTCACCTCTGCCTTACCTAAATATTGCGATCTTTGTATGCATATGTGTCAATTTATTTTCCATTAAAGCAAACAGAGAACAGAGATAGTTTGGGAATATAGCAAAAATTTTCACAGGCTACTTCTTTTAAGCCATTTCACCTGAAAATATTGGGAGGATCCAGAACCTGAGACAGTTACTTTTTTGGAATACTGCTCCCCAAATTCACCAACCAGTTTGGACAGGTGTAATTTTTCCAAACTCAGGGAGAATCTTATGCGGCTTTTCAACACTTTCCAGTTGAACAGTATCAGTAATATAGTGCACACACTGTATATGGAAAGTCCCAGACTCAGTTCCTGAAACAGTCGATTGGAAAGATAACAGGCTAGATGGACAAATACCCTCACTCAGTTTGAATGGCAGCTGGTTGCTTCAATGTCAACGGGACACTGAATCTACTTTGAAACATAGTGTGAACATCCAGGATGCTGATTCCATTTACCGATAGGGTTCAGCACCCTGGAGAGCACCCCTAAAGTTCAGGCTAAAATCCAAAGTGGATGGACCACTCCATTGAAATGGACGTAACCATCCACCAACTGCTTGGCGTGAGGCAGATTTCAATACTTTTGTTAGTTTTTCAGAACAGAATGAAGAGTACACATTGTTACCTACAATACTATACATATTTATCTCCAAATTATGTCCTCTTAAACCCAGTGGGGCTTATGTGTGAATAGATATATATGGGTATTGCATGATTATTCTACAGTCTGAGACACATATACATATTAGTAACATCTACTTAAGTCTGTGAGAGTTATTTCTGAGTGGGAAATATGGTTTTGTTACGAAAATATAGTTTTGTTATGACATGGTTTGTTATGATTTCATATTCATGTTCAAAACAATTTTATTCCTCCTTTTCATCATAGTCCCTCTTGCTTCACTCTTAGAAATAGGATTCCTAGATCTCTGGGCCTAGCCCTTCTTTTTCCAGTCCTCAGAGCAAAGGAAGGAATCTCAGGGTGAGCGTGATGTTCAGGAAAGAATTTTTTAAAATGATGGCTGTACCTCCTCATTTTTGTTGCAGATAGTCTCAGCATAGCTTCTGTAGACTCTCCAGAAATATCATCTCCGCTCTCCCTCTTCTGTTTCATTGATTAGATTTGTGTGTTTTAATTTGAGTTACATGCTCTGAACAACTGCCATTAATGCTTAACGTATTATGTTTAAGGCCATCCAGGTTGTTCCACCTGTGACATTACTAGGCACTGTCCCTAAGTCTCAGGTTTTGGCCAGGAAATCTCCAGACCAAGGATGCTTCTGACCTAGCAACCCTAGAAGTTTATTTCCTTTAAAAGAAAAGAAAAGAAGAAAAGAGAAGAAAAGAAAAGAAAAGAAAAGAAAAGAAAAGAAAAAGGAGAGGAGTTGCATTTGATGTAAAGTCGAAGGCTTTCACAGCCGGAATCCATAGGCTGTGGTGGGTTTTCTGGGTTTTTGAGGCTGTGTTCTATTAGTATTTTCTCCTGACGTTTCATCTGCATCTGTGGCTGGCATCTTCAGAGGATAAGGTAGCATGGAAGTGAAACAGAGTATATATACTTGTGTAGTCCCCTGGGTGGGAGGGAGCAAGTTCATGTGTTACAGTTGGCCTATTGTTAAATGGGATACAACAATACAGGGCTGTGCTGTTAGTCAGGGGATATGCATAACAGTGCATTAAGTACATTAGCAGTCCATTGTGCTGTTCCATGTAGAGGGACCTCCAGGGTCTGGGTGGTGTTCATTGGCATGTTTTTGAGTCTTGATTTTAGTGTTCTTCAGTACTGGTAGCCAAATTTTGTTTACTTTCCAAGTTTCTTCTTTCCTGTTGAAATTGTCTGCATGGTTATGGATTTCAATGGCCTCTCTGTGCAGTCTGACATAGTAGTTGTCAGAATGATCCAGAACTTCTGTGCTTTTGAAAAGCATTCTGTATCCAGATTGGTTTATAACATGTTCTGCTACTGCTGATTTTTCTGGCTGGATCAGTCTGCAGTGTCTTTTGTGCTCTTTGATTTGTGTTTAGATGCTGCATTTTGTAGTCCTTATGTAGACCTGCCCACAGCTACAAGGTATGAGGTAAACTCCAGCAGAAGTTACAGCAGTGGTTCTCAACCTGTGGGTCCCTACATGTTTGTGGACTTCAGCTCCCAGAAGCCCCAGCCACCATGGTCAATGCTCAGGGCTTCTGGGAGCTGAAGTCCAAAAACATCTGGGGACCCACAGGTTGAGAACCACTGAGTTAGAGGATCCCTCTTGTCCTTTGCTGAACATAGCATTTGTTGAATTTTCTTGGTCGGTCTGTAGATTGTTTGGAGGTCATGTTGCTTCATCAATTTCCCTATACGGTCAGTGATCCCTTTGATGTATGGCAAAAACACATTCCCTTTCGTTGGCTGCTTATCTTCACTGCTGTGGTTTTTTTCTGGGTCTTATGGCATTTTGTTTGAAGACTATACTGATGATTCTATACCCCCACAGAACTGGAAGTTTGGGCAGGGACAGCTCTTCCTTCTTATACCTCCTGTTTTTGTCTACTCTTCACCCACTTCCTGTTATAAGTGGGGCTTTAGTTTTTTTCTGCATAGTTGACTGGAAGTCAATCAAAGGATGTGGAAAAAAAATGAGTGGCTGCCTCTCTTCCTGTGGAGGGCTTAAGAAAAAAATGGAGGATGAAGTGCCACATTCCAATGGCTGCTCTTTACATGCAAGTAACTGATGTTCCATTTAAGAAATGATGAATGCGTATGTGAATTTACTCAAGGGATGGGTCTCATATTTGTAATAATTTTGTATCTGAGAAGGTATGGAAATATATTGGAGCTTAAACTCCATTATAATTTTTTAAATTAAGTGTATGAGATTCAGTTGATTCATGAAATCACCTGTTGATTAAATGTAAATATTTTTCATATGAATAAAACAGTGGCTGGTATTCTGTATTGCAGCTGGAGATATGTAACACTTCCCTATTCATTAATACTACAGTCATCCTTCCACATTCAGTAAGGTTGGGGTGCAGGGCCCCTATGAAAGTGGAAAAACCTAGAACAACTCTAGGCCCCTCAAACCATATTTATCACATCAAAAAGCATGATCTGTATATTCAGCCCACTGTGGATGTCTTCTAGGGGTCAGGGTCCCTTTGCAAGGCAGAAGTGGGTGGCTGGTGGGGCTTGCTACCTCCTCCACTGCCACCCTATGCCATTTTTAATAAGGACTTACAAGCCTTGTTCTCAGTCTTTCAGTTTGGCGTGGCTTGCAGTCACTGTTAGAAATGCCATAGGATAGCATTGGAAATGGCAGCAAAAAACCTGTAAATAATCAAATTTGCAAAAGTGAAACCCACAAATGTGGAGGGCCGACTGAATATAGTCACTGTTGTGGGACTTTTGCTTTCCCAAATCTACTTTACCAAGCAGTAGATGCACTGAGAGATGGAGGTCTGCTTAGCTGGCAATCAGCACAGGAGGATGACATTTCTACCTCCCTACCATCTCTTGATGTGGCTGCTGCCCTAGTAAGATAGGTTGGTGGGGGAGTGGACCAGGGCCATTTGATGACAGGATTCAGGCTGTTGCGTTTGGGCATGTACCCAACAATGCCAGCCCCTGATACCAGTTGTGTCTGTATAAGTTACCCACACTTTGCAGCACTGCTTTTCCAGATAATACTGTTATATATCTAAATGCTAAGGCAGTAGTATCACTGAGAGCCACACTACATGTTACACTACAATATTGTTGACTGATCTCTCAACTCTTATTTTTCACTTAAACTTGGTCATGAAGGGCCTCACCCCATAACTGTGGACCTTTCCACACTATACTGTTATAGTGCTATTATTCCACTTTCAACATCCAATGGAATCCTGGGGTTTGCAGTTTAAAGAGGGGCATTTAGAATTCTCAGCCAGAGAGCTCTTTGGCTGCAGTAAACTACAAACTCCAGGATTCCACAGGATGTTGAAAGTACAATAGTAGTACTATAACAGTGTAGTGCAGATATGGCCTAGGAGACAGTAGTTATTCATATGTAATTAAGTAGGTAATGTAGAATATTGGCCAGTATTTCTAAATCAAGGGCATTTTCTAGGTGGTGCACATACATACAGTACCTTCAAAAGGATACTCCAGCTCAGAGGGAACCTGGTTGACACGTACAAGCTTGATTTTGGAGTGTTGGAATTTTGGTTAAAATCTGTACTGTTGATGTTCCTGATGTAGCAGGGTCAGATTCTTGACACTATAGCTCAGAAGAAGCAATCAACAAGTTTATCTCAAATGTCTTCTTAAAAAGCCACATTTTGTTGCTTGTTGAAATGCAAGCAGGGAAGTAGTTGGACAGATGTAGATAGTGAAGGTGTTCCACAGAGGGGAGGAAAAAATCAATCGTCACTTTCCCAGTTTTGGTTATATGCAGAACACAAGAAGAACCATGTTAGAACAAATTGGAGGTGTGTCTGGTACAAAATTCTGGTCACTCAGTGGTCAAAAGTGCATGAAGACCACAAGCAGGACATGAGTGCTACTATACATTTTTGTATGAAATAAAACATCACATCCAACTCTCTTGGCCCCACATTTCATAGAGAATCACAAAAATTGTGAGCATACCAATTGGCTTCAAAGATAGAGTAATTATATTCTGAGAATTAAGAGAAATACACTCATTTGATGACCAGCCGTTATAGTAGTATTTGCTTTAAATACTCTGAAGACACCAACTCTGCCAGATTTTGGAAGCTAAGCAAGCTCAGACCTGGTTAGTACTTGGATGAAAAACTGCCAAGAAATACCAGGAGATGTGAGGAAGGGAATAGTAACCATGTTGAGTGTTCCTTGCCTTAGAAAAACCCTATTATATTCAAGGGGTCACTAGAAGTCAAAAGGCAGTTTGAACACACACACACACAGACAGACACACACACACATGTAGCTGGAGCATAATATTTTAAGAACAAATAAAAAAGGATAAATATAACAGCATAAAGCATAAATTACATTAGATGGAAACTTTTAAAGATTTTTCTCAGCATTAGGTGCTTGGTGGTAGCTGATCCAGTTAAGATCATGTCCAGCTGGAAGGAAATTTTGGCAAGATCAAGTCCAACAGTCAGCAAATTACAGCCAGAGTTCAAAAGTCTATTCCAGGGTCAGTTTCCAGGCAGGAAATAGGGTAGAGGAGGAAAAAGATCAGAATTCTGATAAAAGTTGAAGACACCTGTGAAGCAAAAATATAAAATCTTTCCATTTCTACATGACATTTTATTGGCAAGCAGTGACTTGTTCACTTCAGTTCAGATGCAAAGACTGGGCACTCTTTTGAGAAGAACTTAAAGTCAAGTCTCCATTTGGCAGCCACAGCTTGCTTGTAAATATAGAAATGTATTTCTGAGAAACTTTATGCTGAAGCAAAAGATTCTGAATGCAGACTCTGTGGCTGTGTTCTTTTCTTAGATTGGTATAAATAGTTTGAGACAGGTAATGAATTACACTCTTGAACTGGTGAGTGAGTGTGTCTTTAATTCACCTCTGATTTCCAAAGAAGACTTTTGAAAACACTTGCATGCAAAGGAAAAACACACTTCAAAGATAATGTGTAAGCTTGGGAGAGGCTTAAATACAAATTCTGATTGGTAAAATGAAATTAGTTAATCTGAGTAGTACCAGGCTTTGATGGGTGTAACACAGAGGGTACATAAAAGGGCCAAGTTGTGTACCCAGATAGTTCTTGTTAGTTGGCATCTCTTGTTTTAAAAGCTTATCTTGGTCTGGAAAACAACTCTATGATAAACAGTTTAGGGAGCTAAGTATGCTTAACTTGGAGAAGAGAAGATTGAGAGGTGACATGGCAGCCATCTTTAAGTATCTTAAGGAATGTCATGTAGGAGATGAAATGACCTGTTTTTCCTGCTCTTCAAACACTAGAACATAAATCAACAGATTCAAATTATGACCAAAGAGGTTCTACCTAAGCATTAGAAAGTAGTTCTTGATGGTAAGATCTGTGGAATGGCTCCCCTCAGAGGGTGGTCACTCCCCTTTGGATTTATTTAAACAGAGGTTTGATGGTCATCTTCCTGAAATGCTTAATTGTACGTTCCTGCAGAGACAGAAGTTGGACAGATGGCTCTTGTGGTCCCTTCCAACTCTATGATTCTTTTGAAACAGATGGTTACAATTTCACAGAAATTGAGGAATTAAAGCCCATGAGCTATAATTGAGGGTTGAAATCATCAGGGATTGAAATCGCCATCCCGCCAGCTGACACTGATCTTTAGGTATACTAGCTGTTCCCTTTATCACAAAATGGAAATCATCACTATGTCAGATATGGAGAAATGTTTCCATTTCTTGCCTAATTTGAAGTGCAGAATGACTATGTTCCAGTGCAACATGTTTCAAAGTTGGATGACTAGGCTAGGTCAAGGCTGCTTGTCTCCGTGTGCATTTGCATTAATGACTCTGTCTGATAACAGGTAATGTTCTAGATATAACACTTGTCTCAAATGAAAAACCTGTAATCCTAATATGTGAGTCATAAAAGGAGTGCGTGGTCTGAATCCTATTGTTAGTCCTGACTAGAGTGTCATCATCAAATTAATGGACCATACATATATGTTAGCCTTTCAAGTTCCCCTTATTTTAATTGGTCTAATCTATTTGGGACTAATAATAAGATTTAGGCTAGGGCTGAGAATCATGCATCCCTCCAGATGCTGTTGGACTTAAAATCCCAGCATTTCTCACCATTGGCTATGCTGGATAGAATTGCTGGGCACTGAGGTCCAGCAACATCTGGAGGGCTACATGATTCCTCCATGATCCCATGAATTTTTCATAGGGTTTTCTTAGGCAAGGAATAACCAGAGATGGTTTTGCTGGTTCCTTCTTCTGAAATACAGCCTATAGCACCTATCATTCCTTGGTGGTCTCCCATCCAACTATTAACCAGGACAGGACCTCCTTAGCTTCCAAGGTCAGATGAGATCTAGTGCCTTTATGGTATTTAGGCCCTACTTAGATCCTGCCTATTAAGGCGCTCAGAGGATTAACCAGTGTCTGATTATGGAAAAATCTCTTTGCATTCAGGAGTTTTCCTGTCATAGCACAGTTGTGGAATTTGTTCCTTTAAGAATTTCACTTGACCCAATCTTGGCATCTTTCTCCCAAACCTGTAAAGTCTCTCCTCCTTTGGAAAGGTTTCAGTATGGTCTGAAGTCATGTTTGAGTTGTATTTTTATACTGTTGTATAATTGCTTTACTGTTGCATTGGTTTAATTTTATTCGTTTGTAACTGGACTTGGTTCAACAAGTCATCACCATCACCATCACGTTATAAATTAAAGTAAAAGCATTAAAATGTGCTTTTACTTTTGACTGCAGAGTATATATAGATGTTTATTATAATATAGTAATAAGAGCTGGCTATAAGGAATTCACATAAGGAGAGTATTCCTTAGAAAACCAAAGCATGCATGCATGCATAAATAGATAGAAGCAATGGAAAGCAAAAAATAAGTAAAACTAAAATAAGCATAAAGAACAATAAAAATGATTAGGAAAGATGGGATCCTTAGGTTGTCAGTGGAATGGAAGTTAATGACAACTTTTATTGTTAAGTCCATAGCACATGAAGCTGATTATGCAAAGCTACAGAGATAGATACCGCTGGTTAGAGTCTTTAAAAGAAGCACATCTTCAAATCAACCACAACAAAAGCTTCAAAAGGAAAGGTCAGACTCATGAAGTGCTATTTGTTTTCACTGAAACTTCATCCTCCACTTACCACTGGCCTAACCAGCCATGGAATCAATTGCTACTTGTCAGACTGAAACACAACCCTAGAAAACGAAAGGAGGACGTGACCTCAGACTTGAGGAAGGAAGCTGTGAGCCTGCTGTCCTCCTATTAGAAAGGGTTAATAGACCTTTTGTTCTAGTCTCCCACTTCTAAGAAGAGAAAACCAAAGTGATAAGCTGTTCTCCCCACTACCTCAAGGATGTGACATTTTAGAGGCTGTGTTACAAAAGTTGTCCCATTTCTAGAAAGAAAGAGCAGTCTCATCTTTCTAATGGCTTTTCACATAACCATACATATTAATGTGCCATGATTTTTCTTCTGTTCCAAAGCTTTTACGTATAATAGTCTTATTACATGTAATCATGACACCTTGTTAGACAGTAGATACATTTCTGGAAACCTGTCAATTGTTTACTGAGTTACTGAGGATTCTTCAATTCAAGGCTCACCATTTAATAACCAAACCAGACTTTTTCTTAGTGTAATGAGGTTCAGTAACTTCATATTTCCATGTTATTAAGTTCCATATCCCCCACTCCCTTCCAAGCTGGTCAGAGCAACATTTGTGGGGCAATCCACCCCATTCTATCAGGATATAATGTTTTGATGTAGATTAGACTGGAAGGAACTGGGTTGCTATCACTGAGGCCATTTCTGAGTTACACTGTTTTAGTGCTGTTATTCCACTTTTGACATCCTATGGAATCCTGGGATTTGCGGTTTAGGGAGGAGCATTTAGAGTTCTCAACCAGAGAGCTCTTTAGCCTCAGTAAACTACAAACCTAATATTTCCACAGGATGTTGAAAGTGGAATAATAGCACTATAACAATGAAGTGCGGAAATGGCCTGAACTTCATGGCACTCAAAACTAGTATTACTTAGATGGCAACTTGAGGTATGGGGGGCAAAGCTATGGAATCATGGAATGGAGCAAAAGAAATCTTAGGTTTTGTTCATATATGGCTTGACTAAATCTATGCCATTGGAGGAGATCATAGGGATTTCCCTGTCTGGACCTTTTGGAGTCTGGAATGAATAAAATATTCCACCCACACAAGAGACAAATCAATGCTGTGGTAATTAGGCCTTACTGAAGCTATGAGATAGTGGAACAGTACAGTGAAAGTATAGAGAAGCTACAGAACTGAATACTTTCAGTGTCTCTACACCAAGTGTAACCTGGAGAGAACCCAAGATCACACCCTTTGCCTTGGGACAAAAGGATGCTGTTTCTGAGCAGTAAAGAAAAATGGTATAATCCATTTTTTCACTAGACTTATCAATAAAGAAATGAAGTTCAATTAGGGAGAAGAGAGATCAATCAGGAAAGAGATCAATCAGAAAAGTTGGAAGATATTAGTGGATGAAAAAGCAGGCACAGGAATCAACTCTCTTGTTTTCTCATTTAACATCACTTTTTGCAGATTATGTCTGTTGTGGAGCCTTGCGGCTTTCATTTCCCTCTTGTCTTGATTTTGAGAGAAACTCTAGTTTTTACAATGGCTTGGGTTTTTCAGTGCTCAGTTTTCCACAGACTCTTTACAGCTCATCTCTAAACCAAACCAACAACCATAACCTCTTTCCCTCTTAGTGAGGTTCAGCTGGGACAAATCTTTTCTATCTGAATTTTAATAGATCACTTTTCCTCAACCTTCACTTGAGTTTCCAGAAACTTTTCTTTTGGAATAGGTAGCTATTACATCTTTAGGTAGAACTGCTATATGACTGGGAATGTAACAGCTTTAACTGGGGGTTAGTGGAAGATTACAGGCAAATATAAAGTTTTATAAAAGGTTAGCTACAGCTAATGTTGTAAATTTTATACGTAACATCCAGCTTCATCTGATGTTTTAATCCAAGTTGTTTTACTCAATGTCTAATTTTTTTTGTCTAAAATCTACTGATTTTCCTCTGATTTCTTGTGCATTATGTTTTTCCTTTTATTGACCTGGTTCTGTTTATCTGCTGTGATTAAAATATAGTTTTCAAATCAAATGTACATGCAATTAGGCTCACAGCATCTCTGATTAACCCACTGGGGCAAATAGTGAGAACCTCATTTTCATGTTGGTTTCTGAAGTCTGTAGCTTCTAAACTGCACTGTCTACTAAAGTGATTTGGGGTCTTCAGCTGTTATATCAAGGGCTAGCTCATGAATTTTGCTCAGTGAGGCAGAGCAACAAACGGTGCCTCCCAATCACTCAAGTGAAGATGCACAGTAGCTGATGCAGTCATGAGGTATCCACCAAAGCCATATGAAGCAGAAAACCCTCAAAGCACATTTTCCCATACCTAGCAGTTTAAATGCAATAACTGCAATGTAAGTGGCTAACCATTTCATGACATCCAAAATCTGCTGCCTACGATGGCTGCCTGACAGTATGGCAGGCCCTGAATTCTACCACAGTGTAGCTAGTGGAAAAAAAAAGATAATTTAAAGGGTTTATTATTTCTATTTCTAAAAATGCACTGGAAATGCACCCAAACTAATGCTTAATATAAGTGCCTAAAATGTTAAAAATTCTAGCATCCAATTTGCTTTCAAAGAAAATTGCTTATGATACTACAAGATTATGTTTCCAAAAGAGTTTCAGTGTTTGACTTTAAAAAGAAATGCCAAAATGTGATAAAAACTAATGCCTTTCTGACAGGTTTTCAGACAGGGAGGAATATATTTGATTGATGAGGAAACATGAATTGGGTTCCTTCGTTTTGGGGGGCTAATAGAGAAATGTCAGAATGGACTGTTAGTTATGTATGTGGGGAAATGGTATGATGGAAGATTTTGCCTATCTTATTTCACTCTAGGTATGTATCCTAAGGAAGGGAAGTTGCTTGCCATTTGTCTAGAATATTTTACAGAGAAAAGGAAAGCCTAGTTACACTAAAAGTTGCTTTGTTGGTGGCATCTCTGTTGAAATGTAGGAAGAAAGTTTGTCAGAGCCACTGCTGTGTGTTATTAATCCTTACATGAAACAGCAGCATTTTATCATCTCTCTGTATCTATTATAGCTCTAGACTGGTATAATTGATTGCTGTTGCCTAAAGTGAAGATAGTAAAGTTAATTGAGGGACTGAAGCACTGGTTAAGTTGCAAGAGACATGTTCATTGAAGTCATATTAAGCAACGAAGAGGTTTTAGAGTTTGCTAGTTTCCCACCAGTGCAGGGCAAAGTTTTTTCTGCTCAAGCAGTTGAGCCCATGGCTCAAGTCACTGTGACACAGAGGTGTGCAGGAAGAGAATTTGGCTAGCATTCTGCCCCTGAATTAAGATGATGTACATCCAACTTGCATTATTGAAACTCCCTTTTTTTTTATCATTGTTAAAGCCAGAATTCTATGCTAGCCATGCAAATACCAAAATTCCCCTGCCAAACTCACCTTTTCTTTGCTGCAGCCTTCCCCTGAAACATGGCCATTTTCTGACTGGTGGAGAGTGGTGAGAATGACAGAAAAGCATCTAGCTATTTTTCTGTAGCTGGGCACATAGCACTTACATCATCCCAAGAGAGCTTCTAGTACTGAGCCGAATATGGAATGGGAGTAATTTTTCCGAACATTTTTGCCAACTCTCATATGTTCCCCTTATGGTAATTTTTAAACATGCTTTTGCAAAGAGGCAGGTGCTGGGGAGGGTTGGGGAACATGTCCCTCATGCCAACATAACATGAAATCTTCTTGCTCTGATCCAGTCACGTGAAGCCGAGTTGAATGTGGATGGTGATGAATATCCCATTGTAAGTAGGTAGTACATCTGCAGTGAATATGTATCCCTGAACCCCATCTGATGCCTCCCCTCTACATCATGGATAAGAAAAACACACCAAAAGAGCTGGACCAAGGAGATGTCTTGGTCTTTGCAGAGCTGCAAGGTAATGAGACACCAACAGCAGCAAACAAGAAACATTCCTAGTTGTCTAGGAAATAAGTGATGCCATTTACTTGTTCCTCGTGAAGACAATGGGGGAATTTCAACAGGCATCAAGTCTGATTGAGTATACAGCACTGATTGTTGGGTGTTTATAGAGTTCAGACTGTTGCGGCAACCAATCAAAATGGTATCTGTTCCTTTTGTCACTATAACTTTTTTAAAAAATGTCAAACGAGAGTATATTATATTACATACACGTGGCCTTTTATAATTGGAGAGCAAAAACAGAGAAAAATAAAGTGGACCAAGTACTACAAGAAGCTTATGACGGAATACAAGACCAGGGTGAGGCATGTGTGTCCTTTCAGATATTGTTGGAATGCATCTCCCATCATCTTATACCATTGCCTATATTGGTTAGGGCTGATGAAAGTTGTGTCCAGCAACACCTGGAAGGCCACAAGTAGTCCACCCTGATCTAAAGGAAACTCAAAAATGCATTGGATATGAAAGAAATGATGATATAGATTACTTTTATGTAAACACCTTTCTTCAAAAATGTGTAACCAATTTGGCTTTCTGTTCTAAGGGCATTTGAATCTTATCTTCCAGATGTTGTTCTGGAATATTCAGTTTTCACATGAGTAATATAACCATTCACTGTAAATTTCAATACTTATTCATTCTTGCTCTTTATGATAAAGGATTAACTGTATTTCTTACATGGAATCAGAGGAAGAGAGAGCCACTGATTGGTTACCGTGAACAAGCACTAATGGGAGTTACAGAGATACAGTGGTAACCAGATAGCATGTAGAGTGGATTTTAGTGCTAAGCATTACATAGCTGCTTCCTTGACATATAATTACTGCACTTGGAATGAATCCCCTGCTTTCTAAATTTTTAATCAGCTTATAGTTTTTCATAGGACATTTTGTTCCCCCCTTTTTTGTTGTTGTTGTCCTCAGCAGTCTGAGCCTTAATCAAGTATAAAGAGATTGAGCCTTTGCCTTCCATCACCAGATGCGAAGGAAGGGAAAAGAGAAGACCATAGGGCCAAAGAAAAGAATAGCAAATTGGATCTTGATAGTGACAAATGTTGTTTGCCTCGAGTGCTCTTGTAGGTCAGATTAAATATTTTCGTGTGGCCTGTTTGTTCCAGATGTACCCTTGCTAAGTCCGCAACATAACACAGTGTAAGAGCTATGTCTACTAGAAAGGCTAATAAAAAGCAAAGCTAAGTGGTCCACAAAGAAAAACAAAAATCGGAGTTGGTTAATACCGTTGTTAGGGCCAATAAGCAGTAATAAAAATGAAGCATAATGGCCATTTATGTGCCACTTATGTTCTTCTTTTGTAAAATTTTAGTGATCCGAAAAAGATCTTACACAACTCTGACTTCTATAATAGAAAGACGATGGCCATTTCTGCACTACACAGTTATAGTGCTATTATTCCACTTTCAACATCCTATGGAATGCTTGGGTTTGCAGTTTAGGGAAGGGCATTTAGAATTCTCATCCAGAAAGCTCTTTGGTCTGAGTAAATGACAAACCTCAGAATTCCACAGGATGTTGAAAGTGGAATCATTGCACTATAACAATGTAGTGTGGAAAGGCCCTGAATCATGTCACTGGTAGGAACTATGTCAATTTTATGTTTAAATAAATAAATAAATAAAACTACATTGATACTAACTTCTTGTACAGTGCTTTATGGGTTTTAGTGCACAATGTGTGACAAAAAATAATATAGGAAGCATTGACAGGCCGGCGAACACTGGACAGGAGTGGTCAACACTGGGTTTAATGATAAAAACTGGGGTGGTGAAATTAAATATATTTACAGTACCCAAATGGGAACCATTTTAATACAACTAGGACAAAATGTACTCCTATAAACTGGAATGACAGAAAGAGCATAAATTAAATGCAAAAGGGTATGACTGAGGAGAGAGAGATGGTCTTTCAGGTTATCTTGTCTGATGCCAAGAAGATAATAACTCACTCACCATAATGTAGGCATGAAGATGGTAAACCTAATTCTTGAATCTTTAGATATCCCTAAGTATCTTTAGAGATCTTACCATTACTAGCTGTCTCAAATGTCATTTATGGCAGAAATATGGGACATATTTAAAATGGAATGGAAACAAGGTAGGCAGATCTTGGCCATTTCTGCACCAGTCTGTTACAGTGTTATTATTCTGCTTTCAACATCCTATGGAATCCTGGGAATTGCAGTTTTGGAAGGGGCCTCAGGAGGGGCCTTTGGAATTCCCAGGATTCCATAGGATGTTGAAAGCGGAATAATAGCACTATAACGGGCTAGTGCGGAAATGGTGCTTGCGTTTTCCCTCAGCCTGATCCTGCAATGCATAAATTAATGTCAATAATTCATGACCACAAAGTGAAGTGAAAGCAGTTCCCTCCTAGTGAGTGAAAAATTTACTTTTTCAGGCTATAACTACCCCCTGTTCCACATTTCCATAGTCTCAATGAAAGTCACTAGTCTGGGTGCTTTTTGAAGGTGTTAAACAAATTTGTGGATGATAACCGTATCAAGCACCCTGGGCTATAGCAGCTAAATTGAAGCAGCACATTCAAAAGCAGGCTATCACTAAACTGAAAGCACCACATTCAAAGGCAGTCCACCACTGAATATCACTTAATCAGGAGAAAAGATGAAGATTCACTGCTTCAAATTTCTTGAAAGTATCTGGTTGGTTATTGCTGCAAACAGGACATAGAACTCAGTATGTGTTGTGTCTGTTCTAGCAGGTCTCTTCTTATGTTCTTAACATGACTATTTGACATGGCTGGGGTGTAGTTATGGCAGGGGGAAATGGGGGCCCAAATAAGAATTGTGCCACTCCTAATGAAATTTTCCTTCAGTCCTGAAAGTTCTAGTATTGCGGAGAATGAGACATTGAAAATTGTTCAGACAAAGAACTTGTATATTTGCTATGTTTATATTCCTGTGGTAACAATGCCTACTCCTCTTCTTTGGATGCTTAAACTTTATCTTAAGCTGCTCAAGTGAACTGCGATGCTAGAAATTTGGGTACTGAAGAAAAATTTCATTGAGTGTGGCCAAATGCTTATCTCCCGCCCATAGATACACCCTGATGACACAATTGAATTAGAGGCTTTCTCCTGCACTGTTTATCTTGTCTCATTGTCTGTTACACAAGTCAGTTACCTTATTCTACTTATATTCTGTCCAGAACCTGAGGTTTGGAACTTGTGGCTTTTCAGATAATTATGAACTATTACTGCCACTAGGGCCAGTCCAACTGTTAGGTGGCATTAGGTATCCATCTTGGGTAGAAATCTAGGATGTTATATAAGGGTAGCAACTTAAGTTCTTTAACTTGTTTCTTGCTTGAAATGAAGAAGGGTGCTTGAGGGATTTTCTACTTTCTGTGTCAAAATAAGATAGCTGGCTTTGTTTATTAAGCACTTTAACCTGGCTAGGTTGGAGATGCCATTCACTGTTCCACCTTAGGCAGACAAATGTCTTGCGGTAATTTTGAACTGAAAGTCTGGTATCATTTCCAATTATGTATGTTTGGGGAAAAAAATACACAAGCAGTTGCAATTCACTTGGAACCTGAAAAAAAATTACTCTTTTGGAGCACAGTGTCCAAAATCTGGGAACTATGATGCAAAACAACTAACTTTTCTGAGATCTGAACTGGGATTTTTGGGTTCTAATCTTAACAAAGGCACCACACAATGCTAGTGAATACCTCTCTCTGTGGCATCTGGCTGGCTGTTCGTAGATGAAAAATTTGAAACTGTGCAGAATACTGCTTCATCTGATTATGAGCCTTGAGAATTTGTCTTTCTAATATTCCTGTTCTATCAAACTTTAAGTTTGACTGACAGTTAGAGAAAATACTGTATTTAAGTAGATCGTTGCTACCTATGCCCATTTCTTTTCACATGTAGCAGTAAAATGATGAGTTTAAAAGATGTGTCTCCCCACTTTCTGGCTCTGAGGTGAGAAATCATAAACTCTGGTTGGATCGGCTTTTTGAGATAACAGGGTGAGAATCATCTTCCAGAGAAATGGAGCTGACCCAATGTGATTCCTTTTTTAACTTGATCTTTCTACAGCCTGAGCATTTCCTCCCTGCTACTGCCTTAATCTCTGCAAAATTCATTTTGCCTTGGCTTCATTGAAACACACCTCTTTTTAAAAGAAAAAAAATGAGACAAGGGATGTTCTAGTTTATTACAATCCAAATTTCAAAGAATAAATGGTTTCCATTGATTCAGGTGAACCACATCTTCTTACAAGCCAAAGTCTAAATCAGTAAGTGAACTCTTTCAACAATACAAAGCACCTTTTTCATCTTGTGCCAACACTGTAATTCCAATAATTTATGTTTAATTTTTAATACAGTTATCTATCATAAGTGATCATGTGGGCTCCTCACAATATTCTGCTGTCTGTCATGTGGTTTTTGGAGAAGAACTGGGGTACACATGTCTGCGCTGGGAAATATGCGGAGGTATTACTAGCTTCCGTTTTTGTAATTCCTCTTTATTTGAACCACATTCAGTGAGAGACTTTTGGGGCCCTTTGTAGTTTTTGTTTAAATGGAAAGTTAAATCTGGTAAGTGAAAATTATAAGTTGGGGTATTACTATGACTTTTAATGCCACCACAAAATAACAAGGTTGCTTAAGTCTAGTGACTTCAAGAAGACATGACTGTCAAATAACATTCCTTTTTGAGGATTAAGGCAGTGGTTCTCAACCTGTGGGTCCCCAGATGTTTTTGGACTTCAGCTCCCAGAAGCCCTAAGCATTGACCATAGTGGCTGGGGCTTCTGGGAGCTGAAGTCTAAAAACATCTGGGGACCCACAGGTTGAGAACCACTGGATTAAGGGGACAGCCTTTTTTTCCCAGGGGCTCTTTTGCATTAGACAGTTAGAGCAACTGCCATGGTTGCAGCCTATGGAATCCTGGGATTTGTAGGTTCAGAGAGAGGTGTTTCTCAGCCAGGGAGCTCTAGTGCCTCACCAAACTTCAAATTCCAAGATTCCATAGGATACAGACAGAGCAGTTAAAGATGTTATCGTAGTGCTATAATGTAGTGTGAAAGAGACTCAGATGTCAAAAATTAGAAGGGAAGATCTAGCTTGGTGAAGGAGAACATGCTTTTAGAAAAGTATTCATGTCCAATCTTTGGCCTCTCTGCCTTAAGGAAACAGATAGCTGGTCAGGGGAAAGAAGACGTCTGCCTTAGGTCTTGGAGAGTTGTTGCTAATCAGATTATTGAGAGATGGAGAGCTTGAAAAAGTTACATATAGAATATCTCAGCCAGCATTAGTACCCAGCTTCGTAGGGAGATTATGGGTGCTGTTGTCAAAAAATAACTTTTCTAAGCCCTCATTAGATGGGCCAGTAGTCCAACTTGTTATAAGCAAGTTCCACACATTCAAATAGTTCACAGTATTTTAGAAATAACCAGCTTTGGGGCACTGTAAGATTATATTTGTCTCTTTGGCTTCAAGGTTTCAAGTGACAACCATAAAATATTACATTTTCATAACTAGTATTTATGGTAATGGAATAAATTCTAATTGAATTTCAGCTTTCTGCCTGTTGTACATTAATTTCCATATGTACATGAATGGATAAGGCCCAAATATTTATATATATATAAAGGTACAATAAAAAATGGAAATTAAAAAGGTCCAAAACAGCTAAGGAAGAATTGTGTCTAGTCCTCAAACTCTATGTTCAAACACATATCCCTGTGACAGCAATAGAGCAACATCTGTCATACAGACATGGAAGAGATTTAGGACTGTGGCAAGTACTTCATTTGCAGGTATAGTTGCCAACTCAGGAGTATCCCAGATCCTGAGATTTGAGGTCCAAAACCGGAGACATGGGGAGAGTCCTTTGTTTTGTCACAGGGAGTGATGTTACAAAAGGCAGCCTGTGGTGATGTTTTTAAGTATGATGCAGAAAACACTATCCAGACGTTATTCAAGTAATGCTTTGCCCTGAGATTTCTCTACGTTGCCTGGAGAAGTAGGTCCAGTCCTTTAGATCTGGGAATCCTATTTGCAGTCCATAGTTTCACTCATGAGTTTATTCAGAAAATCTCTACTTCTCACAAAATGCGAAAATGTGGCTATTCCTTTGCATGAAGACTGGTTGTTGAAGATGCTGGATTTAGCAGAAATTGATAAATTAACTATTTTAATTAAGGAAGGATCTTTGGTTAAAAGTGATTAGGATACATTGATTGTATATCTAAGAGTGTTTGGGTGGGGAAGTCAATTACTGGTTTTGAAGGTTATGCTTATAGTTATTAAATACTAGGCAGCAGTGCGATGATAACAGACACACTAGAAGACGTATATCTTATAGATTATCTCAGAACCAAAAGTTGATGAGTTAGAAGTCATTTATATGTATTTTTGCCCTCTTTTTAGTTTAGTTGTAGTCTAGTTTTAGTTTCTTTGTCTGTTTACTTACCATTTGTCTTTTTAATCCCTATATGTTTTTTGTATATTAAGTATATGTTAATAAAAATATTTTTTAAAAAGAAAATCTTGACTTCTAATGTGCTTCAACTCTACAAAATATGTGGAAGCTTACAACATAAATTTGCTTAGATTTTTTGTTGCTAGTTAAACAAATTTCATCATTCAAGCATGGTTGGCCAAAGGAAATATTTGATTAAAAAGGCAGAATAAATTAACAGCACACTTCTACTTTGCTCTTGGAGGGAGTTAGGATCAGGTGGAAGTAAAGCTCCGCCAGCCTCTGTCTAGAGAGGGGAAGCTTCACAAGGAACAGGGAAACTCTGCCCATGAAGTGGTCTGTGGGTATATGCTAGTGGCACTAGGTCTTCTGTTGGTTATAACCATCATAAAAAGTCATAACTGGATGTTCTGTGTGCACTTTGGAAAATATTTTTAGGATAACCAAAAACAATCTGACCTGTCATGTATGAACCAGTATGTGGATGGTGGGGTGAATCTTCTCTGTAATTCATGTCCCCCCCTTCACCCTCTTCAGTGTTATTCTGTTAGGTAGTAAATAATATAAGCTTTATATCTTCATATTAATTGATGAAAACATGACTTCATATGCAATTTTAGATATGTATATGCCCCATAACACACTCAGTTTTTCAGTGGTGTGTCTATGCACAAGTAAGTTTAAATAATTCAGTGAAAACATTTTCTTGACAGTGTAAACCAAGAAAGAGAGGATTAAACAGTTAACAGCCATCTGCAGAATTTTCTTGTTTAAATAATTGTATGGACATGCAATTGCGTAAATGTATTGCTATTTATATGGCATGCTGGAGATTGATTCTAAAAAGTTATTGGTGGCAGGTAATAACTAATGGAATAGCTGCAGTACAGCATTACTAGAAAGAGAATGGATTGCACTGTTCATCACTAGGTACATATAAAATAAATGATCAGTTTGCTATAGGGAATTAATCCCTTTATATATTAAAAACAGGAAACTCTCGGGAATTCTCTTATGTCTTCCTTTACTGCTGTTCCATATTTGTGTAATGGATATTAAAAGTAATGAGAGAGAAATATTGGTTACTAATGTTCATGAGAATCTTGGAATCTTGTTCTCAAGAAGATTTATACAGGTATTCAGAAGCAGAGTTCTAGCTGGTTATTTCCAGGATTGTCATGACTTTCAAAATAATGCAGTAGCTCTTCCAACTTCCATGAATTTATGCTTTCTTCTTTTGCTTCTTGCACTCTCCCACTGCATCCTTCATTGTCCCTTCCCTTCTTTTTCCTTGCTTGCCTCGCCTCGCCTGGCATGTTTGCCATGGCTCTCTCTTTTGCTTCTTGCACTCCACCACTAGCATGGTTCCTCTGAAATTTCTGTGGCAGGTGGCATCTCTTTCAAGTAACCCTGTGCCTCTGTTGAATTTGGTGGGCATGACTCTTTGGCAAGATGGTATTGCAGGCCTTTTTCCAGAATCTAGACAATTTGCCTGCAGTGACAGCAGAAGGTGCTTCCAGTGGAATTTTTGTGGTTTGTTGCATCATTCTCATCTAGTCTTGTGAATCTGGTGGCCATGGCCTACTCAGAAGGTGTTGTTCTGGATCACTGTATTTTGGTCCAGACACATTTGAACATTAAAGAATTCATGAAAGCATACTCTTTAAAAAGTTTCTGTACTAAAATATTGTTTTGAAGCATACCCAACACATCCCAATGCTTTTAGCATTAACCTCTTTCAAAAATGGCCTGTTTTGTTTAGGCTTTTACCCACAGACAGTCATAGGCTCTCATAAAATGGAGCTTGTTTTTTCTGAACATCTAATAAAAATGCATACAACTGCTACATCAAAAAGTCATGAAAAACAAAAGAATCCATGGAACCTTAAATACTAAGCACCAGATTCCAGGTTTTATCCTGCCTGTTTGCATCCTTCTTCCTTCACTCCAATGGCCTCATTGCTTTCTATACAGTGAGTTTTGCAAAACAAACTTTAGTGGGATTTTCCTTGAATCCGTAAACTTTTCTGCAGATTGTTAACATTGACCAAGGAGACTGGATACTCATATGAGAAAAATGAATCTTGACTAATGTGTATTTCTATTGTGACTGAAACAGGAGACTCCTCTTAAATGACAATGGGTACATCTATATTATACCTTTATCAATACTGTGTGAGACTTCAATGATGAGCTTAGAACATTCAAAGACAAGGCAGCCTTGTATCTTGTAAAAATACATGGCTGTATATTTTGCTCTGTAAAATGGCTAGAAAGAAAAAACCCTAAGAGTCTGGGGCAGATGATAATTCTAATGGGCACCAGGCATATAGATGGATAAACCTGGCTAAGCTAGGGGGTATGACAACCCACTCTCTCCAGGGTCATATGAAATATTTCCCATTACTTGGTAGCAGTTCCTCTTAATTGGAAATGGCAAGAACTGAATCTGGGACTTTCCACATAGCAAAAATATGCTCTTCTGTTGAGCCATGGCCAGCCTCCTTGTATAGTATCCTTGGGCCAATTTGTCATTAAAGTGACCTTTGTGCATTGCAGTTTTTCTTATTGAACTTTCTCATTGCAATTAAAACAGAACTGTTTGACACTGGGATAGTTTTACCAGTGACTTTTCAAGCAAGCAGAGGCAGATAGAACTGGCACATTACAATTAACCCTTTCCTGAGACAGCCGCAACTGCTCAATAACTTAGTATGCTGTCCACAATTTGGATTGTCACAGCAAATTGTAGCTGACAGGTCAAATCTGTTCACATAGATTTCCTATTTCTCCTTTTAGACTACTGGTGTTCAGTCACACTAAATGGACCAGCCTTTTTTAAATCCATGACCTTATGTATTACATTAAGGTTTATACAAATTGGCTTGGCTTTCATTAATTTCACAATCACCTCATTTGGTTCCTTCTATAAGGTAATATGATAATGCTTCACATTTTCATTGAATGTCTGTGAAGCATGTCTGTTCTGATACTTTGAAATACTCCAAAGACAGCTCATAGATGGCATAAATGTCACTTGATTGCTATACACTTGATGAGTGGCAAATGAAAGTGTGAACAGATACAGCTGAAAGTGTGTCTAAACTGATGTAAGAGTTTTGACCTGGATGTCAGGTCCATGATGGCTCATGGGGAACTGAAGGACAACCTTATGTCCCTAAACCCTATACCTAAACCTAAATAGAGATGGAAAGAATACCTGAAAATATTTTTTAAAAATGGTAGAATAAATGGTTTCTCAAGCTTTAGGAAACTCCAATGAGGAGAATCCTGGAATCTTAACTAGAATTTTCGCAAACTGCTCACAAACGAGCAAGAAGATAAATGGATGTAAACCAGACATTAGGAATGAGAATATACAAAAACCAGTCGCAGAATCCTTCAGCCTTCTTGAGCATTCCATCTTGAACCTCAGGACAGCCATCCCTGAACAAAGAAATGACAAAGATAGATTGGAAAGAGAAATAGCAGAACTGGAATATATCCACACACTCCTATTCATCAACAGTAGGTTGAACAGAGACAATGGTTTCCTGTCACACTACACATTATAACGCTAGTTAACAACCCAGCCTCATGACAGCTGTCTTGCACAATTTATCACATCTCAGTATCACACTACAAGATCCCTTTGCATATTGATCCAGACTAACACAGCTGTGTTGTTTAATTCTAGAATATTTGCAGTTTGGGATTTATTCTGTGCCAATTTGCATATGGTTGTTTTGTGCAGAAAATATCATTTTGCACACAGGAAATAGCATTTTCAGTGCAGAAAATAATATAAATGGAAAATGCTGTAGCTGGGGGCTTATTCTACAAATATGACATGGGAGGCAGAAAACAGTACAGCTGTTTCTTGTGCAGAAAATACCAGGTTTTTGTGCAAAACAACCACATAAAAATTTTGTGTAGAATAAGTCCTGAAATGCAAACAGTTTTTGAAAACTGCACAATTTCTGAAGACTTTCTTTCATGAGAAAAAAAATTGCTAAAATTATTAATTGTGTCATCTGAGAACAAAATTAATGAAGATTACCAGTACTTCTGAAGTTAAATGATTCATTGTAACTGTGGAGAGGGCCCTGCTTATGAAATGTCTGTCCAGATAGATTTGCCTAATATCTAATCCTGAGCTTGGAAATAACCCATTACAAATAACTGTTACTTGAAATTAATTCTTTTTAGCAGTAACTTTACTGTAAGTGCATCATGTTATATTGTGACTTAATAGAGGCAGCTTCATATCTTTTCTGGTATAACTGTAACTTTTAGTTAGTTTTACAGTTACTGAGGTGAGGCTTCATTAACTGGTACAGGTATTACATGGTACAGGTATTACTGGTATTACATGGTTCAATACTTCAACTGGATGGTTTGCAAACTGGCAGTTTTGGGGGCAGGGTCCTGCAGCTATTAGATTTTTAAGTATATTCACTCCTCAAGATATTACTCAAATGATAAAGATGAACTTGCCTCCCCTGTTAGCTCTTTTGGTTTGGATAGGTGGATGTGACAGATTGGGCTGGATTCTGCCCTCTTCTGAGTTCAACCAATCAAAGCCAATGGTATATTGAGAAAGGCTGGAATTGCGGGGAGCAGGTAGTCTGTTACGAAAAAATTAGGATTTTGGCCAGCTGGGAGGAAGTTGCTAATGACATTGAGAGACTACGGAAAAAGGTGATGGTGCAATACATATGTAACTGAGAGAACTATGAAGTAAAGTCATCCTGAAAATGTTGGTTTTGGAAAAGGCCTTGTAATAAAATTTATGCTTCTTTCCTATATTAACCCACTGTTGGAAATTTGCCTGTGTGAGGGACTTAACAGGTTGTCCCCTTTCTCCTCCCCTTTTGCTAATAGAGCACTTGCAGTATTTATTCACAGTACAATCTAAAAGCAGCAATTATGACAGAAATCAAAAACATCATCAGAAATCATGCATTAAAAGCCTGTCAAAATTAAGAAAACCTTTTTTCCATCTGTGAAAAAGCAAGCAAAAAGGGAGTCCGATCGATTTCCATCAGGAGGTTGTTACAATGTTCACAGAATGTAGGCACATTGCAGAATTGTGGGATGGACCTCATAAAAGTAGGTTTACAGAGATACTTTTTATTTCATCTTGGTCGTTATTTCTTCCGCTGGTTTTTGTGGGTTGGTGGTCAGTACCCATGTTGACTGGAGGATTCTGATTATTGCAGAAAAAAAAAATACCAGTTTCTGATGTTTGCTATCATATAATGTATAAGGTATAATAAGTTATTTTGTCTTTAAAGTTGCTCTGGAATATTCAAGTGAACCAATTTGATCAAGTAATTTGAAGACTAAATGCAACAAGAGCCTTTCTAGTAAGAACACATTGTGCATATCACAGGAGGGTGAGAGTTTTCTCTAAAAAATTCTACAATGTTTTCTGCCATTTTTAGATGAAAAAGTAATAACAATAGGTCTGTTGCATATAATTTTATGCATACAAAGAATATAAGCAAAGGACTAGGGACAAAGAATGCTGAATCAAATGTCTAACTGCTGAACAAGCCAGAATGAGAATCATTAAATCAATTATGTTTTTAATTTTATTTTTCAAGCCAAAGGGGGAAAGGGGGTCATGAATTCTTATCAGGATTCCGAAAAGACAGCTTGGCACTGTTTTTTGTCTTCTTAAAATTAAAATTATATTGATTTTATGTTTTATTAAATTAATGCTCCTTGCATCTCTTGTTAGGAAAAGAGAAATGTTTTCAGGGCAGTTTGGGCTTTCTGTCTATTACATGGATTTCAATGCAGAAGGCACATTTGCATCTTCTAAATTACCTGGACAAAGGGATCACTGGAAAGGGCACTGACGTAAAGTCTGTGATCAGCAGAAATGGAGCTGAAGTTCCCTTCAGTTGACAAACAAACAAAGCAGGCTCAAGTCAGATTGAATTTGGGCTACTCAACATTGTTCAGGTCATGGGGGCCTTATTTTTTGCCCATTGTCTGCATAATAGAACTGCTCCAATATTGTATAGAAATATGAACAGCCCTGAACAGTCCTAACTTTCCAGATAAGGAAAAACCCAACTGAAGCAGCATTTTAAGTAATAATAAACACAAGCAAGATGGGTCCCAGTCCTGCTCAGAACTTGTTAGGGTAATAGAAGTTACTTGCCTCAAGTTATTTTGGCAGAGAAGGGTGTTGTCTCTTATGTTTATAATATATGAAGTAGACAGAGGGGTTGGAGGGGCATTGGGCTATCTATGGCCCTTTTTGCACTGTACCTGTTCCTGGCAGCAGGCTGTAGGGACCCTGGCAGTGGCTCTGCCAGGAGGGCAGCATGAAGAGAATGCTCCCCTCCACACTGGCTGCCACCATGATCCAGGAAGCATGATGGCCCCGCCTCTTCTTGCCGCAGCGCAGGCTGTGTTGGGGCAGGAAGTGCATCCATTGTGCTTCTGGTCCCTCTGCACACTGGGTAAGTGTGAGATGGCAGTGCGATCATGGCTCATTGACTGGGAAAACCCATCAGTGATTTACTTTGTGTTTGTGTCACCTGGGGACGAGAGAAGGATGAGAATGCAACAAAGTCACACATAACTGTCATTGTAGTCCTGTCCTTCTCCTGTCCCTATGGTGGGATGACAATGTCTTGTGAAAAGAGACTGTGTTTAAACTTTTAAATTGATATTGCAATGCAGACCAGCCCAGAACTCTGCAGCTTGCTTCCATTCCACAGTAATCAGAAGAACAATATAAGATGGAGAAAGTGTGGAGGTGTCAAGCCACACTTCCTGGAGACAACCTAAAGAAAGGGTGGGAATCATGCAATCTTCTAGTCTAGATGTTGTTGGGAGTCCAGCATTCCTTAATATCAGCTATTCTGTCTAGGCTGCTAGGACTTGGGGACTAATTGGTCTTGGGAACTATACACCTTAGGGTGGCACATAATTTACTGGACCTGTTCTGTTATCACCTCTCTCTCCCTCCCCACATTCTTGGAGGTGATTCTCCGAACAATGAAAATTGCATTGTCTTCAGAAAGAAATCACTTGATGCTTACTGGTATTTTCTAATACTTTTTTTGGTTTACAAATGTACAGGTTGAGCATAGATGCAGGTATAGCATTAAGCACTATAATAGATATATATGTATATAATGGTTCCCTCATAAGATTTCTAGAGGGGCCTATTCCATCCGAATTATCCTTTGAGAGTTCCACTTTTTTTTCTGCAGAGCTTGGAAGTAATGACTTATAAGTAATGCAGATGCCTGTAACTAGTTAGATGTTGGAGTAATGAAGCACATTTAAGAAGTAATGTAATGAGTAAGAACAAAGTCATTTTATTGGATCAATGAATAACACCTTGTAATTACTTTGAATAGTTGCTTTGAAAGGGCATATTTACATAAGTTGTCACAGGATTTTTCCCCCAAATCTTACATCATTCTGTTATTAATTCATAGGGCTTCCCCCCTCCCCAAAAAAATAAATAAAGGAAAAGTAACAAGCAGTGCAAGAAACAGTGCAATAAATTGCTTGTTTAAATCTCTGTCATGGAAATGATAGCTGGTTACTTGTAGAACACTGTAATGAATAATGGAAAGAATATTTTTTAGAAAGCAATTTTCCAAGCTCTGGTTCTCCTACATTGCTGTTTCTTTACACATGTGCAGCTCGAATTACATTATCTATAGCTTGGGGGGTGGGATTGTAGGAAGAAGTCTGTGCCCCCTTCTCCAAAATGGCTTTCCCCTTCCAGAAGAGTCTCAGAACATTTCTATTTATTCAAAGAAAGATGAACCAGTGATTAACACTATGGCAGCCTTTGTTTATATAAGAGAATGGCCCCTTCCACACCCTACCTTCCTGTATGGTCCTTTGGTGCTGATCCCAGTAGTGGCTCTGCCTGGAAGGGAGTATGACAAGAGCACTCCCCTCTGCACTGGTCTGGCTCCCTGCAGAAGGGAGCATGATGGACATGCCTCTTCCTTCCACAGTGCAGCTGGGTACTTTCCCAGGCTGCACTGGGGCAGGAAGTGCTGCCATTGCGCTTCTGCAAGACAGATAAGTGTGTGCTGGCAGCATGATTGTGGGTCATTGATGGAAAAAACCTGTCAATGATTTAATCTGCAATTGTGCTGCCTGAGGACAGGAGAGGAGTGGGACCATGATGATGTCATGCAGAAAACTTCAGAAAACATCATGAAAAACTTTATCATATAGTCACAGATCCCAAGATTGTACGCAAATATAAAATTAATATTACTTTGGCACCATAGGCATATATTGAACATGATCACAGTTATTTCTGCTAAAATGGTAATTTTTTATTTGTAGTTAATTGTATGAAAAGTGAAAAGTGGCCAGGCTGGGCTTGTGAGCCATAGCCCAACAAACTTTGGGGAAAAAACAAAACAAAACAAAACAAAACCAGAACTTGCACTTGGGACCCACTGTCTTTCAAAACCTCTTTTTCAAAACCTCTCTTTCTAATAATGACAACCAATACTTTCATATATGATTACAGACCAGTTCCATCATCTTTTAAGCTGAGACTCGTTGGAATCATATGTATTGATCTTTTTAATAGAAGTCAAGAAAAATGAAATTACTGCGGCTTCTTGTGGCAAAACTATGATAAATGGGACCTTGGAAAATTATGGAGAAAATCTTTTCTGATGTGGATTATTTTAATCACTAAAAATGATGGCCTTTTAAATAAAAATTGTCTTTCCATTATGCACATTCTCAGCACAGTCAAAAATGATGTCGCTGCTACTTTTTGTACCTACCTCTAATGGGAGGATGTTCAGCAATCTGCCATTTTCAGGCAATCTAGGTTATCTTTGAAGGGAAGTAAGAACACAAAGAAAACTTGAATATATTACTTAAACACTGCATTTAGCTCCTACATTGTTGGTATGCAAAGAGAAATGAAAATGAAAATAAAAATAAAATGGAGGTAGCATTTTAAAATTTTGAAGACAAGCAACCTGGTCCAGAAGTCAAGGAGTATCTCAGTTCATCTGTTTGTGTGCCCACAAGAAAATACATCATGACAAATATTGTTAAGCACTTTGAACAAAGACGTTTTTTTCCTGCTCATTACTGAATGAGTTTGTTTCATAGCCTAAAAAATATTATTTATACCCGATTGTTTATTTCATTCAAGAGCCTTCTCATATTTTAACAAGAGCAGAGAGGGTAGATAGGATATGACAAGTAGTACAACTGTGTTCTCCTTCAGAAATTCTTGGAGAAAATAGAGTTGATCCTTTCCTTTTTCCTCCATGGAGATTGGAGGTAGCACCTGGGATGGGCCTAGGAGTGGGTAGAGAGGGCAAGACTAGAGGAGGGAGCCTCCAGAGAGCAAGAAGGAGGTGTACTAGAGGCAGGAGGTGTATTTTAGAAACATGGTGACATTTTACCCACCTCTGCTCTAAATCCTGCTCCGATGATTCTATTCAAAAGATGACTGACAGGCTGTGGGAAGCTTACTGAACTGGGAAAAACAGAATATGGCAATGCTTTTCCCATGCCATGTCCTCTCAATGTAAAGCAGGTTTCTAAAGCCTGCCAAATAGCTGTTTGGTTGTTTGGGAGGGCATGATTGTGGTAGAAAACACAGGGCACAGGGAGGGACATTCTTCTGCTTGGCCTTCCCCATTAAAACAATATTTCTAGGCTCTCCCAGTTAGTCAAATAGTGTTTGGGCAGAACAGGGAGATTTCAGTTTGCATATGTACAGGATGGCAAGTGGGGAAGGGAAAGTTCTCAAGCACTAGGCCTCTCCCTATCTGTGTATGGGGTGTATTTGTGGGATAGAGTGTGTGGAGTGTGTGTATGTATGAAGTGTGCAAATGTGTGTTATGTGTGTAGATGGCCAACTAGGGCTAGTGTCTCTGTCTCCTTTCATACTAGTTTGACAGTGTTAGCTGAAGGATTCTGGGGATTGTCATTGAAAAAAGTAAGTTTTCCAACCTCTGGTCCATTGTTGGCCCACACTTTATTCATTCCTAACTCTGGTCCTCAGAACTTGCATAAAGTCTCTCCACCCACTGTGACCTAAAGGGCAAAAAATTTGCCCATCTCTGTTGTATAGGATTCCAAGTCTAAACTCCTGAACTCACTACAGTCCTAGAATTTATTCACCATACACTACTTAAAGCCAAGGCCTATTATTGGCCAGCAGCGGGACATTCATGTTTCACCATGGAAGCATGACCACTAATAGTGATCTCTCTTAACAGAAATGCTTTTCACTCTGTAATTCAATAACTGTTAATTCTTCATGCATATGGCTACTGCCAAGGTACATTGTGCATTTCTCTGATAGAAAATTCATATGGTTAAACTCAGTCTGAACTCAAAGGATTAGCGTATAATGCTTACCAGCAAAAACGAACTGCAAATGCCAGAGAAAATTTAATAATTGTGCCTAATAAAATAAGCTGGCTTTTGAAATCTTTCTTGATATATTTCTGAAGTAGCCCTGAGTATGAAAACCAAGATATGTTTAATACAGGAGTCAAATACATTCTATTGTTAATTCCCAAAAGTTCAGCTACCTTTAAAAAGTCTGGGAGTATGTCAGTAAAGGAAAACAACAGTTTATTTCACATTGTCTGATTGTAAAGGTAGCTTGTTGTCAGGCTCATGATCCTGGCCTAAATACAACTGTTAGCCCCAAATACAGCAGACCCATTGAATCAATGGGAACCTGGTAGACTAATGCTTTATTTGACTCAGTCAGTCTGCTCTAGTTGGGCTTCAACAATTGGATTTGGGATCCTTCATTTTACTGTGCTGGAAAACAGAGCATGAGATCCAATCCTTGCCTTACTGCACACTGTCCTCCTGTTCTTGTTAGGAGGAGCAATCCTCATTAATTCTGTCATCCTGCTTTTTCAACTGCCTTTAAAATGTGCCAGTTTTTCTTTTTGCCTCCCACTTTCCCATTTTGCTCTCAGCTTATTTCAGTTGTTGCAAGCTAAATAAAAAGTGAAAAAGTAGTTTGCACTCAATTAAATCAGCAAGGGAAAGAAGAGAGGCATACCCTTGCAACATTTCACAGATAAAAACTGGGACATACCTGGCCAAACAACATTAAAATATGGTTATGATGGCAAAAGTTAACAATAAGGAAGGACAGAGAAGCTGAGAGAGGATACAGCAGTTTGCTTTTGAGTGAGCCTGTTGGGAAGCAACAACTGCCTGTCCATTTCTCTCCCTCATGTTGATTTGAGTACAAACTACTTTTGCATTTTGAACTCATTTTGCAGCAACTGAAGTACAGTCAGCTGTTCACATTCGCTAAGGTTGGAGGTGCAGGACCCCTCAAAAGCGAGAAAAATTGCAAACATTAAAATATCTGTGTGTGTCTGTGAAAAGGGGTCTGAAGCACAGTGGGGAGAGCAGGCACTCAGGGTCCAAACCAGATCAGGGAAAGGAGGGGGGTCAACATGGTGGCCCTTATATTTCCCCTTACTTGCCCATCCTTGGGTATGTTGGGGGCATTGGGAGAGGGTTTGTGGTGCTGAGAAATCAGGCTGCAAGCTGTCCTTAGCTGGCCAGGCAGCTGCTGGTGAAAAAGGAGGAGGATCAGAGGCAGGTTTTTAAAGGGCTCCACGGCCTGATTAGAGCTGGCGAGAGGGAAGTTTCCTCTGGAGAAGAAGTGCCTGGGTGGGGGCATGGGTTGGAGAAACTCAAAAATAAAATAAATCTGAGAAAGTCAAATCTGCAAATGTGGAGGGCCAACTATAATCTTAAGACAAAGGGGAAAGCTGGGAGGAAGAAAGAGAAACTGGGACATTTTAAAAGCAACTGAAAAGTGGGATGACATTGAGACTTTCCCTTCCAAATCAGGACAATTGGAGAGTATGGCAAGGAGGGGGATGCAGTCACATAGGGATGGGGGTTCACTCTGGGTGGCAAACTTTTGGGACTGTCAAGGTCAGAGACCCGGGAGGCGAGCCAGCCCGGAGAAGGGAGAGGGAGAGATAGCAGAGTCCCGCCGGGAGGAGTCAAAGCAAGCAATTACTCATAGGCAGTCCATTTATCTAAGCCTGAGCGACAAGCAAAAGCTGTAGCCAGAGTCCAAAATCCAGGGGTCAGGAGCCAAGAGATCAATCCAAGGTATCAGGTGCTGGGTGCTGGAAGCAAGGAACAGGCAAGGAGAGAGCTTGTAGAAAATTTGCCGCAAGCAAAGGAAAGCTTCCAGGCAGGCAGTTATATAGCCCAAGACACAAGTATGGCTAGTCACTGCTTCTTGAACTTAATCAAGGAAGCCTCTGTTTGCTCAGCTCTCTTGAGTCTCCGCCTTGTTTGTGGGCTGATTGATGCAGGCTCCAGGGCATCCTTGGGATCACAGCGGGATCCCTGTTGCCCTAAAGAAGCAGGCAGAGGAACGTCTGTGCCTGCTTGGTCCATGGCAGCAGGGGGAGCTCTTGAGCTGCAGGACTCATCTCCAGCCAGAGCTACAGGGACCAACAGCTGCTGCTCATCAGCAGCAGCTCTGACAGGGGCTTCAGTTATCACAGGGGCGTCCTGGCCTGTAGCCACGCCCCCGCACCCCCTGACCACACCCTTGCGTGTTCTGGCCACGCCCTCACATACCGCAGTCATGCCCTGCATGCCGTAGCCCCGCTCCCCTCCCGCTCCTGCTCCACACACTCCAAGCTCTGCTACTGGGGAGCCGGATCTTGCCCTTCCCTGTGGGCTTAGGCAAAAGTAAATTGGGGCATTTTCACTTAGCACGTGTGCACTTCCTCATTATTAACTTTGCCATCTTAATCATACTCTGATATTGCTTGGTCACATGTGTCCCAAATACTGAAGGTTACTGGCAATCTTAACATAGATACACAGAGTAGTTCTCTTCATTGCAGTTTACTGCTGACTGTTATAGCATTCCTCCTAAGAGATTGGGGATGGAGGCAATGTATCCCTGTGGAGTTGCAGAAGCAGTATTTTACAGAGGGAGTAGGATTCAGGTGATGCTAGTCTCAGGCTCTCTTTGTTAATTTCAGAGTGTGATCCCACTAATATGAAGGAAATACAAGAGGGAATCCTTTAGAGTGGGCAGTCAATCCACAGTTGTACTGCGAGGCAAATTCTCTTCTTCTTCCTGCCCTCTTTGCTTTGGGTTAAAAAAAAAGCATTCCTCCCGCAGCTTTGAGAGAGAAGGGAGACACCTAGATTCAGATGAGGTCCCTTAGCCCCCTTTGTCTCTCTGGATACCAACTGAGCCAATGCTGCTGAAATGGTCACAAGTCTATTGATACTGCCATTCTCTGAGAGAACTTGGTGCTTGTATTCTGTGAGGCTCTTAGGAATCTCTGTTGGAGAATTCCAGTGTCTCACCAATTTACTAACCTCAGAATTCCACAGGATACAGCTGTGGTAATTAAAGCAGAATCATAGGACTGTAAGTTGAGGATTGAAAGGGCCCTGGATGGACTGAGATTTTTTGGGCACAAGACATGACAACCTAGATTCAGATTGTTATTTACTTATTTATTATTTATTTAGAGATATTTATATCTCATCTTTTAGACAAGAGCAGCTTACAAAATAGAAGATATGACTATTCCAGCCCTATGTTTTACAATTTAAAAATTAAGGCATGACTCTCAAAGAATAAGGGATGTAGAGGGAGGAGGGAAAGTAAAATTGTGTAAATATACACAAGAGTACAGGCTTAGTGTACCATTAATAACCAATACACTGTGATGTACAGCTTTTATTCAGCACAGAATCTAGTCTGTTCACTACCATAATCAGAATGACTAATGCAACTAAAATTTAAAGCCAATCTTTTTAAAATAAATACAAATATTTAACACGTGTGTTTAAAATAAAATGAAGCCACCAAATCCACTAAGCTGTATTTAAATGCTACATACTACATAGGTCTGTTTCACACTAGGCCCCATTCTATGGCATCCAAATATCTGTATGTTATGGGAGGATATTAAAAATTCTCATGCAGAAATCTCTAGCATATCACCAAACTACAAACCCCAGGGTTCCACAGGATGCAGCCATAGCAGTTAAAGTGGTATCAAAGTCCCATGATTTTATAGTGTGGAAGAGACCATCCTCTGTCCAGTGTTACCCTGTTTACTGGGGGTCCTGGGAGGGACACTTAAATAACCAAACAACAACACACAACTTTGGGGAAAATTAGCTGGAGCACTCACTTAAGCTAGCGAGAGGCAGGGTAACTTAGCAGGATCTTGCAACCCAGCGTCTACGCAGTCAGGTCAGTCAAGCAGCCAGACGGGTTTAAAGTAATAGAAACGATGTTTTATTGCATTCAAACAAATATTAAAGACACCACAGTCACACAGCTAACTAAGAGATTAGAGATTGAATTAAGGATAGAGATTTTCAGGGAAAATGGGTGATACGACACCTGTCTCGTCGTCCTGGACCTTGGGAGAGAAACCGGGAATGCGGAGAAGAAGCTCAGCTCAATTAGCTGAGGGGAGCTCGAAGCGGCAGCAAGGCTTGATGGAAGTTTGGAGCAATCAGAGGAAGGTCTTGGAGTCAGGGGTTTTTATAGGGTGAATTGGGACTGCAGGCTGTGCCTTACTCAGGGAAAACAATGAGTTTTGGGTGCGAGACAATGTCTCCGAAAGGTCACAATTTAGCATGATTGAGTTAAGTCTGAATTGACAAAGAGGTAGACTGTATGCAAATACTCAGTGCTTGGCCTTTAAGCTTCTAGTTTGCCAAGCTACCTGCTCAGGGCAAGGAGTCCTTTGTAAACAGCGTGCATATATAATAAGAGTGTTTGCAGAGAGGTCTGCTAAAGCGGGGATCTGGCTATTTCTGGCCTGCCTGTATTATCCTGGGATATTGCAGCATTTGATGGCCGAGCCTAGTTCTGGGCTTGTTCAGAACACGTGGAGAGGGGTGGTGGAAGAGAGCCAAATTATTGATATCAAAATGATATCTTTATGCTATCTCCAAGGAGGCCTAATCTGCAGTAACACCAGGATGTGATTCACTCTGTATCCCACAATTTTCTAACAGTATGGTAAGGTGAGCAGCTGAGTAGCATAACTAAGTAGACATTAAAAGAGACAGAAAGTCGCTATTTATCCAAGAATATTTTCCCCTTTTCCCTATAATTTCTGATTTTATAAAATATACTTACAAATGAAAATGACTTGACCATTCTTTTTTATAGTCATTGGATGGGATAGAACTAGCCTTTCCAAGCTGTAAGTGTATCACCATTTAATTATCTCTTTAATGCTGTTGCTTTTCTCTTCACAGAGCCAATTTAATAAACTGTTGATGGCTAGCAATATATTGATTAAGAAAGAAGCCATCTGGTAAAGATTTAAAACATGTTCTGCTAACATCTCAGCGATAGCGCTGAACAATACAGGAAAAACTGTTTTTGAAGAAATGATATCCTTCACTGTGATGATGAATTAACTTTGAGGACTTATATGTATGTGCTTGTTCAAATTATTTCCATAAGTCCCAAACTGGGAAATGATTTTTGACAAGTCACCATATAACTATATTATCTGTACAGACATATGATTGCAAAGAATCTTAGACTAAGCTGTGATATTGGATGCAGTAGTACTTTGATTTTTGGCCAGTCTTCTAACACCATTCAACAGTGATGTTAAACTGATATTTGCATGGACAACTCTTCATTCTGTGCCAGAACAGTGCTTCATTCTCTGAATCACCACTTATCTTGACTGTGGGCAACCATCTCTTCTCCGAGCTTTCATTTTCTAAGTTTGGTCCCCTTTACTCTCTCTCTCATTTAACTATGTGATAATCTTCTCTAATGGATCTCACGTTGTCCCATTGCAATCCCAGCAGTGTCATTGCCAGGATGGCATCGGGACCTGAACACTCCCCACTGCACTGGTTGGCTGCCAGTGGATGGGTAGCATTTGGAACGTTGCTGAAACTTTGCTGAAATCCAGGTAAATGACATCCACAGCATTCTTGCCATCTACTAAACTAGTGACCTGATTGGGAAAGGAAAAAATAGGTTGGCAGGATTTATTCTTGACAAACCCATGCTGGTTCCTACTGATCACTGTATTATCATCAGGTTCTTCCCCACCTAGACAGGAACCCATAATCTAAATTAGCCATTGCAAGAAATAGATGTTCTCTAACCCAGACCGATACTCCAGAGGCCTCTGGATTGTAGAGGTGCTGTGAAACAGGAGTTGAAGTTTTGCTGTATAATAGAGATCTTGCTGTTTTGTAAATAAATCTATCAGTAAAACAGAGCTCTGATAAAAGAATCAGAACATTTGGTTTGATACAGAGGAGCAGGCATGGACCTCCAAATGCTGAGGTAGGAGCTCTTACTATTTCTAACCAGAGGCTTATAAATGCAGGGGCAGAGTGTTAGTAAAAGCTTGCTGCAACTCCAAAGAAGAGCATGAAAAGACTCCCTTTTGCCTCATAATCTTGTAAGGCCTGTAAGGGTTGTTTTCTGAAAGCCTTAAAGAAAAGACTAAAGTTTCCTTGTGTGAGTGTACTCTGCATTGCACGCACAGATCTCAGCTGGGGAGGGATATGTTTTTGCCTCTTCTGTCTCAGCCATGACCTTTATTTGCCTAGTGGGAGAATGATGATGACATTCCTCTACAGGGGAAAAAAAAATAAATGCACAAACTTTTCCCTCTTTCTCATGGTAGTCATCACCAGCCTTGTCAGACATCAATTGTGCTGTTGTGCTGTTGTGCTGTTAGCACGTATTTGATCTGTTTGGGCCTACATCTTTGGCAGTCGCACTCTGTTGATTCTAACCTACTGAGAGCTACTCTTTGTACTATGGCTGAGCAGCCATTAACTATATTTGACAAAAAGAATGTTTTTTCATGGAGTGCTAAGGAAATCCTTGCTCAAGATAAACAGCATTCCCCACCCTCATCATCCCTCCCCTTGCTCACTTCATGCCAAGTCCTTCTAAATACACTCTCTGTAGTTATATCCCTCTGCTTTTATTACTTCATCTTGGAGTTCACTGAAAAATTGGGAGCCAGAATAGTTAAGCAAAGCTGAAACAGCTGAAAGGCTCCAAAGCTTGCCATAAGTACAGATATTTCTTCACATATGCATATGTGGATTGATAGCTACTAATGCTACCTGTCTAACACAGAAACCATTAGGAAAGTATCTGGATTTTGTTTCTGTTGAGGGCCTATTCACAGGGACATTTACTTTTCAACATCCAGCAGCTGCTATGATCAGTCAGCCAGAGCTCACTTCCAGTTGTGTAAGCCTGATGAGTCACTTGAATGCATTTTGCATCGGGCATTGAATTCAGCCTGGATCAGCTTTTCTCTGGTATCAGCTTTTCTCTGGTATCCTCCTCCACCCTTCTTTTTACTGACATCCTTTGTTCTATGACATTTACTTATGTTTAGAAAGACAGTAACCTATTTCAATTGTACAATGAATGGGTGTACAGTGAGGTGAGGGAGCAATATGCATACCATAGCTTATTTTTTCATGTGTGTGAAGCATGGATACATGGGCCACCACTTCCAGGTGCAATCAGGAAATCTTCTTTAAATGTTTGTGCCCTTCTGCACATTCTGTAAAAATATATGTAACAGTTGGTGGCATCATGGTGGCAACTTCTACCCCCACATATACACGTTTTGTTTCCTGTTTATAACATACCCATCTCTTTGTGTTCACACATCTGTAATCAGCTCACAGGCTTTTACATGGATCTGTATTTTGGCATTTGCATAGGTGCATGTAAGCAATAAACTTTGCAAACATGCACAGAAATGCCTGCTGCTGCCACTTGCTGTGGATGTTTTCACTGAATACATTAGTGGTTCCTTGAGCATGTGCAAAAGTCCCTATGCACATACAATAGATATGCATAACAGTGTGCTTATGGGAAGGGGTAGACTCTGCCAAAATGATTCTGGATCTTAACACACATTCACAGAGCATTGCAGGCCTATCCATTTATTTATTAATTAAATCATAATTAATATACAAAAGCAAATCAACTAGGACACTTTTAAAAAAAATAAGTGTGATGAAGTTCTGGGAGTGTGGCTATCCTGAGTGCCAGAGAAGCCTTGCAACAGGTTGCCTGGCAACCAGAATAGCTCTTCAGGAGAGAAACCCAATCCATTAGTGTGAGGGAAGGCAGAAAGGAAAAGATATAAAAAGGCATACACTAATTGTCATTTTGGGTAGTCTTCAGTGAGAAAGAGGTCTGGAATAAAGTCCCATAGTCAGCCAGGGAGGATGTCTGAGTGTGGAAGGGTTTAATTCTCAAGAGGCCAAGAGAGACCCAGAAGAGTAATTAAACCATTATAAAATCTGGTCAGAAAGTGTGACTTAGATTGTAGGTTGAGACTTTGATTAGAGTATTTAGCCAAAGGGCTGTTTATGATATTTACCCTTGTATGAGAGTTTAATGGTATAAGGAAACTGACTAAAAGTACTCCGAAGGACTGTATTAGCTTTGACCCCCATCTGAACTCCGGTACTTTGTTCTGTATATTATTTTAATAAATATCATATCTTATTTTTATAAATAGTGACTCAGCTGAGGCCATTTCTGCACTAGACTGTTGTAGAACTATTATTCCATTTTCAACATCCTATGGAATCCCTCCTATAGGAATCCTTTGAGGCCCCTCTCTAAACTACAAACCCCAGGATTCCATAGGATGTTGAAAGCGGACTAATAGCGCTGTAACGGTCTACTGAAAAAATGGCCTGAATAATATAGTTAATGTAGTTATAGAACTATATAGAGCAGTGGTTCTCAACCTGTGGGTCCCCAGATGTTTGTGGACTTTAGCTCCCAAAAGCCCCAGCCACTATGGTCAATGCTCAGGGCTTCTGGGAGCTGAAGTCCAAAAACATCTGGGGACCCACAGGTTGAGAACCACTGATATAGAGGTTCTAAATAACCATTGCTATAAGAGGGAGGAAGGCAGAGTTGTGTGCGAAGTGACCAGGCGCTTTATCACATTGGGGGCTGCCATACCAGTCTGAGAGAGAAAGAAGTAGACCCTGTCACAATAAGGAATAGACCTTGCCTTCCATTTAAAATCTTCTCTGGCAAACAAATCAGTTTAAAATCCCAAAGCCTGTCTGCTGATGGAACTCAACAGAGGAATCAAATCACTTCCAAACTCCCTTTACATTGCATATGCCGCAGTCTGCAAGCCAGGCTATGGCAAAGTCTAGTTGCTGGGGAGGGAGAACAGGATGTCTTTTTCTTCTCTCCTCTTCTTTCATGAGCTAAATGCCTGTAGAGCTCAGAGAGGTCATTCTCTTCCCTTCTTTTTTGTCTTCTCCTTGCCTTTCCTCCGTAATACCCTCAGTCAGACAAAGAGCAGGCAAGTGCCACCTCTTTCCTCTTGCTGTTGAAGTGCTACCACTTTAGCCTTGCTCATCACCTAGAATTTGAGTAAATCAGTCAGAGAACAAGAGCAGAACCCCAAAATTAGAGACTGAAGACCTCTCCCCAAACTGTAGGAAGAAGAGGAACTTGCACATCTACTTTGTGCTGAGATATAAGAATACTTTTGAGATGTCAGTCTCACCATGAGGAAAATAATGAACTCAGTCCCTGGAAGTGTGTGTAACTTATATCTCCAGTTTTGTGTAACATTCAGAATTCATTCTTGAACACAGAATTCCTCTTCAATATCAACACTCAGATCAAACAGCTTGACTGAAATGTGTGATTGCTAGTAGTTTCTTCGTATTTAAAGAAAAATACCCACTACTTTCAGAAGGCTAAGAGAAAATGTTTTTATTTGGAAATTGAAACATTTTTTAAGCTCTAATCATTTTTCCAATTATTTTAGCCTGATATGTTTAGTGAAAAGGCATCCATATCTGTTGCTGGATGAGCTTCAGTATAAACAACGTATGCTCTGAGTAAAAAGATTTTTTTTAAAAAAATATTATTTCAGTTTCCATTTGTATGAAGACTGAAACACACTGAATTAATTTGTCAAACAAACTTGTGAAGCCAGAAAGTACAACAGCCTTTAATAAGTAGAAGCATTAATTATGAGCAGCTACAAAGAGGGATTCAAACACTGAAACATGTTGGCAAAATTACAGATGACTTATGTTCTTCCCATATCCTTAAAATAGCTTTTGTAAACTTTCAACTTCCTCTGATGGTGAGTTCGGTATTAATCACCTTTATGACATCTTATATGTAGGCCTTGGACAAATCCGCTGGCCCTAATCAAGCACTTTCCTGAGGAAATTGGTCAAATCTAGGCCCTCTGAGGGGGAGAGGTGGGGAAACGAATCACAACAACTTTCCTATTCAGACAAATCTCTTTTCCAGTGCCCTTAAAGCTTTTTTTCATCCATGGCAAAGACAGCCACACAGGAAACAATAATAGTTTAATCTCTTGAAAAATTTCCTTCCTGCACTGTAGCACCATTTCAGACAGGTAGTCAAAGCATGCCAAAGAAAATTAGCAACAGCCGATGCCAAGAGCAGGCTGTTACATGAACCTATTAGCTCTGCCTCCCTCCATTCTGCAAATGGAGCACAAGAGACTACTCATCTCTGCTACCGAACCAGTCATCAAATGCAGTCTTTCATACGTCACTAGGACTAAAAAATGATCATAACAGTGAAGAATCACCAAATCAGATCCAGAAATAAAGTAATCTCCTCTCCTGAAATCAATAAAGGGCTCTGGCCCTTCAATCTTTCTCCACCTCAGGGTTCTACTCCCCAGTTTCAAAAAGTGTATCTGCACCACACAGATATAGCAGCTAAATACCACTTTAGCTATCATTCCTCCATCCCACAGTATGCTGGGGTTTATATTTTGGTCAGGTAGTTAGAATTATCTGTTTCACCAAACTATATACTAGTTGCTCTGGTCCATTCCCCTGAACTACAGTAATTGTGCACAGAGGCCCTTTCCGCACCGGGCTATTAAAATGATGCAGAGCGACCTCCGACGGAGGTCTTCTGCACCGTACAGTGGACTGGGGCGGACTACTTTTACAGTCCCACACCTCAGTCTGCTCCGGAGCAACCGGAACTTGTTGCGTGGTGTGTTTTTTAAAAACCTCTTTTTAGAGGTTTTTAAAAAGCACGGAGTGCACGACTCCATGTTGCTCCGTCGCCGTGCTCCTGTGCAGATTTACAGCCATGCGCTAGTGCGTGCCTGCAGATCTGCCGGGGGCGGGCTTTAGGCTGGCGAGCTTCTCTGGTTGGTGGAGAGCCTCCACCAACCAGAAGCTGCCATTTTGGACTCTGGAGCAGTGTGGAGTGACGAGCTTGCACTGCTCCTCGTCCCGACGGACTCACCCAGACGCTGAAGAAGTCCGGTGAGTCCTGTTTTTGCGCGGTTCCTTTCCCACATGTGGAAAGGGCCCATATTTAAGTATCTCATCAAACTACAAATGAAAAGATTCTGGCTGATAGAGCCATGACAGCTGCAGTGGTATCAAACTGCAATAACGATGGTGTCCATACACTCAAAGACAGTACACAGCTTGATTCAATGACACTGACTACTTTGGAAGGGGACTTAATACCATCTGTTGTTTTCTTATTAATTCTTCCCTTTTAGAATCATAGAATCATAGAAATGTAGAGTTGGAAGAGACCACAAGGGCCATCCAGTCCAACCCCCTGCCATGCAGGAAAACCCTCAAAGCACTCCCGAAGAAGTGCAACAATGCTTAGCACTGAAGAGTCAAGAACGTCTCAGAGAGGGCAGTACCAATAGAGTTAGATAGTCTGGGTGACCCATTAAAATTCTATTAGATTTTATCCCATTAACAATAATAAACGCGCTTTGTTTATTATATATAGAATCTATCCAATTGCTAAATTGCTTACCTAGATTAACTTTTCTAATGACTTCCTTCATAAAATTCCAATTAAGATTATCAAATGCCTTCTCGGCATCTGTAAAGAGAAGAGCCAATTCCTTTGGGACATATTCATGGTACTCAATTATATTCACTAATTTCCTTAAATTTTCATTTATCTGTCGCTTAGGCAAAAAACCAGTCTGGTCCTGATGTATCCATTCACTCAAAAAAAATTTTTAATCGGTTTGCCAGAATTATAGTAAATATTTTATAATCTGAATTTAACAAAGAGATGGGTCTATAATTATTCACATCCAGTTTATCTTTTCCTTCTTTCGGTATTAATACTATATTTGCTTCTTTCCATGAAGGTGGAATCTCCAATATTCCTTCCTGATTAACCAATTCTAATAAAGGTATCAACAATTCATCTTCAAAAGTTTTGTAGAATAAAGCCGTTAATCCATCTGTACCAGGGGCTTTCCCCAATTTTAATTTCTTAATTGCAAAGCTTATCTCTTGAGATGATTTTTTTTATTTAACCCCTTCCTCATAATTTCAGTGACCCTAAGTGTCCTCCCTTCTTGTCTCTCTATCCCAACCTCTCTGAGATGCAAACTGATACTCTTAGGGATGTTTTTCCACCTCTTTTCTTCCCTCCAGTTCATGCTCAGCCTTTTCCCAGAATGAAGCTAGATTAGATCAGCACTCTAACTTTCCTATCTTATGGCTTTATCATACCAATCTGTTGTCTTGCAACAATTGTGTTTAAGCAAATGGAAACATACCGGTATGGAAATAATCACTTTCAAACTTTCTCTGCAATAATGGTATGGTGCCACCTTGGTGATACATATTCCCACAATCAGTGTTCTGCACTGCCTTGGTGATCTCAGCTTCCTACCTTTGTGTACCCTATGTAGTGCATACATCCTGTTTGTTTGTCACAAATGTGCAGTTTGGATTCCCCAGTACATATTTCTTTTTAAAATTTGTTTGTTTATAATTGTGTATTTGCAGCATACTGGCAATCACCATGGCAGCGCAATTGTGCAATTATGGCGAAACACACACATACGCAAAATGTACTGGGGTATGGAGTAGAAAGCAACATTGTTCCTGTTCATTTGCTCATTGCCAAAATTACACAGTTTCTGTTCCCCAGTACATATTTCTTTTTTTGTTTTGCTGCAGTTGCATAATTGTGGCATACTGGCAAACACCATGGCACAATTATGGCAAAACAACAATAAATAAATATGTACCAAGGATGGAATAAAAGCAACATTGTTCATGTGCACCATTATGCCCTCTTTGTGTGGACACCAGAAGCGGAGTGACTTGAGGGAGAAGCAGAAGAGGAAAATCACATCCGCATACATCACATGGTGGCTGGAATATTGAAAATGCAGTGGAATGATTGCACCAAGAAGGAATAGTTGAACACTAGTGAATTAGAGCCATTAATATTTTTTTCCATCAGTGCAAAGATCCAATCCAGTCCAATCTGATGGAAATGAAATGCAACAATAGGAGAGACATGATGTTGCATGATGGAGCTAAGCCAGTGCAATCTTCCAACAAACCTATCGTGTGATAAAGTCCCTACAATGGAGTTGCTTTTAGTTTGTTTCTCCAAACCATTGATGTCCTTGCTCCTTAAACAGGATCCCTGCATGCATTCTCTATAACTCTCATCACACAATTTTCAAAGTACTAGTGATATGATAGAAGCACTCTTTTATTATAAACTTTCTTCCTTTGCTGCTTTCTCCTTTTATTCTTGCTGCTTATCAATGCAGTCATCAATTGCTTACATAGGATGAATCTCAATCTACAGAAAGTCACGCTCAAATTCCATTGAAGTCTAGGGGTCTTAATTTATCAAAGATTAATTTAGCCAGGACCAATTTAGTCACAACTTGTTCTATTGATTTCAATGGGAATAAAGAGCAGCTAACTCACGGAGGCTAAGTGTGGGAATTCTGTAACATAAATATTTGGTGGTATGCTGAAAATCCTGATGCATATGAAAACAGAACAGAATGGAATAAAAAGCTGGAATATATATACATATTATGAGGAGCAGGGAGGACTGGAACAAAACATTTTGTTATTTGAAGCAAAGCAGCAAAGATACCCCAACATCAAAATCAAGTAGTGTAGCAGCCAGTGTCGGTCAAGTTATTTTTGTGCATCAGGCATAATATCCAATAAGCACCTCTTTCTATTTCTTTCAGGAAAAAATCCACAACAGTAACAAATAAATAGCTATGTATAAGGCATCTCTAGTCCATCCTATGGGTCTTCTGGCTGAATACTCTTGTCTGCTCTGCCATCTATTATGGACCAACCTGCTTCTTTTCCTCTGTGGCCTTTTATTTTATTTTATGCATTATTTTACTTATTTCAGCATATGCAAGTGTGAAAACATACCCATAAAATTTATAAGGGAACGTGAATTTAAATAAAGGATTGCAAACAACTAACTGGGGGCTTTATTACTCAAGGCAGTAAATTGCACTTACAGCTGGATAATAGAGTCTTTGGCAGGGACTTATCACATGAAATATTTGTTGTCTCCTATGGAAGATCATTTGGAAAGTTTTTTCTTTTTATTAATACCAAAAATGCATGAATGACCTCCTTTTCTGCTTCTGTTTTGCTATGATTTCCTGTGCAAAAGTTCAGTTGTGCTTTTATGACAATTTTGGGTGGTCAGGGTGTGCTGAAGTTGTTTTGGGAGTCAGCTATTGTGGATGATAGCAATTATCTGTTAGGTAGAAAGTTTGTTTGAAAGAAACCTTTCAGTGAGAACTAGCCAGAGGGGGAGCCTTGGGTATGTTTAGAAAGCTGAGGAAAAGACACAGAGGACTGGTCTCTAAAGCAGGGACTTATTGTCAGAATCTGTCAGATATTTGACTGTTTAATGTATCAACACTGTATGATACATGAACTCTCACAAAATACTTTATTTCCAATGTTACTATAATAAATGTTATAGTTTGTTTTGTAAGTACTGAGTTGGCCTGAGTTATCTAAAGTCATTGATAATAAAAAGAACACGCTACCTTAAATAAACCGCTTAGTCTTGAGTGAACACTGAAGCCATTTCCACACTACACTGTTGACAGTGCTATTATTCCACTTTCAACATCCCGTGGACCTGGGGTTTGTTGTTTACTGAGGCCAAAGAGCTCTCTGGCTGAGAACTCTAAATGTCCCTCCCTAAACAACAAACCCCAGGGAAGTTGAAAGTGGAAATAGCCTTAAACCCTAGCTTTGTTACACAAAGGTTGTGATAAAAGGGTGGAATCAAGGCTAAGTGATATTGACAGGATGTCTTATTAGAACAGAACTACGAAACCAATCTTAGGAGAGATAAGGGCCTGTCACAAAAGTCGTCAGTGGGCAAGCTGTGAGTGGGGAAATGTCAATCCGCCTCCAGGGATCGGGGGATAAGGAGAAGGAGTGGGATTTTCAATCTGATTTCCTTTCAGCGTGCAAAGTAACTGAGAAACTTTTAAATGTTTTTCTCCATAGAAAAAATCCCATTGTTAAATGACCCTCCCCCCGCCATAACTGTGGCTTGTCAGGAAGCTAAACCTTTGCTCACTACCTCCCCACCTTGCCTCCTTTTCCACTCTCCTTCTGGAGTTTCTCTCTCTCTCTCTCTCTCTCTCTCTCTCTCTCACCCCCTTGCCCAGTCGCTCATCCACCCAAACATACATACACACATCTGGAAATATACATGGAAAATAATCTTTACAGGTTTAAAAAGCATTCATTTTATTAGTCCATTAATTCTTGCTTTCGTCTAGCTTCAGACTCAACAAATTGCTGGCAGATGAAAGCTGACATCGATGAGACAGATAGATCAGTAGATGCTGGCTTTCATCTGCTGGCTATTAGTTAAGTATGAAATTAGAATGGTCTCCTGATCACAAAGCCCCCTCCCACAGGAATAAAAGGCTTTTTAAACATAAGATTTTTTTTCATTTATATTATGGATGATCTCTCTCTCTGCATGTGTGTCTGCTCGTTTGTGAAAACCTAGGAAAAGGGCTAGAGATAATATCTTGGAGAAGACAGTGAAGGGCAGTCCCAAATGTTGTGCGTGATCCAAATGTTGTGTGTGATAAGGTTTTAGCACAAATGCACACTGTAATTCCAGAATGCTTCTGAAGGTGTGAAACCAAACAGACCAACCCTGATTCAATAGCTTTTTGACAACAATACTATTTTAGTGAGAGAAGAGTCTGGTGTGATAAAGCTTGAGAAAACCAGGGCCCTTTCCACAACTTACTTTACCCTTTTGCCCTGTGGTTGCAATCCTAGCAGTGCCTTTGGCGGGAAGGTAGTGCAACAGGAATGCTCCCCTTTGCACCAGACTGCTCCCTGTGGAATGGCATGTGAAGGACATGTATCTTCCGGGCTCTTTCCCATGCTGCACTGGAGAAGGAAGTGCCTTGTACTTCCAGACTTTCCGCAGGGCAGGTAAGGGTGGGAGCTTTGCGTGATCGGGGGTCACTGATGGAGAAAATCCATTAATGATTTACCACATGATCATAGAATCATAGAGTTGGAAGAGACCCCAGGGACCATTGAGTCCAACCCCCTGCTATGCAGGAACACCCATCAAACCATTCCCAACAGATGGCCATCCAGCCTCTGTTCAAAAACCTCCAAAGAAGGAGACTCAACCACACTCTGTGGCAGCATATTCCATTGCCGGACAGCTCTGACCGTCAGGAAGGTCTTCCTGAGGTTCAAGTGGAATCTCCTTTCCTGCAGCTTGAATCCATTGCTCCTTGTCCTAGTCTCTGGAGCGGTAGAGAACAAGCCTGCTTCCTCCTCAACATGACATCCCTTCAAATATTTAAACATGGCTATTATGTCCCCTCTTCACCTTCTCTTCTGCAGACTAAACATATCCAGCTCCCTAAGGCGTTCTTCATAGGGCATGGCTTCCAGACCCTTCACCATTTTGGTCGCCCTCCTCTGGATACGTTCCAGCTTGTCGACATCCTTCTTGAATTGAGGTGCCCAGAACTGGACACAGTATTCCAAATGAGGCCTAACCAATGCAGAATAGAGTGGTACCATTACCTTCCTTGATCTAGACACCATATTCCTACTGATGCAACCAAGAATTGCATTGGCTTTCTTGGCTGCCGTGTCACACTGCTGACTCATGTTCAGCTTGTGATCTACCAAGACTTCTAGATCCTTTTCACACGTACTGCTATCCAGCCACACATCCCCTATCCTATACTTGTGACTTTCATTTTTTCTGCCCAAGTGCAGGACCATACATTTCTCTCTGGCTGGTGATGCAAGAAGGACAGGATTGCAATGACATCTTGTGGAAGTATTGTTGCAGTCCTGCTCCTCTTGCATCCCAATGCTGGGACACCATGTCCATGCAGAAAGGGCCCAAGTTTATCAGAATCTTAATCTGATATAAATTGGCCTGGCTATTCCCAGTAAAACACTTTTTGGAAAGCACTATCTGATTGTGAAGTAGCTAAGCACAGAGCAAACAGGGAAGTTGCTTATGTCATGCCCTGCCTTGGGGACTGTGGCAGTGAGGAGGAGGATTCTGACTCTGAGGCAGAGGCTTCTCTACAGGCTGAAGTGTCCCCAGAAGCTGATCCAGAGGAAGTTAATACACAACAACAACAACAACAACAAGGGCCTGAGCCAGGGGAACAAATAGAGGAAGACATAGCTGACACACTTGCCTTGCAACAGAGATGCCGTGAAAGGGAGGGCCTGTGTGGCTTGGCCCATTTAAATAGTAAATGAGCCTTAATGAGGGAACACCTGTGGTGGCAGCAGCCATAGATAAAAGAGGGCTCCAACTGGCCTTTCCTCCCAGGGTTAGTAACTGGACTCTTTTGCCCTGAAATCCTGTGCTCTTGGATCTGGTTGTCTTGGAACTGCCTGTTTGGAGTATGGTTTGGATTTGATCCTTTGGATTTGGTCCTTTGGATTTGATTGCTCTTGGCTGCCTTTCTGTTTGGATGTTCTCTGACTTTTACCTTGTGTGTAGGAGCTGTGCTGTTTGTGAGTAACTGCCTGTGCTGCTGCAGACAGGACAGCTTATGCCCTCCTCCCTGCTAACCAAAAATTCCCTGTTCTCCACCTTTGTGAGTCTTGAGTCCACTGGATATGGGAAGTATTTGATAAACCACTTCCTATCATGAAGTAGTTCTGTTACATTGGTACTCAACATGGCTACCAGTGGTGCAGTGGTACTGACAGCATGGCTAGGGAGCACAGCCATGGTCCCTCGACATTAGAGAATGCTTGTGGAAAGTTGTTTGATTAATTCTTTGTTTTGGCCATTTCTGCACTAGACTGTTATAGTGCTATTATTTAACTTTCAACATCCAATGGAATCCTGGAATTTGCAGTTTAAGGAGGGGCCTCACGATTCCATAGGATGTTGAAAGTGGAATAATAGCACTATAACAGTCTAGTGCAGAAATGGCCTTTGTTGGCTTTCACTTTCAGAAAATGAGCAAACTGTATAACATAATGTTGAAAAAAATAATGTTGAGTCATGTATTTTGCAATAGTAGAGGTCATCAAAAGGAAGGAAAGAAGGAAAGAGGAGAAGACTGTGCTTTTCATGGGAGTCACACATGCTCCATAATATCTTGTTCTAGCCTTAGCCGGAAAGAAGAAATCAGCATAACAGTATTTAAATCCTAGGTGTTGTGATTAGGTTTTTCCCATCATCATTGATTTGCTGTTAGAATACTGTGAATGCTTGACAGCTGTATTTTTAGGGTCATTTAGATATCATGGCAAACAGAAGTTTAAAAGAGATATTTTACCTTTGCTGTTAACAAGTTTTGAACTTTGCTCACATTTGTTGGGGAAAGTAGCCAATTAACATGAATTATTAACTCCCCCTCATTAATAATGCATTTACTAAAGGCATAAAGACATCAGTCTTTGCCAGCCAAATGTATTGAAGGAAGATGAAGAAAACAATAGAAGCCTTATTACAGGGCTTGCAAGATAGAGTGTTATTCACTCATGCTTGGACACTCTTGATTTCCTCTTTGACACCAGGGACAGTATACAGAGTCAGCTTTTTTTAAAAAAAAATCTTACTTTTCGTAGTATAGGTTTTCACTGCTTTCTGCAGTGAAGGACAATCAAAGCAGATCAGCTTGGACTTCAGAAATAATTGTTGAAGTCTTGCTAAAATATGCTGGAGTAGATCCAGATGTAGATGTGCTTTGGGTAGACACATTGAAACAACTATTTAAGTCAGTTGTGTCTACTTTGAGTTCCATTGATTTCAGGGGTCTCTTCTGAGTATGACTATCTGGACCTAACACTATGCTATCTAAATGAATTGGCATTAAGATAGTACTCAAATAGGCTGAATAGGTTTGTAAGATTTGTACCCCTCATCAAAAAATAGATCAAGATAAAAAAAAAATCAAGATCATCCTAAATTTACATAAGAGGGCCACCCCATGTTGCACTCTTGAAACTATATACATTTGCCCCTCCACATTCACTAGGGCCAGGGGCATAGGCTCCTGACAAAAGTGGAAAAACCACAAACATCAAACTGTGCGTATGCCTGTGGGAAGGGGGCTGAGGCATGGTTGGGAGAGCAGGCACCCAAGGGTCCCAGATTGGGTCAGGGAAAGGAGACGAAAGGGAGGTGTGTTGGCATGGTGGCCCTATACTTCCCCTCTCTTGCCCATCTCCTTCCTTGGGTGTGTGGGGGGCATTGGGAGAGGGTTTGTAGTGCTGAGAAATCAGGACTGCAATCCATCCTTAGCTGGTTAGGGAGTGATTGGTGGAGGAGGACCAAAGGTAGCTTTTTAAAGGGCTGTGTGGCCTGATCAGAGCTGCCAAGAGGAAATCTTTTCCTGTAAAAGAAGAGCTTGAGGTGAAGCTGGGCAGGGGTTGAGGAAATTCTGAAATAAATCCATGAAACTCATAAATGTGGAGGGCAACTGTAGGAAGACAGGTACTGCAGCAACTGCAGAAACGGACTTTGTACTTGACTGAAGAAAACTACAGACAAATATTTAGTTGGTTGTCAAATCCATATTCAATTCCTCATCCGAATGAAGTCCTAACATTCAGGCAGGCGAATGTTACGTGGATGCTGTGGAAGTACAGGGACTGCAAGGAGGGAGAACTAAGTGAGATTCAGTCGACTGAACCAGTCAGCTAAACTAGGAGCTACAAAGATGTCATGAATATGAAAGAGTCATGAGTGCAGAACTCTGGGTTATACATCTGAAACTGCAGAACAGAATTCCAGCCTATGTTCTTACTGAAAAGAAAACCATTTGGGTTAGTAATATATGGATTTATTTAGGAATTTTAAGTTCCACTGGACTGTTTTGGGAGTGGTATAGTGTTTTGAGTGTTGGACGAGGGGCCTTACCGCATGAAGGAGCAGTGCATTGTTCCCTGTCCAGGATCAGTGCTATCGCACAACGTTGTTGCTAACCTTTAGCTATCGCATTGCAATCCATTGGAAATTGGCTCTTTTTCAATGGTGGAGATAATTCCAGTAATGACTTCCTTTCCCACAACAATCCTGTCAACTATGAGAGTGCAGTTTCTCAATAAAGCTAGTGCTTCCTTCCATAGCCGATCCAGGAGTGGGCATGGTGTGGGATTTCCCAGGTTGTTCCTCCCTCAGCTACTCCCATGATGTGGTAAGTTCAAAATCTATCACCTCTCCATGTTTATTTTAAATTTCTCCTTTGAGTTTTTAAATATTTTTTAAATATATTTTTTGCGTTACAGCACAAAATTGCAATAGCATACCAGCATGTCATAATGTTACAATGTTGCTGCATTAGTACAGCTTTAAAAACAACAAGCCCCCAACCAATTACAAGTTGTGGGGTGGAGAAAAAAGTAGGGAAAAGGACTTGCCAATGACGCTGTAATGTGGTGGGAACACTGGTGACAATAACGGTACTCATCCATTGAAGTTGAAAGAGTGCTGTAGAGAGCATTCAGAATCAGATACTTTCACAGAAATGGCAATGTTGGGATTGAAACGGAACAGCGTGCTATTGTTGTATGGGGTGGCAAGGGCCTAGGACTCTGGGAGATCAGAGTCTGAATCCTTGTTCAGCCATAGAAACAAGTGAATATATATGTTCATATGTATTTCATAATGATTGAAATGAATCTCTTTTTTAGGCCTCTAAACTAGAACCACATTTGTTCTAGAAAGTCTTGAACTCACCTAATATAGAGTTTGAGATTATAGTCCATGTTTAATGAATACAATGGATGGATGGGGATTTTAAACTATTTCTAGACAAATGGGCTGAAAATCTGCAATTATTTAAATCAAATAGTTTTAGTAGACAGAACCTGGTTGATTTAAGGCCTCTTTGATCTGTTCTCAGAGTCTGTAAAATGGATTTGTGGTATAACCCAGCCTTACAAATGTCACATAAATTACCAGCCTATTAATTATTTTACTAGTTTGCCGAGAGCAGAGGTGGGCAACTTGTTGCCGAATGGCAGTTTTGTTCATCCCTCGCCATTGACTATGTTGGCTAGGGTGAGGTGAGTTGTAGTTTGCCAATAACTGCAACGCCACAAGTTGCCCACAATTGGGTTTTGAGTGGGAGTGTACCACATGTGTCTCTTCAAGTCCACGTTTAGAGTCTCCAGATGTCCCCAATTTTATTTTACTCAAAAATACCCAGTGGCCCCTACATGGTTGGTAATCCTGGATATTCTGCCATATTTTCAGATATAGTTGGGACACATTTTTTCAGGCCTTTATGGCTGAGAGCTCCCCTCTGAACACATCTTGCATAAACAAAAACCCACATGATGATAAATTTGCCTTGAAGGCAGACAACCGACTTAAAAATGGGCCTTTTAAAAAAATCAGAAATGACTATCTAGAAGTAGCTGGGAGTTTTCAAATCAGGAAATTTAAAGGGGCAAAAAATTGAAGTAAAAATCTGGAGGAGGTTGACATGGGGAAATGACATGGCCATCTCTGGCAGTTGCCCACTCCTGGCATGGGGACTAGCAGGTTGCGTGAATAGTCACTATAGAAGGAAGCAACCTTCTCCGGAGACAACATGGAAACCCAGGTTACCAGCATCTAGTAAAAATAACAAATTGAACCACTGTCATGAAGGGCTTTTTACTCATATATATCCTTCTGCCTTCCTTCCATCAGCTTGTTGCTGTTCCATTCTTTTATTATTTATTTATTTATTCTTTACTTATAGCACTTAACACCGCTCCATCCACCAGGGCCTCCAAGGTGATGCATAAAGTAAAAACACTTTTAGAACATTAAATAAATAACCAAAAACAGTTAAACATTTCAGGTTTCCCTAAAACAGTTTAAATAAAAAATCCAGCCTTTTAAAAATAGTTCTGGAAACAGTTTTAAAAACAGAACAGACATCCCTAGGTTTAGGAATCAATTACCAAGTGAAATTACATGGTCTTCACTGCCACTGGAAATTGGCAGTGATGGAGCGATGGAGCCAGACTGACCTCCCTCAGGAAGTTCCATAGTCTTCTCATTGAGGAAAAACTTCCTCTTCTTCTATCAGCAGTTTGCAACCAAAACAAACTGACACAAGAGTGGTGGAGTGATCCATGCTTCTTCCAACAGCCCTCACAACCACTTGCATGGAATTCCTGGTATGCTTCCAATTACCAAGTGAGTTGTGAAATACAAGGCTATTCAACCAAGAGCACAGTGCAACCTGTGTTGCATTTGCTACAGAAATTCACACCTGCTTTGCAATTCCTCCAACACATTTGATACAGTGATCTCTTAGGAATGCTGAGACTCTATGGCATGGCTAGCCCAATTCTGTTCCTTGAAGCAGAGCACCAGATACCCTCTTGCTCACACCGCTGGGATACCTAGTATACTGAAAAACAATATTCTATGCTTTAGCTCTCAACAGAACTTCCAGTTGGCTGACATTCAGTCTATGAATTGTGGTGGTATAAATCTAACTCATACCACTGCAGTTCACTTTTATGGTCATGATGCTGGTGAGAAGTCTCTTCTGACCATGCAAGAAGCGAAAGACACCTAACTTTTAAGCAGTGCAGGCCACTGCAATACAGCCAATTCTCTGTTACTGGGGGATGAGCAGAGACACATCCAGATCCAGATTTTCCAATAGCTAGATATACCATAACAGACATCTTCAGCGATCACTCATCACACTGCTCATCCCTCCAGGACCACAGTGCTCCTCATGCTGCCTCACTGGCTTCCGTAGATGGCACAAGGAATTTATTGTGTTGGTGTCTTGAAGATATACTTATGATTGTGGCATATGTTGCTCTAATTTAATTAAAAAGGATTAAATCTATAGCAGGCTTCTCTAAGCTGTTTCCTTCTAGATCTTTTACAACCCAGATGTTTTGGATACTTGAAACCTGAAACATTTGGCAGGCACCAGATTGTAAAAGCCTGCTTTATGGCTTAGAAGAAATGTGAAAACACAAAAACATTGGCATCTATACTTCCCTTGCCATCCAATCAATAGTGGTCGGAAAATCTGAGAATTATGTTTTCATGACTCTCTGGACATTACCACGAGAGATGGTCCCATGCCTTTGGGACAGTGATTCTCTCCACTTGCTCTTCTTTCCTAGATGTATATGCAGATCATTTCTCCAAGCACAATTGACATGGACAAAGAAGTATGCACACATACAGAAGAGAGAGTGAGAGAGCAAGAGTGAGAATAAGGGTGCACTTAGCTCTACAGTATTTGTCATATGTTCATTCTGCTGCTTGAAAGTGAAGCCCCCACCCCATTTATAATGCAACCTGACTTCCTTCATAGTTTTTCATTGCATTTCATGAAGAGCTCAGAACTGTTGCTTTTTTTTTTTTTTGGAAGTGCAGGAATCCACAACACAGTATGGCCAACATTTCTGAGTGCTAGTTTCATGCATCTTCTTCCCCACCACTGGGAAACTGTGAAAGTCTTCCTCTTACCTGGGAATTTGGGCAGGGTATAGATTTCTATACCTTCTGCTCTGACTTCTGCTCCGACATGCTTTCCTCTTCTGTAACTTGATGAATCCCACCAGGAGTTGATTTTGCATAGTCTAGAGACAGGAACCAGTCAAGGTGAATTGAATCCCATGAATCTAGACTCTCTATAGTGTTACCCCAAAACAATGGGACCCTGTGAGGTCCTATATCCACAATTAAATGTAAAAATGGGGAAGTAATTAACTCAAATTAAGAACATTGCAAGAGGGGGGTAACTTCAGGACCTTTTCACCTTTGTTTACCAGGTCATTGCAATACAGACCAGTAAGAAGACTTATAGTACAATTTAAATCTGTTTTATTGGGGGAAATATATATCACATACAAATGACACGAACACACACAAGCAATCACACAAGACTAACTGAAAAGGAAGGGAGGAAAATTGATAGAGGGAATAGAAAAGGGATTTTGGGGGATATTTACCATCCAGGGAGAAGCAGAGAAATGGTGATGTAGCTTGGGCTCCTGCCCAAGCAAACCAATAAGGAGGTCCCCTGAAATTGAAGTGCTGTGTCAAGGTCCCCAAATCAGGGTTCCTTTATACCTCAGAATGTGCCCTGGAGGTGTGACTTTAACAAAGGATTTCCAGGGTGAACAAAAGAGACAGGATGAATTATTGGTTCTAATGTGTGGTGATGATTTTTAACGTGGATGGCAAAAGATTTTGATGGCAGTGTGAGCAGAGATCAGGAAAAGGATCATAGGTGTGAGGATGATGCAGTTATGGATTTGTTTGAAATCTTTCTGTTCTCCTGAACCAGTGCTATCAACCAAGCAAAAGCTTTTTGTTTTGAAGTTTCCAGCAAGTGGGTGTCAGCTTAAGTTGGTAGCCAGTTTTATGGCTTTGTCTTCCATAGGATATGCAAACCACAGGGATTTTTGCTCTTCTTGGAGATGCCTTTTGTTCTCCCTGGAAGAGCCATTAAGTTAGACTCAGCCATGCTCGGGGGATCATCTCTGACCTGTTTTTTCAGTCAGACTTCCTCCTCCACATGACCTTGCACTTATATGATTTCTATTTTATGCCAATTAAACATATCTGCCAATTAATATATCTTGCCAATTAGACTATCAGAGCAGTGGAGTTGCAACAGGTGAAAATTCTTTCTGAGTAGTCAACATATTAGTTCTGCCTTGAATGATGTAAGAGCCAATGATGGGTTCTCCATTTGGTTCCGGTCTGGTTCTGAAAAGAAAACAATAGGGCATGGCATAGCCTTGATCCTCAGCCTTTCTTACATTTTAATTTAAACATTCTCTTTTATACTATAAGATATAAGTATACTATGCACACTATGCGTTGTTGTCCACTAGGAAGCGGAGTTCACGGTGTCTAGGCTAGGTTTGGGTGATCAGTTAGCTTACAACCTTTCCTGGAGACAGATAAGCAGCCTACATTAGTCCATGAACTTCCTGATTAAACCAATGCAATACATTCTGTTTGGGACTGCGCTTATTAAAGATGACACAGAACATGCAGCTAGTGGCACATGCAGCAGCTAGACTGGGATGGGATGGGAACACTGCAGAAACAGTATGACACCACTTTTAAGTGAATTGCATTGGCTGTCAATATACTTCCAGTCTGAATTCAAGGTGCTTTTAATGAAGTTTAAAGTCCTAAACAACTTGGGACCTTGGTGCTAGCAGGAACAGTTCTCCCAATATAAATTGCACAGGCATTAAATTCTACTGGAGGGATCCTACTCTGTGTCCTACTAGCGGAGAAAAATACTATCAGGGGACACAGGGGAGGGCTTTCTCTGATGACTTCATTCTGACATGCATCATTTTATCAAAGCCTTTTAGGGCTACTGTCTTTCTAAATCTCTACAAGAATATTGGCCATTTCTACACTAGCCTGTTATAGTGCTATTACTCTACTTTCAGCATTGTCTGGAATCCTGGGGTTTGTAGTTAGGGAGGGGCCTCAAGGAATTAAATAACAGCTAGTATTTTTTATAAAAAGGTAACCAGATAAAATAGAGCAGAGAACTCATATACTTTTATTAATTGCTAGAAAATGTAGTCCTGGCAGGTGTGGGTTTTTTCTAGGGATGGGACAAATCCAGAATTTTCTGAATCTGAATCGCTAGAAGGTTCTGGGAATTCACAAATCTCATGAGTCTTGAATCATTTGAATCCTTTTTAAAAAAAGGGGTTTAAAAAGCAAGGGAAAGAAGGATAATCTTGGGCAAGACACACTCTCTCGGAGGGAACGAAGGATAATCTTGGGCAAGACACACTCTCTCGGCCTTAGCAAAAGCCTAGGCAAAGGCGAACCTTCCTCTGAAGAAATCTGGCCGGGACAATTGTCATAGTTTTGCTTCAGGATCTCTTCAGATTGAAAATGACATAAAGGCCCTTTGTATACAGGCAGGAAAATGTGGATTAATGCCGTATTTTCCTGCCTGTATAAACAGGGCCGCATACTACAGTACAGAGATAATCCAGGTCAAAACTGGATTTTCTTTGCATAGCTCCTTATGGCATCCTGGGGTTTGTAGTTTGATGATGCACCAGCACACTTTGGCAGAGAAGGCTGTGAGACCTTGTAAAACTACAAACCCCAGAATTGTGTCTGAAAGAGCTTCGCAAGGGAGCTATGCAAAGGAATCTTTCAGCTGTCTTGAAATCTCAAGCCTGTACCTTCCTGTCAAGTGCTGAACTTAAATATGAAATGTTCAATTTAAATATCTTAGAATACAACCTGAGATGTAATTTCTGAAATTGTTAGCAAAGGCCATTATTACTCCAAGGACAAAAGGCGTCTCGGTCTCCAACAAACTATTTGGTTGGTGGATTCGAAAGATTTGGTTTACCTATTTTGGCACAGGGATTTGGATTTGCGAAACTCAAATCCTTCCCCGGATTTGAGGATTCAGTTGGCCCATCCCTAGTTTTTTTCCCTTCTCCTTCTCCATCACCTCAAAGGCCCCTCCCTAACTGGAAACCCCAGGATTCCATAGGATGTTGAAAGTGGAATAATAGGACTATAACAGGCTAGTGTGGAAATTACCATTGTTTTAAGCTGATTTAATTTTTTGTGTGTGTTTTTACTCTGTTTTAAATTGTTAAAAAACATTTAAAATTGTTAAAATACTTGTTACTAATTTAAAGGGCTTTTTTTGGTACACTGACCTGAGATCTTATAGCTTGGAATATAACTAATTTAATAAATACAATAAAATATAAAATGAAATTTGTATGATATCTTGCATGCCTACAGTATTCAAGTAGCTATTGACTTCTATGAAATGGATTAATTCACTTGTATTGTTTAGAAATAATGCACAAATGTTATCTGGTTCCCCTACTCCTAGAAGAAACCACTTGCTGTGGAGATACACTCAAAGGATAAGGTGAACACAAAATGTATGACATAATTTTCCAGATGGCCAACCGTATCATCTTTAACTAATGCTAGCTTCATTTTTTCTCTAACTCTCATGAGATCATAAAATATAGAATGCAAGTACTGCTTCTGTGGTATTGAGCCCCAAACCCACACATAACAGCCCAGTATATCTTCATTAACAAGAAACATTTCTATTGATTTTATTTGGCTATGATTCATATTACACATAACAAATATGTATGGTCACCTAAATGAATTATTGCAATTCAATTTGGAATGACTGCATAAGGTTATTGTATTATCTCTAGGATGCCCTAGTCTCTGGGTGTCAAAACTGTTTTTATTTAATGAAATAACATGGAAAAGTTAATAGGAGTAGGTTAACCTCTATGGATCTCAAGGTCAGTACATTCATCTCCCACAAATGGAATTTTTTTAAAACTTTGAAGAAGATGTCTAGATATGGGAAAAGCAATGTGGGAAGAAAGAAGATCACTGTGGATACTTCATGGCATTTATATATTAGGCAATATGTGCTATTCCAAAATTGCAGGCAATGCATAAGGATATGTATTCAAAAGAAACAACCCACACCATACTAGCATAAACATACATTTCACAGATACACAAAACAAACAAACCAATCCCAAAAAACTGTGGAACTAAATGACTTCTACTTCTTACTAAAGCTTAGACAAGTTACTTTTGGATTATGAGTCTCATAGCTATTTGTTTCGGGGATTCTGGGAGCTGTAGGAATATTTCCAAGCTCTGCTCATTACATACCTGCATGGGGGCTGCCTAGTTGCAGGCTCTGGCAACGTTGTGAATCAAATATTCCCTGCTCCTTCATTTGTTGGGTACTTCAGAAGAATGATAAAGGAGAACTTTTCCTTTGGAATGGACAGATCAGTTCTCTATGTAGAAACAGCTCTGATATAAGCACAAAAGTTCCCCAGTCTTGATGTAAGTGTCCTTAGTACAATAAATGTTTCTCTTTTTTCTCCTTTAGGCATAAAATTAACTGGAACTTTGGGTGGACAAATGCCATGTCCTTCTACTAGGCAGGATCTCTGGCAATGTGCATGCACCAAAATCCCAGAAAGGGAAGGACAAGGAGCTGATTAAGCACAATTACATGGAAAATCTTGAATCATATCAAGTCTCTAGCTTATGGTGATGCAATGGAAACAATCACCTATACCTTAAACTGAGAAACCCATACAAGAGGCTTTGTGAATTTCTTTTATTATGTATGGCTTACCTTTGCTTGGGACTGGGAATGAGATTTCACATCAGCGACATAATGCAGCTTAGGTCTAGGGATAGTGCCCAGCCCAAGGTCATAAAAAGTACAGCCCCACCTTGTACAATTATAGCAGTTTGATAATAGGCATAGTTCCACCCTATGTAATCCTGAGATTTCTACTTTGGAGGAGGATACTTGGAATTCTCTACCGCACTCCTTTAACAGCTGGCATAGAATTAAAAAGCCTTCACCAGATTACAAATCTCAAGATTCCATGGGGTGGAACTATGACAGTTACAGTGATATCAAAGTGTTATAATCGTGTAGTGTAGATAACCCACCAGTGAGTTTTGTGGTTGAATGGGGAACTTAGCCTCGGTCTCAGTTCTAATTCAACACACTAAACCAGTGGTTCTCAACCTGTGGGTCCCCAGATGTTTTTGGACTTCAGCTCCCAGAAGCCCTGAGCATTAACCATAGTGGCTGAGGCTTCTGGGAGCTAAAGTCCAAAAACATCTGGGGACCCACAGGTTGAGAACCACTGCACTAAACATTATACCAGGAGTGGGGAAAGTGCAATTTCTGAGTTGCATGCAGCCAGCATGCACCTGTTGTATCAGCCATGCTAGTGTGGCTCCTTGGAAGGAGGTGAGGATGCAACTGGCCCGTGGTCCCTCCACAGGTGCCCATCCTTATCTTATACCATGATCTTTCTTTTGTGTGTGTGTGTGTGTGTGTGCGTGTGTGCGCGCGCGCATGCGCACGTGCTTTGGGGGATTTCCATGGAATAATAGGCCTTGTATATTAACTGAATTAATTGGGTCTTCAGTCCCTAGTCAAGAACTGTAACTAAACAGGTAGCTGTCTTCTTCTCACACAATAGATTGTGTCCATTGACCCAAGTGGTCGACTGAATTCCAATTGCAGCCTTCCCGTCAGCTTCTATTTATGCCAGGGAACAGCATTCTTGTCAAGTGTTCAGCAAAGCATGTTTGAGATTGGGATCATTAATATTTTAGAGAGCTAAACAAAGAAATGACATCATGAATGATTAATTGCTCCACCTACTCTTGTACTAGGCCAATTATTTCTAAAGCAATTGAGACGTTCTAGTTCAAATAAGAATTTATTTCAAAAATCTTGAAATCTCCCCTTCCTATCACTCTCACATGAAAAAAAAATATAATATGGGTGGAATGGCACTAACTTGCTATTGGTCTGGAGCATAGAGTGTTTTGCCTCACTACAGGCAATTGGACTAGAAGACTGTGATTCTCATTAAATTGGTCATTGTAGCATCATTGATTTTCTTATTTTTAGAATATTCACAAATATGTTAACAACCTTAAGTCTTTTCGTTTTTCAGAGATATATGCTTAATTTTGGTACATTCTTGTCTCATAGGATACATTTGCATCTGTTGGTAATATACCAAAAGGAAGTTAAGCTTGCTTGCTTTTACACTGAGGCCTCCGAATGTATAATACAATCCTGAATCTTATGCACTGAGGAAAATATGTTGACCTATGAATTAGCCGTTCTGATCCAGCCAGAAAAGACCTGAGGTGTATAAAGGGCCATGGCAAAGGTAAAGCCAAATTTCTAAGAGTCAACAATGGTCCAAGTTTAGCACAAGGCTTCCTCGCCCACTTTGGTGAAGGAGGCACCTCTGTGCTTGTATTTCTTTGACTTTGTTGGACTGCCCTCTTCCTTTAAGAAATTTGGTTAATCTACTCATGTAGGAGCATTATATAAGTACTGGAGCTGCATAGTGATTCCTCTTAATTGTCTTCTGGCTCTTTGTATATCTCCTCCTTGAGAATCTAAAAATACTGTATTAAAGAACTTCTCAGGGAACATAATTTAGCTGATTAGTAAGCATGGTGCATATCCTCTGTTTTAAGATGCTGATGTAGAAGTGAGACATAAATCCTTACATTTCAAAATGGGAACATGATGGAGTTCTAATTATTTTGCAGTTAGAAGAGCTGATAAATGAAACTGTCCATCCCCAAAATATGCAGAGTATCTAACATGCAAACTGATCCTGAATTTCCAATCAATAGGGCTTAATATTTCACTAGCTACTGTACATTTGAAAATCAATGCTGTCAGGTTTGGTAATGCTTTTCTCCAAAACAGATGTGTGTGAGACAAAGATATTGAAGGCAGGATTCCAAGAATGAATGAAACCTCAGCAGCTTAAAAAGTTATTTATATATTTTTTAAAGCAGGGAAACATCTGTATTATATTGAAAAATTTTAGAACTAGATTACCGTATTTTCCGGCGTATAAGACGACTGGGCGTATAAGACGACCCCCAACTTTTCCAGTTAAAATTTAGAGTTTGGGATATACTCGCCGTATAAGACTACCCCTCTTCCAATGCACACCAAATAAAAAATAAAAAAATCAGATTTGATTTCAATATGGTAATTTTAATTCAAATGCTTATGACATGCAGGTTCTTAGCAGGAAAACTGTCAGTTATAAACATAAGGCTGTTTGTCATCAAACATGTAAACATAAAACAGTGCAAGTAGATTAAACTTTTCCTAATTCACTCTAAAGCTGAAAGGAAGGATAAGACAATAAACAAGGGCGGGCCAGATGGGTGAAAGAGGTGTGTTTTTCTGGGCACGGTGCTGCTCTATGGCCCTTTTTGCAGCACTGGCTCCACCCCCGTCCTCCTCCTCCTCCTCCTCCTCCTCCTCCTTCCTGGCGGTCCTCTGCCTAGCAACAAGAGCAATTCTGGCCAGCCTCCCTCCCTCCACGGCCGCTGATAGGCTGGCCCGATCCAGGAAACTCGGATGCCCCAGTCACCATGAATGATGTGTGCTGCCTTCGCCAGCACCTCGTTGTCTGGAGGGAGGGAAAGTGGAGCCGGCGCCTTGGAATGCCTCTTGGTGGGATTTAAAATATATGTGTGTGTGTGTGTGTGTGCGCGTATATATATTATTGCGCATCTGTCATTAGGAATTCCTAAAATGAGCACATGGCAGCACAAGCCACTACTCTATGCCTGTCTCTGGGTGGTAGACTCCCAAGGATCTGGGGAAAAACAAGCAGATCTTACAAAGCCTGACGTCTCTCCATCTGCTTTAGGCAATGTTAACCAACAATCATTACCCTTCCGGCCACAGAGAGAGGTATTAAGTAAATGCAAATAGCTAAAAAGGTCAGACTTTCCAAACCAGCTGTGTTCCAGCTGAAACTCTACACGTTTATCTTACAAGAGCCCAGCGAAGGAGGAAGCGGCGGAGGAGCCAGAAAGGCTGCCCGGCTCCCATTCTTGGGGGCCATGCCGCTGAGAGATCCTCCTCTCCTCCTCCCTTGCCACCGTTGCTCTGGAGGAGCCAGCAGCCAAGCACCGGGCTTGCATCCTTGCGAAGCAGCCTTGCCAGCCCCGCTGGACTTTTGAGCAAACTTGAGCCGCTCCCTCCTCCCCCCCCCTTTTAATATCCCTCCTCCTTTCCTGGGAGGATGTCCTCTGGGCAGCGCTGGGAGGGAGCAGCAGCAGCGGCACCCTAGCCGAGCGAGCGAGTGAGCGAGCGAAGTTTCAGCGAGGCAGGCGCAGCGTGATGCCCCCTTTCCTTCCCTCCCCCGGGCCCCCCATCCTCCTCTGCCGGCGAGGGAGGGAGGGAGGGAGCGAGCAAGCGAGAGAGCGGCATCCCCCCACCCCTCGCCCTCCTCAGTTCTCGCCCGTTTTCCTCTCGTTGGCCTCCTCTGCCTCCGCCGGGGCTGGGAAGGAAACAAAGTGTCTGCCTGAGCCACCGCAGCTGCTTCCACCAAGATAAGTGGAGGAGGAGGAGAGGGAAGGGGGCAGTGCCCCGCGCCCGGCTCTTTGGGGCTGGGAGGGCTGAGGGGCGGGTGCCCGGAGGGGAGGAGGGTGGGGGAGGCTGGCACCGGCCCTTGCCCCCCATGCACCCCGCCAGCCCGGAGGAAGCCCTCCTTCCCCCTCTCTGTCAACTTGGCTGGACTCTTCCCCACTTCCGCCCGCCCTCCCTCCCTCATGCACGCATGGTGGCGGCGGTGCTGGTGTATCCATATCGCGCCCCCAGCTTCTGCAGCACTCCCTGGCCTGGGAGCTGTAGACAGAGCTGGGGGCGGAAGCGGGGAGGCAGCGCGACCGGCGCTTGTGCGAGGGGGAAGAGCGGCTAGAGCAACAAGCCTCTCCCGAAACGCCACCGCTCCCCCCGGCGCCGCATACGGCGGGGATGCGGCCGTGGCCATTTTTGAGCTCCCCCACCGTATGCGGTGACCGCAAAGACAACACCTGGTGTATAAGACGACCCCCGACTTTTGAGAAGATTTTCCTGGGTTAAAAAGTCGTCTTATATGCCGGAAAATACGGTAGTATGGGGCATCTTGAACCTAATGCCACTGTCAAATCTTTCCTTTTTTTTTTTAAACCACCATGCCCATTGATTATGCATTGACACATATGTTTAGGCTAGTTTAATTGTGCATGAAGACCCTGGCACCTTGCTGAAAACAAAGCCTCAGCATGAAAATTTTTTAGGAAACCCTTTCCAAAGAGGGTTCAGTGAGTACTCAGAGCAAAACAGTACATATCAAAGAACTAGTGGATGTTATCTTTGAACACATGAATGCTTTGGAAGAGTTTACCTTCAAAAATACTAACTTGCTCCATAAACAATGAATGTTCATGGCTTCAGCTTCCTAATAGCAGCATTTCAGAGCTTGGAAACATTACCTTTTTGGGGGAGGGGGGGCTACAACCCTCAGAATCCCCTACCAACACGACCACTGGCCAGGAAATTCTGAGAGCTGTAGACCAAAGAAGTAACCTTTCCAGTTCTGCTACATTTGATATAAACTGTTTATGCTCTTCTCTGAGAAACAAAACAAAACAAAGATAGAAGCCCTCTCACATCTGTGGTTAGGGATGAGATTTAGTTGAAGAACATAAAGTTCCACTGGTGTTCTTCCATGAACAACCCAGAATGATGGAATTGGCAACATACCCCTGTGGTCACTCTAGATGATGTTCCAGGGTGTGAGGAAGAGGTGGAACTATGCATGCATGCCAGCTTAATCACTGCAGTGTGAAGGGGAATTGCTTATGTAAGGGTGTCCTTGCTACCTTCTTGAGCAAACATGTAAAACATAGAACCACTGACACAACCTGGAATTACGCTGGCATAATGCCTCAGTAGGATCCTGGCTATAGGAACCTAAGAGATGAAACACTGCAAATTTTTGTATGTAGCTTTGGAATGGAAAATTGTTTGAAAGCCTCAGCTGGTGGAAAGAACAGATGCTCTTGTGGGCAGAGGACGGATGTGAGCAGGAGAGGGCATATAAGGCCAGCATTTGCTAATTTGCGCTCTTCCTGTTAGGTTCTAGGCACCAACCAAGAAATGCCTATTGAAGATAATGCTTTAAATCAAATGTTATTGGGCTATAACACCCAATAGCCTTTATCATTTACTGTGTTTGCTAGAATTAATGGGAGATAAAATCAAAAATTAAGAGAGCTACATGTTCCTCAGCTTGTCTTTAAATGGTTTGAGTGTAAGGTTGCCAGGTCAAAACAATGGCCCTGAGATTTAGGGACAACCTTTTGTGATGTCACAAGAATCAGGCCCTGGTGATATTACAAGGAACAGCCCCTAATGATGTCATTAAGCATAGTACATTAAGTATCAATGGTAAATGCACAAAGTATGCCATTTAAACACAGACCTTTCATGACAGTGCTGCCACCCTGACATTCTTCCTCTTTGCCCAGAGAACTGGAGAACTGAGTCTAGCACCTGAGCACTAGCAACCTTATTTGGATGTGTAGTATCTCAAGGAAACCTTATGCAGTTCAAGCCCAGACTATTCAGCAGACCATATCTCCCTTTATGAGCTCGTCCACCCTCTGAGATCATCAAGAGAGGCTCTTATTCCAGTCCCACCACCAGCACAAGCACACTTAGTGGGGACACAAGAGAGGGCCTTCTTGGTGGCTGTACCTATACTCTGGAACTCCGAAGCTAAAACCATTTCATTTCATTCCAACAGACTTTTAGAACAGAAGGTTTTTAAAGAATAGACTAACAGAACTTTTTTAAAGAGCTTTATATCTTTTATTTTCATTTTGTACTTTTAACTTTAGCTGTACATTATTTTAATACTATAAATAGTTTACAATCCTCCCTCCACATTTGTAGGTTTGACCTTCACAAATCTGTTTATTCATGAGGTGTGCATATGCCATCCCCCTAACATTCTCTTCCTCCCATTCTCTTGCATTTTGCCTGGTGCAGAGAAGGAAAGTAAGCATGCCTGGGCAAAAGGCAAGGGTGGGAGGAAGGTACATGATTGTGTTCTCCCCTCTGGAGCCCCCTGCCATTCCCATGCATTTGGCCCTGACAGGAGAATGCATGCCCAGGCAAAAGGCGATGGAATGGGGGGAAGGCATGCACGCACCTTCCTTCTCCTCTCCAGAGCTCCCCCTACCATTCCCATGCATTTGGCCCCCATGAGAGAATACACGCCAAGACAAAATGCAAAGGAATGGGGGAGACAAGCACACCTTCCTTCTCCCCTTTAGAGCTCCCCTCCCATTCCTTTGCATTTTGTGGAGAACACGTGCTGAGGCAAAAGGCAAAAAAATGTAAGAGGGGGCAGAAGGGAATGGGAGAGCATGGGGGGAGTTATTCATGATTTTTCCACTTTTGCAAGGGTTCTGCAGCTCAAACTCTTGGCAAATGGAGAGGCCACTGTAGTTCTGTTTTAATATTCACTTTTTTCTATTTTTTTTTTAAATTGTATTGTTCTTTCAAGTTGTGAGCTGCCTTGAGTCCAATCTTGGAGAAAAAGTGAGATATAAATGATGATGATGATGAAGCCTCTTTTTATAAGAATCCTTCATGATTAACCTCTGTTTGGGATTCTCTGCTGCCTTTCTTCTCTGTCTGAGAGACTGGTCAAAAGAATGGCAAAACAGAACTCTGGTTGTGGAATTCCAACTCTGATGCCTTCACCCAAAGGCAAACAGCCTAAATTGAATATTTTAGAGGTGAAAATACCATATTTCATCCGACATATAGGCACTCCAAATGGTTGTTTTGTTGGCTAATATTCTCTCTCAGCTACAAAGGCCATTTCCACATGGGGTGAGGGAATCGCCCTGCACCGCTACTTACCGGATCTTCTGGCTCCCTGGTCCGGTCCAGGCTGCTCCGAAGCAGTGCGTGCTTGTCGCTCCACACTGCTCCGGCATCGAAAATGGCGGCTTCCAGTTGGTCGAGGGTCTTGACCAACTGCTGAAGCTTGCCAGCCTAAAGCCCGCCCCCGGCAGATCGCAGGCTTGCATTGGTGTGAGCCTGCGAATCTGCACAAGGGAGCAGGCTCGCAGTGGCGCGCTCCATGCTTTTGAAAGACCTGATTTTTCTAGTCTTTCAAAAGCACGCTGGACAACCACTTGGGATTGTTCCGGAGTGGGCTGAGGTGCGGATCTACATTAAGTTGTCCGGACCCAGTCCGCTCCCAGGTGCAGACATCCTCCCGGGAGGATGGACTGCACTGTTTCAAATACCCCATGCGGAAATGACCTTAGTTATATAATCACCTTAATTACAGAGCTAAGTAATGTCTTCCAGGTCGACTCTCCGCCCCCATTCCTACTTACTGGACAGCAGCTTCTATGAGCAAGACGGATCTGTTCCCTTGTGGATTGGGAAGCATCTGATTGATGTCCCTGTTCCCCTCTGTTAGTGCCCTCCATTGCAATAGGTAGAAGCAATGTCCCTGTCAAAATCCCCGCTGGCATTGGAGACTGCTGATGTGAGCGGGTGGGAATGTCAGCCAGCTGGTTCCTCATTGACAGACCCCTGTTGCTCGCAGAAGTAAGTGAGTATTGCAGGACTTTCACAGGCCCTATGTATTCCTTAAACCATACATTTTCTCTCAGAGTGGGACCCAGGTTAGCTTCCAGAAAGACTCAATGAAAAAACCTTCATAATAAAATGTAAAGACCATTAAAATATTCCACAATCCCGTTTCTCCAAGCCTTCACATCTCTACTCACTTCAGAACATGTTTGCAGGTTAGTGTAAACTACCTTTGTAAATTCCAGCTGCTTTCCTTATTGTGGTATTAAACAGTTGACCTACTTTTCAACTGAAATCTATCAAACAGCTCTGTATACTGATGAAATGTATTAATCCATATTACATTTTATTTGAAATTTTAAGTCTATGCATAAACACAGATTTATTTTATTTATAATGATGTTAGTCACCTTGAGCATCCTGTGATAGGAAAGGAATAATCATAATAAATGGAAAGATTAAAAAAAATAAAATTCTAAACATCTGTGGATGTGTTCACTATGCACACTGAATTATACTAGCAGGTGGAATGTATTTGGCACAATCAGTCAGCTGAAAGCGGTCAAAGTCTAGAGAAACTTCATAAAACTTAATTTATTGGGCAGCAGAATATTTAGCACCACTTTCCAGTGTGTTCTGAATGTTTCAGAGTAACTATGAAGTGAACCAATGAGTGTAAATGCATCCCAAGAAACATTAAAAAAAAACAAAACCCTGAAGTCAAGGGAGAACATTAAAAAAAAAATCAGAATAAAAACAAGGTGTATACTCTAGCCGATGTTACATGTGTCTCCATACATGAAAATAAACACAACCAATTTGCACGATTATGTATTTTAATTCTGAGAGGATTTATTCATGCTTAGTTTTTGTTGGGATGTATGCACCATGTTTACCGTGAGCATGAGATTTCCCCTGGATGATTCCCTGCCACTTCTGCCTCTGTGGTTGTTTCTGGAAAGGATCAAATAGTGTTTAGCTTCAGACATAAATTGCCTTGCTAAACTGTTTTGATTCCAGTTGAAATCAACAACTTTTGCAGAAGTTATTTAGTAAGATAAAAGACTGTTAGGGATGGGGTTGTGTGTGTGTGCGTGCGTGTGTGTGTGCGTGCGTGCGTGTGTGTGTGTGTGCGTGCGCGCACATGTATGAGTGCATGCATGTGTATATCAGGGGGGAGAGAGGAAAAAAAGTGATACTGTATTAATCTTCATTGAGAAAATTTGCAACATGGCACAAGCACCAGTGGGCATTTCTCATATTGATCCAGGCATTTCCTTTTCCACCGCGGTTACTGACCATGTCCTTTGCTGCTAACCCCAGTCATTTGTGGCTAGAAAATGAAGACACCCAAGTGTGCTATTGTCAGACCCAATCCCCAGCTAGGCTGTAAGTCGGGAATCTTTTGCAAAGCTCTGACGCCGGGCTCCAAGAACAGTTCCAGTGCCGCCAGCCTGCAAGACAGCAGAATGAATCTCTGTGATCCCAAAATTACATCTGATTGATAGGAGGCCACTAATAAAATGTCGTATCTTATTGATGGGGATGGACCACAGTGCCAGTGATAAAGCGAGATTGGTCAGTTCTGACAAACATGCATCATAGCCTTATTATTGACAGTGGGAGAGAGTATTGATTGAGCTGTCGGGCTGATCATATTACACAATTATGAGATTAGATTTACATATTTAATTCTTTTAGAAGAAATTGCCCTGAGGCAATTACAGGAGAGGGAGAGAGAGAAAAGAAAAAAGAAAAAAAAAATTAAGATGGATCTGCCTTCCAAAAGGGGAGGGAAAAAACGGTAGCTAGAAGCTTTTAGACAGATGTAGTCATTCTCACACACAAAAAAGTTTTGCTTATCACAATTCAGAGAAAATGTCAAGCACAGACGGTTCAAAAATCAGATCAGCAGAAACTAAGAGCATGCCCACATTTTTTTTAAGCAGGTGGGGCTCCACTACATGGGTTTGGGTGTATTCAAGGGTGTGTTGATGGAAACTGTTCAGAAGCCATTCACTTCATACATTATACTATGGTCTTCCTGATATTTTCCTAGCAGACTACTGAGAGATATTGAAACTGCTTAGTGTGGTTAGTTGAGTGCACAGAGAAATCCTATACCACATAGTGCATAGGCACTGCTTTCTACAAGGGTAGCCGTAAGTCCAACTGTACAGTTCTCCTGAACAATTGGCAGAAGACAATCCATTATGAAGATGTTTCCTATCTGAGGGGGGTTTATCCAGTCCTAGTTCAGTTAAGAGAAAAAAAGGTACAAGGAGGGAGAGCCCATGGAAGGGCCTTGAAATCATCCCCACTGGTGTTGAGCAACAAAGGCAATAAAGTTGCCTTTCAACACAAGAGTTGTGTAGTACAATTAATGTCTAGCTCTGCATGTAGAGATTTATGCTAAGCAATCCCAGTGTAGGGTCTTGGCCTGTGTGATCTACCAATAGCCAGAGTCTGCTGTGGAATCCTTTTTGAATCAAGAGGATTTAGTAGTGGCATCCAAGTCACCTGTAATGTTGGCCAGTTCTGTTGGGTCTCACTTGCAGCTGGAGACATTTTGGTTGATAGGGGCCATCTCAGCATAGTGAGACAACTTTGCAAGAATTCTCCAACTCCCTGGGAGAGTTCTCATCTTCAGTGCAAGAGTGAAACACTAAGTGCTTTCTTCTCACAGTTCAAACAAAATGTCTGTGCACAGAACTAATATTTTGTTTTATGTAGCTAATCATACACAAAAACAGCAAGCATGCAATGACAGGCTGATTGATCAAAAGGACACAAACAACCCAACCAATGGTACTACTTTTTAGCAGTCAAAGTAATGAGGCAGCATTTATCAGTTCTAAATTTTGTGCATTTACAGAAAAGTGCAAAAACCAGTATTGAAAACACAAAATTCTCTTAGATACTTAAAAAAAGAAAAATCCTTCACTATGTTGTGGCAAGGATTTTTTTTTCTTTTCATTGCCATGTTTATACACAAGGGCAAACCCAGTGAGGATTTACTTCCCTAGTCCCTGTGAGAACAGACTGAGTGTGCACCTCAGATTATACTCAAAACTTCCTTGCAGTTGAAGACTGGAAGAGAAAATGGTAATGGCAGGCAAGCTAGGCAAAAATTCTATCAGGGATTTTGTTTTCATTCGGATAATCGCTGGTAATCATCCAAGGAAGTCTAGGGTTTCCTGGAATGCCATTTGAAAGCCTCTGAATTAGGATGGCGACCACATTATGAAAGCACAAGAAATTAGTGGTGGATTTACAGGTGTGATACTCACCATAGATGGAATGTGCTATGGACTGTTTATATGTGTGTATATGTATTTATGTCATATAAAAATTATGTCCCCCTAAAATACAGGTTCTGTGTTGTACCAGGCTCTTGCTGGGTCTGCCATTTTGGCTTCTTTATCTGATACAGCTATCACACTGTAGGTTTGGAGCACAGTCCCAGTGTGAGGAAAGACTAACCTTCACTGTTCAGTAGGTAGCTCATGATAAAACCACTGATGCTTCTTAAACCATTTAGGGAAAAAAGATATGAATGGCCTTCCTGAGACTAAAACTTACTAAGACTAAAAAAATTCTCATCTCAGAGAAATTTTCTACTGCATTAAGATGTCCAGTTTGGGAAGTCCCATATAGTCCAACAACCAACAAAGATACAATAATCTGAATTTGACTATCATTGAAATGTCTTACTTTTTAACAATGCCTAATATCTGTAGTTGCCTAAATACCCTAAAGGCAGCAGATCCTGTCTGAACTTGGAAGCTGAACAGCTTCCAAGAAACCACCTGTGGGTATTCTTAGACTAAGAAAACTCTATGAAATTCATGGAGTTGTGGTAGGTTGATAGATGACTTGAAGGCACACATACAAATTTATATCCAGATATGAGAGAGCAAAAGCTTCTTGGAAGACTTGCTGTGTTCTGTCTACAAAGTGGCTTGCAGTCTGACAAAGGACAGAGACAGCTTAGATCTCAAAAGAAATTACTTTGTTGCTGCTAATGCAGACAAAAATTTTATTGTCCAATTTTTACTGCCTTTGTCCTCAACTCCCTCATTGCTGTGAAAGTTTGGGACATCTACCTGCATCAACCCTCCCTTCAGGCCACATTGAATGCCAACTTAAGCAAATATCTCAGGAGAGGTGGAGTTCCATCATGACTATAGCATCATGACTTTCTTTTCTTGTACGATTTGAAACATCTTTGCCAGATGACGAAGCCAGAGGCAAGACCCTTAAAAAACTTCAGCTTAAAGTATTGGAACTAATACTGGAAATTCACAAGAAAAATATAGGAACAAGAGGAACATTGTATGGATATTAGAAAATCCTCCAATATCTACAGGTATAGAGAACCAGCATGGTGTAGTGGTCTGAGTGTTGGACTATGACCCTAGAGACCAGGGTTTGAGTTCCTGCTTAGCCATGGAAACCCACTGCCTTGGGCAGGTCACATCCTCTCAGTCCCCAGAAAACCCCATGATAGGTTTCCCTTATGGTCGCCATAAGTTGGAAACAACTTGAAGGCACACAACAACAACAAATCTATAGCTATAACTCCCACCAAATCCCATGGCTCTTGGCCAGTCTGTAGAGTCATAGTTTAGATTGCTGTAGAAAGTTTTAATTGGATGTTTGTGGTTTTTCCTTTATCAATGTTTTAATTTCTTTTAATTTGATATATTTTTAATTAACTATTATCCTCTCAAATGGGCTACTTTAGCCCACTCAGAATCATATTTTATTGCAGAATTTACTTAGAACTAGATCTAAAAGTTAGGGCATTTTGCAACATTATCCCCTGACAAATTTTAAACAGTTTTTCTTAAATTCAGCCAATTGCCATGTACAGTTATTTTTTTCAAATCCAAAATAAACTGAAAAAAAATCTGTATATATCTATTTTTTGCCATTGGAGTATGTTTTTGTGCTAGCCAATGTATCAGAAGAAAAAAAAAATTAATGCCTTATTTGCCAGCTATGATAAAGAGGAAAAAAAGTTACATGTTCTTGCTGTAGGGTCAGCCTAGTCTGTTTCAGTGGAGTTATCAAGTACTCAGCATGTTCGGGAAATACAAGGCATATAAAATTAACCTTCCTCTAACCTTTGCCCTCAAAACACTGGAATTCCTATGAGGTCAGAGAATACCTCAGAACAAACTCAGTGCAAGTTTTTTTCTACGTGGATAATGATAGCATTTTATTTTATTATTATCAGCCATCTTGAGCCCCTTTTCTGAAGGAGGAGGCGAAGTACAACTCTTAAGAATAATATGAAAGTACAAGCCTAAAAAAGTTTATTTTTAAATATTTATAACCTACTTAAGGTGTGATATATCTGTAGTAATAACATAAATTAGAGTGTAAGCTTAATAAAAATATTTATTTATGACATGTTTATACCAATAGATTTTAAAGTGATATACAACAATAATAAAGCATGTAATAGAAAACAATACCTGAAGTGTAGGATACAGCATTCATTTTATCCATCAAATGGACAGTAAAGCTGAACTACAGTTATTCATGGTGATAAATAAGCATGAAACACAGAAAACTGATGAAGTTAGTAGTACATGAAGAACTCCATAACAATGTTATGTGGCAGGAGAAGCAACACAAATCTTATCTGTGGTATGGATTCTTAAAAGTGTGTTGTGGGGATGGGAGAGACATGTTCTTTGACCCACATGTCTCTCTAGCACTTACAAATTATAGTTGGAAGCATATTCTGCATTTTCCTTTGTCTGTATTGACTTACCCTCGCATCCCTTGTTGGGGTATCAAAGAGCCAACGAAAATAAAAAGGTCTTCAGTGAGCAATCAGAGATACCATCAAAGACAGCAAGAGGCCCCCGTGGGAATATGAAAAGGCTATCAAATCATTGGTGGGGCATTCATCATCACTAGATAAATGTTTCCTGTATCAGATCAGCACTTAGGGAAAGAAGACTGGAAGAGGAGGAAAGGCCAAACTTTTGATGACTTCTCAGTCCACACTGCTGCTCTTTGGCTTCCTCAGAAGAGAGGAAAAGAGAAACATAGTGGGGTATCTCATCTTTATCTAAACACACATTTTCCAATCATGTCCTTCACCACACAAAAACATCTTTTAAGTACAGATATTTTCAGGTAAGACCAGAATAAAGTTAATTCTGATCAATCCACAGGGCTTTTGTGTCCACATTCACTTCCTTTGTGCCATTTCCACAGCCAGTGTTGCTGCTCCATCATTTAAACGCTCTGTCTATTGTGTATATCAGGGGTGGCCAACAGTGGGAAGCTCAGGAGATCTTGGAGGGCCATACCCCTACTCCAAATAAAATCAAAATGTTTTCCCCCAAATGTCCCCAAAGACCTTCTAGAGGTCATGGGGAATTTTTGTCATGTATTTAGTGCCTCCATCTCATTTTAGACCAATGAGAGTCCCTTTTTTTTTTTTTTTTTTAAAAAGACAGACAGTAATTGGAAGTCACTTCTAGCTTTCAAAAGGCCTGTCTTGGCACTCACAGTCCAAACACTTGGCAAAAATGCCGTCCAGTCCCTATAGGGCACTTGGGGCCAATTTTTTTACCCCCAAAAGGCCCTGGGGAGCCACAAAAATAGCCTTGGGGAGTCACATGTGGCATGTGGCCCACAGTTTGCCTTGGTGTATGACTATAAAACAGGCATTACAAATGGAGAAAATAACAGTGGTGGCAGCAAAGGGGAACTAAGGAGGGGAGGCAGCAGGCAGCATGCTGCTGCTGCTGCTCCTCTTTCTCACCCATATGTACATCAATATGTACTCACCCATACCTTCCAACTGAGAGGATGTTAAAAGATCTCTCTCTCTTATCCAGAGTATTTAATCCTGAGACTCCAAAGGAAGCTGTTTTCCAAGGTACTCCCCAATCCTCTGGCTTTTGTAGTGCTGAGACATAATAGTCATGATTGCTTGGTGGAATGGCAGCTGGTGGCTTCTATGTCTGTGGAATCCCATTAAACAGCTCTGGGTTTTAGTCTGAACTTCACAGGAGCTATTCAGGGTACTGAACCTTATTGGCAAAAATTAGTTGAGAACCTTAGATAGTTCCTTGAAAGATCAAGTTCAAGCCCAGAGGAGTTTCACTGCCCTACTGACATGGAAGCCACTGGTCACCATTAGTTTGGGGCTCAACAGTGACAGTACACACAAGCACTGCTTGCTTGGACCATTTCCACACTACGCTGTTATGGTATTATTATTCCACTCTCAATATCCTGTGGAATTCTGGAGTTTATAGTTGACTGAGACCAAAGAGCTCTCTGGCTGAGAATTCTAAAGGCCCCTCCCTAAAATGCAAACCACAGGATTCCATAGGATGTTGAAAATGAAATAACAGCACTATAGCAGTGTAGTGTGGAAATGGCCTTGGTCTCAGCTGCAAAAGTGATTAACTGGGGAGGTGCTGGTGTGGCCAGTCATAACTGCAGGGTCTTTTAAACAGTCGGAGACAACTAGGGTAAGAGAGAAGAGAAGTGCACAACCCTAGAGTCCAAGAAGCATCTTTGCTCTAATGGAGACTCTGGAGACTCTGAGTGAAAGAGGACATAATTTTCACCATGTCTCAAGGAACCATCAGCATTCTCCTTGTTTGTGGTTTTCCCTCCCACTTCTACCTCCATGACAGGTCGTTCCTGTTGGGAATTTCCCAGGGTGTTAGCCCTTTTGGAGGAAATTCTATGAAAGCTAAACTGCTAGGAATTAGCCTTCTCAGATCCTAACTAGCTAACAAAAAGATTAGGTAAGATAGTAGCTTTATTCTTAACTCAATGTCTTCTTGGTGGAGAGGCAAAGCATGGTCAGAGAGAAGGTTATAGAAGCAAAAACGGCAAAGAGAGCAAAGAGAGAGGTCTGAGAAATGTGGTCTTTTATGTAAGGCCAACGACCCCAGAGTCTATCCTGAGTCACATGGTCTGGTCACCTGATTACCATAGCCATGCTTTTAAATAACACAAACAGCAAGATTGAGGCTTTAGGTGAAAAGGCAGAAGGCTTTGACATGCAAAAGAAACTGAAACTCTATGCTAGCTAAGGCCCTTTCCACACGGGGGACGGGGAAACGGGGCAGCGCACACAGGGACGGATCTTACCTGAAAACGGGTTGCTCCATCCCCGCGGGGAGCACGCGTTCGCCGCTCCACATGCTGGTGAATTTCGGCGGCATTCGGCGGTGCCCAAAATGGCGGCCGGCGACTTCCGGCAGCGCTCCGCCAATCAGGGCAGTGTGGCAGCCAGAAGCCCGCCCCCGGCTAGCGCGTCCCTGCAGTTTCAAACGGGGCACTGCAACGGGTTAGCATGCTCGCGTTTTTTAAAAACCACATAAAATGTGGTTTTTAAAAAACGCGCGCGCCACCCCTTGCGGCCGTGCTAGGGCGGTTTGAGGTGTGGAACCTCCACTTTTCAAACCGCTCTAGCGCGCCCCATGGTGTGGATGACCTCCGGATGAGGTCGCCCTAAGCCGTTTTTTTTACCCCGTGTGGAAAGGGCCTAAGTCTCGCTTGCCTTAAAACAAGGCAGGGAGAGAGAGAACGCCAGAAATTTCCAACACTTTCAAGGCTTTCTAGACCTCTCAACTTGAAACCATAAAAGTCAGTTGGCTCCTTTGAGGCAGGGTTAGGGCCTCTGAGGAATCTGAGCTGGCCAGCTTAACTTAAGGCCTCATTTTTTTTCAATTTCCTTGCTGGGACAATGGTTCCTTCCTGGAAGGTCAGCTGGATGGTTGTAGCCCTACTATTTCCCATCATATACCCAGTGTTGGAAGATCCACTGGTATGAAAATTGTCCCTTACTCCCCATGCACAGTTCCTAACCTCATGCCAAGAGGAACATCTTATGAGTAAAGTAATTATTTGTAACTTGTTACTTCTGTCCTTCAGACCTACACATTTTTGGACTTTATATTTGAAAATCTTAAATTATGCTTAGAAGTATGGTAGACATGTTCCACAGGTGGTGAAATACAGTCATTTGACTGATTCCAATTAGTAAGTCATATATCAATGATGGGTAACCAAATCATAAGAAAGGATAATGAATAAGACGTTGCTCAGAAATCTAACAAAGTTTTTTTTCCCCTGGTACTTGGTTTGTACAATAAATTGTTGAACAACCATTATTAAATATGGACAAAATTTCATTGGTGAGAGTGGTCCCTCTTAATCTTTACTGGAAATTAATTTGCTGCAACTATTGTGTCTTTAAAATACACTTAAGGTCTCTTTCATTTACACTGCAGGAAGAAGGATAGTATTTTATTACTTTTTAATATAAATGATTGATGAATCAGGCCATGAGACTCTCATTTCCTGCTTTCTGCACTATGATGAGCATCTAAAGTTCAAGTAATGTGTGTGTACATACTGTGTAGTGATGTTGTTTTATTTAGGATTACATTGAATGACAATGTAAATGTCCTTTTATTCATTAGGCTTCACCATCACACTTCACACTTGGTGTGTGTTTTGACATGTCCATTTTGCAATCCAGGTCAACACAACCTAACCCTTACACAGATAGAAAATATATAGGAAGTGAATTTTTATATTCGGCTGAATGGGAGCATGTCTGTACAGGAATACCTTGCACAAATTAGTCAAGATTTGATGCTGTGACTGCATTGACTTTCTCTTACAGATGGGTGAGGATTTTTTCTTCAGTTCGTTTTTCATAAGCGTTTACTCACATTCATAAATTGACCATTTGAGGGATGGAAATAATAAAATAAAGATCAACATAGAAGAAATAGCAAATGATAGATCTCTCCACACAGCCTCATGGTTTTGAATAGTTAACTCTTAACTATTTGAGTTTGAATCTCTGTGTATTTAACCACTCTGGTGATGATGACTTAGAACTGTTATCTTTTTTCTTCTGATTACATTTGGCAGGCATGTATAGTATGGGCTTCTCCTTGCTGGAGATAATGATGCCTATTGAATTTTTTCAGTAAAAATTCAATTCAGAAATTATGATAAATAAAAAAAATGTAGAACTTGTAGTAAGTTCTCTAAAAATGAATTCAGACAGCATTCAGTTCCATTTCAGAATTCCATTTTAGGAGAGAATTCAGTTTCAGTCCATTTTAAAATAATTTACCATAGCTTCTGAACACATTATTCAGAAAGTAAAGAACTTGGAATTTTCTTTAAAAAATTGAATGTGAAGGAAAGTGAAAATGACATATATTTTATATTGCTACTTTATTTATTGCATTTCTTCTTCCCCTCTATTTTTGTGCTTCCAGTTTGTGCACTTCCAAAAAACAACCAAGGAATGTTTGCAGGTGGGCCTCTTCTCATGGGTTCTCATGTCAGCAGGCAGACACATGCTTCATTGCAAGCATGCTGCTTCTTCAAATAGCAGACTGGCATGTTTAGTCACAAGTTGTTGTGAAAAGCTGGCCCCACTTCGCATTTTGATAAATCTTTGATAAAGTGTCAGTTAGAGGACAATGCAGAAATTATAATTGGGTACATCAAAGCTCTGAGGATGAACCATTAAAAGCTGGCATGCTAATCTCTATTCCTTTTTTGGCTGGTTCTACGTCAGGGAAAAAGACATATGGGATTAACAGATATTGGTAGGGTAAGTGTAAGCTATTGAAATGAAAGACAATAGTGAGTAGTGGTTAAGAAAGAAAATCAACAGCAAGTATTCATTTAGAATTTCACCTATACGATACTCTACTAAAGAGCCAGCATAGCGGTGGTCTGAGCATTGGATTATGATCCTGGAGACCAGGGTTTGATTCCCTGCTTGGCCATGGAAACTCACTGGATGGCCTTGGGTGCCTCACAGACTCTTAGATCCCAGAAAAACCCATGGTAGGTTTGCCTTAGGGTCACCATAAGTTGGAAATGACTTGAAGACACACAACAGCAACAACAACAGCAACAACAACACTTCAATGGGTAACAAAATTAGCCAATTTTTCATCTTCAGCCCTTCCATAATCATCCTACCCTATATTATAAAGCGGTTGCAAGGACTGCAACAAGATAAGGTATGCTTTTCATCCACAAGTATTAGTATTAATTACCAGGACTGGACTGACATATGTAACAAAAGGAAGTCGATTCCCCCACCTATTAAAATTTGATCAGAATTTTCTAATTTTAGAGTTAATGATAACTCTCTTTGAAATATCAAGAAAAAATGTAGGTTTACACAGGTTCAGATAAAATCCATATGGAATATGCTGATCAACAAAATGTTGTCATTCATTTAGTCTGTGAAACTCTCAATCATTAATGTTTATCATAATGTCCTGCATTTAACATAATGTGAAGCTGTTTTTTTTCCAGTAAGAAGAGTCTTGCATAACCAGAGTATTTGCCTTATTGATTTTCTTTTGCCAAGCTCTCCTCACCCCCTTCCATCCCTCAAGTCTCTCCTAAAATATAGGAAAGAGATTAATACAACCATCTTTTAATAATATTAAGTTTCCTCAAATCAATACATTTGGTCATATTACACTATAGACTTTTCTGCATACCAGTTGCTACATGAGGAGCTGGCAATCAATATAGAGCTCATGTATCTACAAACAAATTGTCAAAGGCCAGCATAATAGAGCACAAATTAGGATCACTGGGCTTCCTTATAATTAACAATTTCTACAACACTTTTTCAGTGCATAAAGTCCTTTTATCATTTTAGAGTTTGCCATTAAAAACTACATTTGCAATTGATATGAAGTATTTCATGACTACTTGAAGAAACAAAGATTATACAGTGAAGAACAAGGCCATTATTGCTGCATCTCAGGAATCCAGTGCTAGTCTGAATATGGACTCAGATGCTGAGGAGCTACTGAAAGTGGCACTATGGCTGGATCCCAACCTCAGCCAGATATTTCCTGAGTCTCCTGAGCTGGCCATGCCAAAATGCTCCTGAGCTGGATAAATCAGAACCAGCTATATTTGTTGGCTTAAAACCCACAATATCTAACACTTTAGAGCTGGCCAGTCATGACATTCCTGAATCCCAGGCCTCCAGGGTCAAAATGACTCTGGCATTGGACAGACCATTCTTCTTCAGGAGCTTCATGATCATGAGAACAATACACCAATGCCAGCAGTGTGCCCAGAAGGAGCTCCTGAAGAAGTGAAGAAATGCCAGGCATTGGGTCAAGGAGCTCCCCTTTTAAAAATTCCTACTTGGCAGAGGTAAAGCTGGAGTCTGGATGGAAGTCTTGGGGCACCAGTATAAGAAATCTCAGTTCATCTCCTTTGTTGGAGCATGATGCTCTTTTGAAGCTATCTTTATGGTGTATCTCCATGCTGTTGCCTTGCTGACCCCATGGCTCTCTGGAGAAGCTGTATGGATTACTGGAATAGACAGTGGACTGGCCTAGCATCACATCTGCTTATATTTGTCTTATCTGGGGGACCCACTCAAAGCCAATAAGCATATGTACCTCTAAAAACCTCCTGAAGAGGGTAGAATTCCCAAGTGCTCCAAGTGAAGATGAAGACAGGAATGCTGGGATCTCAAGCATCTTGCCTGAACATGGCAGGAATCTGGTGCATTCTAAACTATTGACATTAGTTGGGGCTTATGGTAATTGTAGTTGAAAATATATGGATAACACTGGGTTGCTTGTCCCTGGAATAGACCAATACCAGCACAAGGGATGAGAGCAATGCATACTAGCTTAGCCCCCTCAATACCTGACCTTCCCTTGTTGAATGGAGAATTCTCTTTGGGCTTCTCACATTCACTTGCACGTGAGAAGAAGCATTCTTTTTGCTTTATCAGGGTTTCCAGTCCTGTCAAGACTCCACTTCATATTTGGGTAAACTTGAGTGGAAGGTTCCAGTCAGCCTCTCTGTTCAACATGGGCAGAGGTTAGGAATATAATCATTGGGCACAACAGCTCCTAGAATCTGCAAGTCAGTATTGCCAGTGGCTATGCTAGCTGAGGACTTCTGACAGCCGTAGTTAAAAAAGAAGCCACTACCTCAAGATATGCATATGGAAAGAGGCTGGGAACTTCATCAGTGAGGTTAATATGTTGGATACCATACTCTATATTCAGTCCATGTTAGTCTACTCTATATAGAGAGAAGGTCTAACTGGGCTTTGATGTAAAACAAGGGCAGGAAGTTTGCCCATTTCTGACAGCTGAGTCGGGTCCTGCTGCACTAGGGAAGGACACATTCCCCTCACCCATCATATATGTGTGTGTATATACACAGAGACAATATATAGTTTTCAAAATATTGTTTACAATATTCAGATGTTGTTTGGCTGTATTGCCTTTGCTATAGTATATTTAATGGTCAACATCATAATATAAAACTATATATACAATATAAAACATATTATTAATAATACACACTATATAATAGTTGAAAAAGAACTTAACAGCACCATTTTCAGATAGAACCTGGATCTCAGAAGGACACTATACAATTTGAAGTTGATTTAATAAAATTATTGAAAGCAAATATTGACCAGAATTCTGTTGGGGTCTTATGAAAGTGGACTTACATCAGCAGGAATTAGAATTGAGCAGTTCTGTAATGTCTGTATTCAGTACAGGACTGCTGTTAACATTATTACGTAGCAGAGCTGGCAAAGAGGCCTATGTGCAATAGAACTAAAGCACAACTGATGCACACAACAGCAGTCCTGGTGTACATTCCATTGGTACTGAAGTGCATTGGGTGCACATTGGCAAGAGTGGCTTTAACTTTGCCTGTTCTTTCAGGGTGCCCCACTCCTAAACAGCCAGAAAATGTTTTAAAGTAATCAAAAGGAACTTCTAATTGCTACAAACCTCACTTCTGATTGTAAAATAATGTCACCATTCTGGTCCATGCAGGGTCAGGAATGCCAAAAAAGGCCATCCAACCATCAGCATGTTACTGTACCAGTTATAGATGATGGTAGCTTTGATGGGACAAAAAAAGGAACAAGCAGCTGCTATGTTTTTAAAGATGGGACTAGGAATGGGATAAGGGGTATTAAAGCAAAAACTAGGGACTTGGGAATTTTGAAAATCTTCCCCAAATTGTGTTATCTCTATCCTCTCTGTGCAAAATTGGCAGAAGAGCAATTGAAAGCTGCTGGGATGTAAAATGGCAAGTTATATCACACTTAGAACCAATCTAAGTAGGACATTTATTGTATGAAAGCAATTAATGTGCAAGGGTTAAAAAAAGCAATGCTCCCTCCCCTCCCACAATAAAGCAAGATCAGGATTGTGGCCTTTAAAAACATCATTGTTGAAATTTCACAAGATGCCAATCTATTTAAATGTAATTGATTGATTAATTGCTTAAAAGCAAGACTGTATTGACGTAAAAGCCTTTAATCGGTTGGCAGACCTATTTCGTAATGCAATCTAACTTCAGGAAAATGTTGGTTACAGACTACTTTTGCTATATTGCCCTTGCTGTTATGGAACAATTTGCAGCGTGTACACAAGTGAACTTTTCTCCCTGTCTAGCCCAGAAATACACTGATTCCCAAAATGAACAATTAACGTTTGAGAAAAGTCTGAAAAATGCCTATTCTTTTGACCTTTCTGAGGTTTGTCATTTGGTTGACATACCCATTACCTCAAAAATCAAATGTGTTTGTCTAAACATTATTTCGATGTTTCATTTGGGCACCAAAGGTCAGACAGCTGACCACTAAGCCGCTGACAGTGATCAATTCAGTCTCCGATCTTGTCACTTTCACTGTTTATTCTGCGATCCATCTCCTCTTTGCCAGCCACTCCAGCCACTTTTCTGCTGCTGAAGCGCTTTTAAACCTAACAATAATCCAATTTAGAATTGATCAATGGCAATGTATGGTCAGTAAGCAAAATGACAAAGTCTGCAAATAACCACCAACCACTATCTAGTGGAATGCAAACTTGAGACACTTAACAGCTCAAACAACATGTGGATTAATGGGTCTTCGTGTCAAAATATGAACATGCTTTTTTTGTTTTGTTTTTTTAAAAGATTGCTGCCTGCTGTCTGATACTTATTTACTCATTCACACACACACACAAACACACACACATGTGTTTGTGTATGTGTATATGTGTGTGTATATGTATATATGTGTAGGGGTGTGTGTGTGTGTGTATATATATATATATATAGACATACACACATACACATACATAAAATAAATGGGGTCTACCCCAAATTTTCTATCACATCCTACTAGTGAAGTCTGGTTTTCAACTGATATGGTGTGTTTTTACATGGGCACAACATTAGACCATGGTGGCATAAGAAACTAAATGCTCATGAATTCCTGTGTGGAATGCCCTGCCTTATTCTCATCAGGTTAATCCATGGGCAGGAGTATCGCAAAGAGAGGGGGATGAGAGCATTGCTCCCAAATAAGAATTCTGACACCTCCATTATATTTTTCTTCAGTCTCCAATTTTTAGCATGGTGGACAGTCATTGAAAATCATTTACACTCAGAACTCTTATATTTTCTGGGTCCTCATTCCCTTGGAAGCTTTGCCTTTTCTTTGGATGTCTAAACTTTTCTGACTAAAGGCTCAACTAAAATGTTAAGTTAAACTGAAATGCTATAAATTTGGAGAATGAAGGAAAATTTTACGAAGGAGGGCAGAATTCTTATTTGGTAAAGGCAATGCCCTCATTTGCCTCCTTCTGTAGTTATATCTCTGACAAGTTGGTACTTATAGAGTAGATTTTACATTTCCATGAATAATGCAACAGAGTTCTCAACAGTTTAAACACATTAAAATATGCAGTTAAATTAAGGGTGATCATCCAGATATTGTTTGACTGCAAATTTCTATCTGCTCTAATTCAGCAAAGTGGCCCGTCTCTGATTGAAATATATATTTATTTGAAGAAAATAAATATTTAAACTCAGACATTAATGTAAAGCTAGAACAGAACTATGATAATATGCATCAGAAATAGATTCATCCATCTCTTCCTTAGATATATATGTCCACTGAAGAAACAGATACTGTACCAACACCATGTAAATGTACCATTTCAGGATAACATATATTGATCCATGTCTGGCATTTTGAATGTGATGTTATGAAAAAAAATACTATTTTAACAACATGGCTCTTGGTATTTATTCTGAAATGAGGAAAAAAATCCACTAACATGCACTGAAACATGAAATTTTATTTTAATTTTAAACCTTAATGAGAATTTAAAATTGTTTTCTGCAATTTTCTGCAACTGTCAAACTAAAAAAAAAAGTGAATATCTGGAAGCAAATATGAATTTCTGTTAAAATATGTTGTATATTACAGTGGAGACAAAAATTAGAGTTTTTTCCTCAAGTTACACAAAGTTCATGATTCCATTCAAAAGGACAGAAGAAATGGAGATCATGGTCCTGCTGGGGGCAAACTTTAGCCCTGATTTTCACACTAGCCTGTTATAGTGCTAGTATTCCACTTTCAACATCCTATGGAATCCAAGGGTTTGCATTTTAGGGAGGGGTCTCAAGGAATTAAATAATAGCTAGTATTGTTATAAAAAGGTAACTGGATAAAACAGAGTAGAGAACTCATATACTTTTATTAGTTGCTGGAAAATGCAGTCCTGGCAGGTAGTGGGTTTTTTCTCTTCTCCTTCTGCATCACCTCAAAGGCCCCTCCCTAAACTGCAAGCCCCAGGGATCCATAGGATGTTGAAAGTGGAATAATAGCACTATAACAGGCTAGTGTGGAAATGGCTATAATATGTAATTCTTTGGAGACCACTCAACTAATGTATCGCAGCCAAAGAAATGCTGGATAATCTTCAAAAGACATTTGGCTACTCATGCAATGAGTTCCAATCAGTTTGGATGAAGAAACTTACAAGAGTCAGGCGTGTCCTGTTTTTATTGGTGGCAAATAAGCCACTCTAGAAGAAAAGACTTCTAGAGTGGCATAGATACCATCAGCGAAAACAGGACAGCAAGCTTACAATCTAAATAACATGGCACTAAAGAACGGGCAGGGGTTAAAAAAAGAGGGAGGAGCTTGTCAGCAGTTCTCAATGTTAAAATAGACGTTGTTATGATGACCATCTGGAATGGAAACAGTTCAGGGAGAAAAGGAGCCAAAAGAACTTATGAAGTGGTTTTGCTTTCCCTTTCTCCCTGTGCAGCAACATGATGAAATTCTTAGTGGGATGGGGTGAAGAAAAATCCCAGCACACGCATCCATAGACTCATTCATGGGATGATTGCCATGCTTGAGATTGTGTAAACACTGCCCTTCAAAAATAGTCACACCAGTCTTTCAATCCAGAAGTTATGTTTTGAGAAACAATGCATAAATAACCAAAATCATAAGCACAACAGAAACAGAACCGCTAGTTGTATGTAACAATGCCTCCTTTCTGGATTCTACAGCTGAAATAAATAACCCAAGTTATTTTAAATCTCAAAGGTAAGAGTTACTTTAAAAAAAAAAGAAGAAGCTTTTGCTCTGTGATTCTAACCCCTTATAGGCTTTTCAAAGCCTCTCCTGTAACAGCACGATGGGATGTCTGTGTAAATGTCTCTGCATTGGTTAGACCAAAATGTGTCTACATAGTTTAGTTTCTGAGGCCAGAAATAGCATTCAAGGCCTTTGATGTTTTAACACTCTTAGGAAGTGTTTCTCTTTGAAGTACAAATCCCTCAAGATGCACAGGAAGAAGGAACTGTCCTGGAGAAAAGGCAAGACGTTAAACCTGAGGGGAAGAAAAGGAGCATTAGCAATGAGCACATTTAATTTTGAAAATACAACCTTCTTCAGGTGTTTGCCTCCACAGTATTCCAGTCATCTGAGGATGAGAGCAGGACTTCAGTGTGGGTCCAACCTCCTGTGTCGCATTTCTGGCAGCTTGGCTTCACCACCCTTTGGAAGGAAAGCATCTGAAGTGGGGAAATCTGCCATGCACTCAGATGTGGCAGAACACTCCTGGCTTGATCAGGAGGAGAGGCAGAAGCAACCAAGATGAAACGTCAGGGGTAAGCTGCTCTTATGAGGAAGGAAGAATGATTTTGCCTGTTGGCAGTACCATGGTACAATCAGGAATCTTGGCAGCTGCTTGGAGAGCTGTAGCCGTCAGAGCCTAGAGATGTTCACTGTATAAAATACTTTTAGTCATTTTTTTTTTTTGGAAAAAACATGCCAGCCTATTCTCTGCCTCTCTTCCACCCATTTTTCTGTGCAAAACCCACAAGTTTTGTGCCCTCTTCCTATCCTTTTCTTCTTTCTGCAAAAACACACTTACCATCCTGCAAAAACTCATCAGAAGTGTTTTCTTCTGCTTTTAAGCAGCTCTGCTATTTCTTCTGTTAACCCATTTTAGGCCTGCCCTCTGAAGTAGTAGTTTTGTTGCTCCTACAAGCATGAGTCCCATTCACTCAACTGCTTTGCTTCTCCTCTCTTCCACACAAAGCTGTTTAGAATTGGGGAGGGAGGTGAGGAAACCAGAGCAAGTAACTAAGCAAGTATTTAGGCCTTCCTTGAAAGGTGAAAGTACCAATTGACACAATTGCTTTATCTTTATTGCTGGCCGGCCCCTCCCAAAACTGCAAACCCCAGGATTCCATAGGATGTTGAAAGTGGAATAATTGCGCTATAAGAGTATAGTGCAGAAATGGCCGAAGTCAGGGGCCACATGCATTTCATGTGCTGCAGATTTGGGACTCCAATCTAAGTAGTTCAACTTCTGGTGTAATAGGAGGAATTCCACAAGAGAATCCTGGTCTCAAAACTTAACCATATAGTTTCTTCTTATAGTTCTGTATATCCCATCTCAGATGTAACCCCACTGGATTCAGTGGGATTTATTCTCAACTGTACATGTATAGCGTTTTAGCCTGAAGGCTTCATCTAGAATATTATAACCTGTAGTCTTCTTGATGTAATTCTGTACTACTGCTAAAAAAAAAAAAAAAAAGATTTTATTCATAATTCCAAATGAATGCATAAAATGTTCATGAGATTTTCCACATCTCTGAGAATTATCCTGAGATAAATTATAAATAATCTGTATCTTTGCAATGCTTAATAGCTATCTTAAAGCTGTTTTTCTGAGAGGGGGTAAATTTGAATTAGGAATCACTGTTTCAACATGGTGGCCTAAATCTACAATAAGAAAAAAAAATCATTTATGTCTATTTGTCTTTGTCTCCCCACTGGACTCAGAATCCATGAAGTCCAAATGCATGATGCTCAGATGGTTACTAAATGGACTCTAGTAGCATGCGCTTAAGTTATTTTGTTT
>CAOKZL010002332.1:0-211392 GCA_948472985.1 Iguana delicatissima | reverse complement strand
TAATCAGTGTTTCATCACAAGCTTATAGAAATGTGTTGCATCATACAAAGTTCACCTTCATTGATTTCAAGGACTCTGTCATTATGCCATTTCCCAGGTTGAGGTTATTTCTAATTATGCAGATCCTGGTGTTTAATTCTGAGTGATAAGCTTGAAACAAATAGATAAGTGGCATTGCTCTATAAACTGCTCCATACTGGAGGGCAATACCTCATTGGTAGAAAACAGAGAAGAGTGAAAAATACATTTGGAAAGTAATGGTCATAGATGGTGCTGAAAAGCATCAATTCCACACTGTCAGGTTAACTTTTAAACAATGTTCACATACAATTTACTTGCAAGACATAGAAAGATTTTCTCTGTTTTTCCCCCTTCTAACCCTGCCAAACAAACCTCTGCACTATACCAAAGTGAGAAAATGGTTTTATTGCCTGAACCAAAGAACCGCCACATGCAATAAATAGTGAGGGGGAAAAGTAGCATTTTTTTTTAAAAAATTAAGCAACATTTTCTCATGCCTCTATTGACATTTTTTCTCATTTTCTGAGTGAATAAACAGTGAGGAGATCATTTCATAGGTTTGTTTTTGCTCTTCATTCTTCTGAGAATTGCTATGCAACTTAACCATGCATAATATCTATTGGAATGCTCCTTTTTAGAAACAATAGTTCTATTTTTTTCTACTATGCTCTGCACTACTGGTGTGTGTTTATGTGTGTGTATAGGAGTGACAGTTTCATGATATGTTGCTTCTGCGATATGCCAATTATATACTAAATTATCTGAATATAATAAAAAACCCTCATGGTGTATTGGTGAGAATTGGACTATGACTCTGAATTCCAAGGTTCAGATTCCCACTTAACCATGGAAACCCACTGGGGAACCTTGGGCAAGTTTCACTCTCTCATCCTCAGAGAAGGCAAAGGCAAACCTCCTCTGAATAAATCCTGCTGATCAAAACCCATGATAGCTGCATCTTAGGGTTTCCATAAGTTGGAAATGACTTGAAGGCACACAACAGCATCAAAATAAAAAAGTGTAATTTTCAAAGTATCAGATAGTTAGTAGTAAGATGCTGCTTTTGTGGTTAATTGTCATAAAACTGGTTTAACTTATGATGACACTGTGAATGACAACTCTAAAACAACCTGTCATCAACAGTGCTACTTAAATCCTGCAAGCTCAAGCCTGTGGCTTCTTTGATTGAGTCAGTCTATCTAGACTGTAGTCTCCCTCTTTTTCTACTGCTTCTCACTTTGTTGTTGTTGTGTGCCTTCAAATTGTTTCTGACTTATGGTGACCATAATGTGAACCTATCACAGGGTTTCTGGGGCTGGGAGTGTATGATATATACAAGGTCACCCAGTGTGTTTCCATGGCCAAGCAGGGAATTGAACCCTGGTCTCCAGGTCATAGTCCAATGGTCAAATCACTACATCTCACTTTACCAAGTATTGTTGTCTTTTCTCGTGAGTCATGCCATCTTATCATAAATCCAAAGTACAATGGGATGACAAATTCAGACTTTTGAGGGTTCCCCCTACTCTTGCACACACCCTTTACCTAGCCTGTACATCTTCAACCTGAATGTAGAAGCAAACACAATATAGAATAAAAAAATCATATATTTCAGATCTTGTGATGCATTCCACAAAAACAAAAAAAATCATCTTGCAGTATCCATCCACTTTGAAAATGCTTGAAGGAAACTGACTACAAGTTTTAAAATGGACCACAACACAAATCAGTCAATGGGAGACTGTGTACAAAAAGGCACACATTTGAAAAATGTCCAGAAATTTCCACATAAAAATTTCTGTGTGGATTTTGGCAGCTCATATAGAGCCAGGACAGAACAAGCATTGCAGTGGAAAAATGAGGATCTCAATAAGATCACACCTGATAAGCCTACTCATCCTGGATTAGTAGACATCCAAACATTCTTTTAAAAAAAAATCACAGGATTTATACTGATGGTGAATAGGGATACAAAAATATCTGACTGCTCACCTCAGATAGGAACCAGGACTTCATTGTTTTAGTTGCAATACTTAGAAAAATGGCAGGGTGAGGTGAAAATATGAGTCTCTGACAAAGTTCAAAGAGAGAAGAGAAAACTTACCTGATGGGTCCATCATATTGTAGCAAATGATAGCAGTACCTCCTTTCAAGATGAGAGAAACTCCTCCAGTCCCCTCACCCTTCACAATGAAGAAGCTTCTGTAAGTATTCCGACAACCATCATCATCCCAAGGAGAAAAGGATACCGCTAGTAGTGAGTGGGATGGAAGAGAGAGATGAGATCAAAAGGAAAACTGGAGTTTGATCCCACTTCTCTCTTAGACTGTGTGAATTTGTCACCACTTAATAGTAAGGTTTGGGAAAGTAAATTTTTTGAGACTACAATTGCCAGAAGTTCTCAGTCACCCAGGCTGTTTGAGAGCTTCTTGGAGTTGTAGTCAAACAAAACAAAACACAAAACAAACACACCTTTTCTTTTATAAACAGAGGTCAGTATTCTATATCATCTATTTAATTAAGCATACTTTTCTTGGCCTGGCTGCTCCCCACAGCCCTGACGAAAATGTCATTCACTCATTATCCAGTTGCTACCAGAATTGACCTTCTTCTCCCTATGCAGCTGATGTCCTTTAAAGAAAGCAAGGAGTGACTTACAATCATGGCAATAGTGTCATGGTTCATCCCATCTCAGTCCCAGAAGCACAGTTGATAATTCAAACAAAACAAACTGAATAGCACCCAGCTCATTACTTACTTTTATTAAGCACAAGGTCAAACAAAGTCCAACAGAATTCAAAGGCAATTGAGTCCAAAGTCAGTCAGGTAATCCAGAGTCAAGCACAGAGTTCAGCAAGGCATCCTGCAAACAGAGAAGTCAAATAAGGTCTGACAACTCCTGGAGGGGAAGGCCAGCAGCTATACAAGTCAGCCACCTAATGCAGCTGTTGCCTGAGTAATTGTTGTTGGTTATAACTTCTCTGAGATCAACGGAGGCTCTCTCTTTGTTGTTTGTGTTCTGCAAAGGTAGGTACTGGTATGTTTTCTTCTGTGTCTGAAAGGACAGGACTCTGTGCTGGAGCTGACACCATCCCCTGTTCTGTTCATGGCACTGTAAACTCTTTCTGTACAGCAGGTCCTGGTATGCCCCCATTTCAGCCTCTTGCATGTTCCCTGTTTCAGACTCTGAGTCAGAGTCCATGTTCTGGAAGCAGGACATGACATAATTTTAAATAAGTAACCATCATGAATACAGAACAGCTGGTTTGAATTTGTCAGGGTCCAGGGCATTGGCAGCAAGGCTTATCAAATACAGATGCCAGGACTGGAACAGATGCTGGGTCAGGAGTCCAAGGCAACAGAGATCTACCTGGTATCAAGGGACCAAGAATTAGTAAAGCCAGGACTACTAAAACAATTACAAGCAGCACAGAAGACTATGTTGTCACGGCAAGGACTGCAGAGAAAACCTAGTCCTTATATAGCTGACTCCTGGCTGCTCCAACTGCCCTGCATCTGAGCAGTCAGCTGGGTCTGAGGCACTGGGCAGGATCCTGCATAGACTATAGCCAAGGCCAGGATCCTTGCAGGCAGAATACTGCAGTGACTTAGTCAAGGACCCAAGTCTTTACAAGTTTACTCACCCATAACTGTTCTGAATTCATGATTGCTGCTTGGTCACAATTGTGACACTATTGCCAAAATGTAACCCACCCCCCTCCCACTTTACTGAACATCAGCTGCATAGCTAGAAGGAGATCCATTCTGCTAGAGATCGGAACACAGGTGAATGACATGTTCATTTCTGTCAGGTTTGCGAGGGAGGGGCATTGACCCAAGTGAGTTTACTTAGTTAAGTATATTTAACTAAGTAGCTGATAGCATACTGTCCATACTTACCTCATTAATAACAGAAGGCAACAAATAATTTTTGAATCAATTTAGAGTATTAACTTGTAGCCTGCCAACAACAAGACTGAGGAAAGAGAAGCCTTCTAGAATAGCAGGGTAGGCATTCTTCCCTTATTAGCACTTTAACTACATGAAGCCATACTATTGGCTCTTGTATCATCATTATCAGTGCTTCTACGGCTCTCTGATGTGGGATATTAGCAATTTTTTCCCCCAGTGTGCCAGAGTCCAGTACCCTATGTATGCCCATTGACTTTGTTTTCTGGAAACCCACCAGGGACTGGCACTCATCCAGGGACCACCACTTAGACTAGCACTGATTTATATCATTAATGCTACCAATGTAATGGGCAATTTAAAAAGCAACAACAACCTTCACAGGGAGCCTTTTTGAAAGCAAAAAGCTTCACTTTTCCCCCCTCCCAAGCTCACTTTTATTAGCGGGTGGGGAAAAAAAATCAATAGCAGCAAGTTGATGAAACCTAAGTCCATTTGATTCCTTTTCACTAGCACCATTAATGCAGGCAGTCAATTGTGATGTATTTAGTTCATGCCATACTTATTACTCTCAAGCACGGCTTGTCATCAGGGAAAAATTAAAGCAGATGAGAAGCAATCAAGCCATTCTGGAGGAGCTGGAAAAGCTTTCCTTCTGCCCATTTCCTGCGACACTCATGCTTTCACCCTTTCTGCACTCTTGAGAATGGCTGTACAGGATGCAGCTGCCATACCTTTGCACAAAAGGCTTTGCCAGCTATTGATGTCACATGCTTCCTTGTAGTAGTTTGAAATGGAAAGAACAGGCCCCAAGCAGAAATAGTAACAGAAACAGATCTATAAGTATTTAAGTTGTTTTAGAGGTGGATGACACTCTTTCTGCCCACTTTGAGACTTTCCTGTAATTCATCTGCAAACATGGTCCTATACAAAGCTTCTGTTAAAAGCACCCCTTTTGAAAACACCAGAAAGGAATATCCATTTGCTACTATATAGAATGCTGTTTCAAGCAGCCTTCCTCAAAATGGCATGCTCCTATGTGTTGCCTGCCCGTGAGCTAAGCAGTCTGGGGCTGAAGTACTGAAGAATTGCCTCTACTGATCTAAACTCATGGGAGCATTAACTCTAGGTTCCTTCTGATATTTCATCTGTTATCTCTTGTGTGCCTAATTGAAGAAACTGAAGGGAAAGCATCTGCCTTCATGTATAGAGCTGTAGGGCACAGTTTCTCAACTCTGTCCTGTGTGTAAGAGACATGGCTTTCAAGCATTCAGTTAATTTCACAAAAATGTATATACGTTCATATGAGAATCTGAATGAAATAGAAAAATTGAATAAATGGGTGGAGTCTAGTAGGAGTCAGTAAAGCTGAATATTGGTTTGTGTTCTCTTATTGATGTATTGATATTTATTTATTTATTTATTTATTTATTTATGTCCATCCTTCCTTCCTCCCTCCCTTCCTTCCATCCATCCATCCATCCATCCATCCATCCATCCATCCATCCATCCATCCATCCAAGGACTCAAGGCACCTTACAAAAGTTAAAGCAGATGCGGCAAAAAATTTACATTGTACCCAAAAGCTATTCTCTAGTGACACAATCAACAAAATTAAAAGCTATTAAAAACCAAGCACTGAAAAGAACAACAACAAAGGTAAACAACACAGCACATGAAAAGGTCTTTCCTCCTGAGCAGTCAGCCCTCAGAGACCTGCTGAAACAAAAGGTCTTTACTTGACTAGGTCAGTAAGGAGAGGACTAGTCTAACTTGTCCTTAAAGATGGTTGTGAAGCCATCTCTTGTGTTCCTCTCAATGTATTTGTGAAGATGGAAAGACAGTAAGAAGAAGGGCTTCCCCAGAAGATCTTGAGACATGAGCAGGTTTATATAGGGAGATAAGGTCTTTCAAATAACCTGGTCCTGAGCCATATAGTATAGCATATTTTTCAACAATTGCTTCCAGAATGGATTTTAAACTGTCTGTGTTATAGTGTTCTATTGTTAGTATTGCTATGAATATAATTTCAACATTGTAGAAAGCAGTTTTCTTCTCAAATGAGTATTTCAATGGACGTCTTTCTTTTAAAATGCACAATTAAGCACATTTTCATACCTTTTAAATCCAAAGTACTAGTTACATTTTAATTAATGATTTTACATTATTTTACATTACAGATGAAGTGAAAATATCCCATGGGATCTGTAGTTCTCTGAATTTTGCAGTGTAATTCTCAAATCAGAAATGTGTGCATTCAGGAAAACTATGAACAAAAAGGGTATATTAGGAGGATGATATGCAAAAAATAGGTTTATTAGAGAAAGATACATACAAAAATGATGAGAAATGCTTTTGGAAAACATACAACTTTTCATCTTTCAAAAGAAAATCAGGGTAGAACATACTTATGCTTCAAAATAAATGAATAAAGTTGTGAAAAATCAGCAAAAAGAGTCTCATCTATATTTAGATGATTCTCAGCACAAAACTTTGCAGATAACAGAGTTTCATCCACATATGAATTAGAAATATGCAGATTTTGAGGATTTCACAGGTATCTTTATCTGCCGCCTTGCATTCACATCCTATCCTGATCAATGTGGTTCTGTCAGGGTGAAAAAAAAATGACTCCATATTTTCCTGCTTAAGCAACTGGAGGCAAAATAGTACAAGAAAAAGAATAAAATGGCCTATATCCAAAGTGATGGTATCGGTACAATGCTTCCTTTCCTCACTAGAGCTTTTGAAGTTCCTAGATCATCACAGAGATGGGACTCCTCTCTGATGTCTGAGCAGGTCTGGGGGCAGTACACAGGGCCTACAGGACCCTACAGTATGAAAAGAAGATTATCTATTCTCTTTTCACTGGGTTCAGCTCTTCCATTTGTAGAATTTTGTTCCTGAGTCCTGTTCTAAACTCTCCCTGTCAAGAAGCAGAATGAGATCTCTCATGAGTTCTATGTTGCATTGCTGTAGCTTTCAGATAAATTTTGGGACCAGTGTCCCAGCATGGTGATGATGAAGGATTAATCTCCCCATGAATTGTTATTAATCTCCCCATGAATTGTTGCCCATGCAACCGGTGCTCCAGGTACAGTTGAAATTAATATCCAAAATGTACAACTTCAATTGGGTTGAGGCTAGAGTTATTTAACAAGAACTCTCACTTTGATTACTTGCTCTCACATGCCACACAAAGGAGATTTAATATTGTATGATGTACATCTTAAATCCATTAAAAATAAAGTTAAAGGTTGTCTTCTTCCCAGAGTAAAACCTGTAAATCAAGTTCAAATTGATTGTATTTGTTAGTTTAATGAAGTAAGGTAGGCCTTTTTCTTACCAATGCTTTGGAGAGTATTTATATAATAAGAAAATGCTACCATCATACATCTCTTGCCCAATGCAACATTTTTTTTTTAAAAAAAATCAAATCATTGGCAGAAAAATCAATTAAAATCAAATCTCACAGAGGCCATATAAGTCAGAAGAGCGTAATTGAATTAATAGGTTTATGTCCCTGTTCACTGAATATATAGAAGGATTAAATATTAGCCCATGAACAGCAGAGATAGGCAGGGCTGGAGAGTAAGAGGTTCTAATCAACATTACATTTACAACAAGAAGATCCCCCCCCCGGTATCTATTGAGGAGGGCAATACTGAACTTTTATAAGGGATCAAGATATGGTACAATGGGCTTATTTAGAAATATGTTATCAGATTTATTCCTCTATAAAGTCACTTTTTTATGAAGATTTACTACACCGCTCTGACATGAAATCATTTATTTCTGAAACAGTCATTTACAAAATTAATTCCTTGCACCTACTGTTGCTTTATCCAGTTGCTGGAGTGGGTGTTCATGAAACCGTTTCTGTTACTCAAATAGCAGAAAATCTGCAGTAATATTTTATAATTTTGTTTGAGAACAGAAAAGGAATTAATATAAAACATATCATTTAAAGAGGAATGACAGCCCCAGAAGAATAAGTTAATAGTGATACAAAGACAATATGAGAGATAGGCTTAAGGACAGAGATGCAAGTTCTTTTAAAAAAGAAAAACAAAACAAAGAACTAAAATTGATGTGCACTAGATGAATGAATTTAAGTACAGTTTTCCCCCTTGTTAATTGCTCCCTTTCCCCCCAATTTTTATCAGGGGAGCAGCACAAAAGGAAAGGGGAATCCTTATTTCTACTAGTTCATTTTAATGACCCCGATGACTGCTGTTACTATGAAACAAGGTTTCATAGATCTCTTGAGAACTTTCCTACCAACATGCTTGAGAGGAGGGGATTCAAGCATGTTATTGGAACAATGGCAGAGGTACAAAGGGTTACAAAACTCTAAGCACATTCAGAGAAACAAATGAACAATTACCTTTCATATTTTCCTCTTCTGTGAAAAAAAGCCAGGATGGACTTCTGAGGGTCATTGGGTGGGTCTCATACCCACATACATTCTTTGAATGTTTGAATAGTGCTCTGTGTAGTTTGGTCTTTATCTGATACATTCTAAGATGACCATGAAAACTCTGCAACCTGTTTAATGCTGTTCATGCTTAATAGATGAAGAAAATTCACATAGTTTTGTATTCAGTCTTCAGCATAGCTTCACAATAAACCTCTTTGCAGAGGCTTGAACAGGGTTTCCGCCCTCTTATGAAATGAGCTGTTTCATGAAAGAAACTCATCTTTTTCAGATATGGGACAGCTTTCACCAGATATTGCAACTAATTGCCTGAAATAATGAGATGCTGTCTAGTAAAAACAGAATAGTGCCAATTAACTGGTAAAGACCAAGGTCATGATGACAAAGAGATGGTAGTAACCTATCAAAAAAGGTGATGAATCTTTTCTTCCGAATATTTAATTGCTGTTACTTGGGCAAGAGAAATGGCTTAGTGGGTTGTGTTCCTTCACAAAGAAAAAGATATAAATAGAGAACATTAAACCTCTATTCTCACTGTCATTGTGAAGTATAATATGTATATGTCCTTGCATTGATGGGACAATCTTTGATCCAGTAGAAGCTTCATCCTGAAGAATGGGGATGGAAAAAGTGGTAAGTCTGGAAGCACAGGAACTCATCATGATACCATTCATAATCACATTCCCTAAAAGAATCTATATAGTCATGCCACTTGGAAACATGTAGAGTGATCTTCTATTATTTACCACTAAATGAGCTACATTCTGGTTTAAACCCTCCATCACAAAGCACAAAGGTATAAAACAAAAGTCTTACGAATATATTTATGCAATATGATTGCAACCCTATTCTTTGTTACCCAAGAGCAAGCTCAATTTAATTTACTGGTGCTTGCTTCTGCCTGTATATGTTCTGAAACTATGCGAAGCATTCATCTCTCCAACATCCCAGGGCAGATCAAGATGAAATATACAAAAATCAAAATGTTTATCACAGATCCAGTTCTTTGGCCACCATATGGGAAAAAAAAGTTAAGAAACTCTAATCTGATATTCACATGTGTAACAAAGTTCCTTCTCAGGGTAGCCTCACAATTTCTAACCTTGTAAACCTATCACTATCACCTTGCCCTCCAGTCCCTTTTTAAAATTCCTCCTTGTATCAAGAGTCCTAGGCCTTCAGATCCCTTCATTATGGGTTACTGTGCATGTTAGATCTGATATCTTTATGGTAAATGTGACTCACCCTTGTTTCAGGGTAAATTAAGCTTTTCAGATTCAGTTTTACAAAATAACAAATAGTTTAACTATATTTAACAACAGACAGAATGATTGTTATCAGGTTCCAGTTCTTAGTTCCAAACTATTTACATTGTTCAAATTATATTATGTCAGGCTCTTTTTCTTAAATCCACTCAGACGCCCAGAAGCCATACATTCCCCTCAGACTCTGACAACCGACTCCTCTAACAGTTGATTCCCAACTGTCACCAACAAACTTTTTGTTCTTTTCAAAAACATTCTCCTCCCTCTCACTGGAGCCCCTCCATCTCCTCACAGATTTCTCTGTGCTGGAATTAATTCCTCTCAGTTATTTACTCCATACTCTTACATCCAGGAATTCTCAGGTATCACTTTTTCAATTTCTTGCCCTCTTCAACTCAGTTATAGTATCGCAACATGGTTGGTCCATTTTTTTAATGCAAGATTGCAATATACATTATGTCTACTACATCCATTTTTTTAGACAGAGCCAACTTTCAATAGATAGGAATGCAGACCTAAAGATACCTTGAAATTGACATGGTGAACTAGTAGCCTCCTGGATATCCATGGGTTAAAACTCCTTTAATTCCCAGCCAACATCCATGCTGGCTTGATTTGGAGGAAACTGAAGTCCAAAAATATCTGAAGGGTCACAAAGGTTAACCATTTCTGATGATAGAAAACAACATTTTCAAGTATATCAACCAATTTCCAAGCTGTATGCTGGTGCCAGTTTGTCACAGCTTTCACATGATCTCTTACAGGTATGTATGCTCAAAACATGTATGAGTCCATGAATGTGCTTTGAGAGCATTCTTGGTAACAATATTCAGCAAAGATGCTGCATTACATTGCTACCTTTAATGCTACATTTATCTGACTGATGTAAAGTGATTGTGTCTGGAGGTGCTTTCACCTTTCCCTGTTTCATTGCAAAAGTCATGTCTGGTGTCTTGTACTATTATATAACCATACTTTTAATATAAATGACTTCCTTTTGCTAAATGGCAAGTGTGGTATTCTCTGTGCTAAATTTATACTTGACAAATAAGTGTTTAGACTCAACTTGTCCAACTCATTATGAGATGCATTATTTACAATATGCAATGTAGTCTGAGTTCTGGAGCATTTTAGCTGTTTCTAAACTAACTTTAAATGTTAATGTGACACTCAAGGTGACTGCTCTTAAAGGAGAGTTTGAGAAAATCTAAAGAAAAGAACCTCTGTAGCTGATAACTCTTCTACCAGAAATAGGCAATGTTTCTGAAGCTGGAGTCCATGGTCCCTCACAAGATAATTGGACATAAATTGACAGTGTACAAATGTAAAAATGAAATGTGTTTCCTCCTGTCTCTTTCTCTCACCCCCTTTTCCCCTCTTCTCTTTTTTTCTTCTGGCTGATCATCCATTTCATCTAGTGGAATGATTCAGGGTTCTCCATGGGGAGAACAAGACCATATTATTTGGATCTTCACTGCCCAGCTACTGTCTCTTCTCTGGAAGTGGTTGTGGAGGTATGATGACACCAAGGTTTAGAGAGCATCAGAGACCACGTCACAGTATGAAAGAAACTATGGCATTTTTTTCTGCCATGTATCTAGTTGGGTTGCCTGTCTACCTATGGTCTCTCTTCTTTCTCCAACAGTTGTAAAGAGTTCTAAAGGACATCAGGGACTGTAGAGAAGAAGATCAGAGGCCAGATGTGATCTACTGACCACAACTTACCCATCTCTGCCATATACTAATTTATCTGGATTTGAATGACAAGGAGTGAACAACCAGACATAGACCACACAGTCACTGTGTCCTTTCCCATATATGTTATGTTTGTATGTACAAGGACAACAGGTCTTTGGTATAGAGCCTTGGGCAGCACACAGAACAGGAATGCCAAGGGGAGAAACTGGACTCTCTAATATGGGGAATTAGTCATGAGACCAGAAGCAGAGGTCAGAATGATCAACTATACAATTTATCTATATGGAAAGAGCAGATACATAGGGATCAGTTTACAGATCACTACTATTCAAAATGGTGGTCCAAGGACCATGGCCAGTCCCCAATATGTTAGTTGCCAGTCCCTGCTGAGTCTCGATGAAAGGAAAAAAAATGAGTATAAATGTGATACCAGTTCTTAGCACACTAGGAAAATACCACTCTGTGTATTAGATAGCTTGAGATATGAATCTATGAATAGCTCCACTTTCCAATGCCAGCTGTATCATTAGGCAGAGAGGGGCAACCGTTTCTGGCCATTCCTCCTCAGATCCTACGTCATTCCCTTCTGCTGCAGAAAGCTCTGTGTGCCATACACTCTGTTCTGGGCCTCCTAAACTTGCTATCTCTCTCAGACCATATGCAGGATGCTCTCCCATAACAACTGCTCATGTAAATTTTCTTAGTCCAAATTTTCTCCTGTAGATGGAACTGGGAATAGGAGGATGCTGTTTTGTTCCTTGTTTGCCAGCAAAACTCTGTGATCTAATCTTGCCCTTCTCACAGCTTATAGACATTCACAAAGAGACACATGTAAGTTATGCTATGAAAGCAGGACCCCCTCTCGAAAAAAAAAATCAACATTTCACAATGGACTTATTCTGCTGATAATGGCAGAAACAGAGTTTGCACAAACAGCATTTCACCTGTGCCTTGTCTTTGCATGCTCTGTGTTGTCCATCCTATACTTTGCATAATGATTGGGGTTGTACATACTATCCATTGTATTGTGATTGGACATTGTGGTTGTGCATCCATCAATTTCTATTGTGCTTGTTCATCATGCATTGTGCACTGTGCGATGACACCCAGTCACCTATGTGGCACAATGCTGCTATTCTGCATGGTGATTGCATAATGCTGCAGTGGGTATCTATGCCATGCTAAGGGAATGGTGGATTGAGGTCATTATAATAATGCTCTGAATCACAGCTGGTTGATCAGCATTAACAGTGCCATTCACATAAGAGACTGGGTGGGGGGACTTGGACTATGGAAATTAAAATTATATTAAAGGCATGATTCCAATGGTGTTTGGTGCCTTTAAAATTCAGTTTAAAATCTGAATTGGATTCACTGAGTCAATGGCATGGAAGTCACCACTGGATGATCTTAAGAACAGGGGAAAGGCTGGGTCACAATATTTTCAGTTATCTGAACACTTGGTGAATGGATTAAAAACATACACAGCCCACATTTCTGTCTATATCTATATCATCTATTTATTTCTATATCTAAAGACAGGAAGTCATTGTAGTTAGTCTGAACATCAAGTCTGAGGATCTGAAGGCAAGTCAGGTTTTGAATGTCACAAAAGCAGAAATAGCAGTAAGAGCACTTAACAGATGCTTTGGATGTGAAAACACCAGGAGGTCAGGTTCTCAGCATGAAGAATCAATAGCAGGGAAATGCAGTGGTGGGAAATGAATTGTACATATTTCTCCATGGAGAAGCACTTAAAACTTGTAGAGCATTTTCATACAATAAGTATATCAAAACGCTCGAAAATGTAATAAGAACAAGCAGTACAGTGGCTGCATAAAGGCAAATGCCCAAGTCACTATGCCTTCCTTGTACAACAGAGACAGCAAATGTACTACTCTCTTTTGCTGAAAGAAAGCTCCTCAATAAATTGGGCTCATCTGCTTTTTCTTCTTACAGGTAAAAGCATTCTCTTGTGTATACCTTGGAAGTTGAAAAAATAAAATGAAATTTACACTTCATTCTAGATTTGTCGTTAGATGGTGGTAAATGTCAACTCATCATATCTGCAGTTATTTTAACCATTTTATACCATGATTTGGTCCTAACACAGGCTCCCAAAACAGTCTACATAACAAGAAGATAACTGAACCACTGACAAATAACAAAAACAAAAACAACCAATGAAAAACTTAAAATCAAAAGGAACAAATGCCAATAATATACTAGAAACTTTAAGCAGAATAAAAGTGTTTTCCTTTCCCTCCTAAATGCCACCAGGGATGGGACTAGTCTAATCTTCTTTGACAGAGACTTTCATAAATGGGTGCTGTAAATAGAAAGATCCTGTCTAACGTTCCTATCTATAACAAATCACAAATTGACATTCTCAATAGATATGACCTCAGTGTGTTGTGTGATAAAATCTCATTAAATAAACTGCCAGCTGCCAGGGGCCAGAAAGTAAGGTATTGCCCCTCCAAGGAACTCAGAGAGCCACATTCACTTATCACATCCTCAATATGTTTTTTATTTAACTTATAAATGCCCCCATGTCCACATTGATATAGATTTTGGCCACATTAATCCCATCTCATGCTGTTTTATGTCAAGGAGAGATCTTTTAAAAAGAAATATTTTTTTCCAATTTTAAGGAGAGGTTCTGTAGGACCTCGGGGTCTCAAAAATAGCACTGGGGGCAACATGTAGACCGAGGACCAAAATTTGCCCAACCCTGTCTTAAACCACTTAGGACTTCACAGGCAATTACCATCTTTTAGAACTATGCCTAATGAAGCCAAGGTCATTGCTGACCAACCCATGAAACAAAGAGACCAAGCACAGAAAACTGGGTTGATAAGAGGCCACTTTATTTAGTCTAGAACTTATTTAACCAGATTTGAACCTGGAAAGGTGCAAGAGTGGAAAGAAACCTCACACAGGATCGACTGAGGCCAAGAGTACTCCATGACTTCCTCCTCAGCCTTCCCCGGGATGAATCACCTGAGGCCTGAGGGCAACCCAATAACTGAGTTGCTCCCCATCTCGCCATTTACTGGAAGGTAGACCCAAGAATCCCACCCCTAAGTTGCAAGACTTAAGTGAGGACAAAGTGCCCCAGGCCAGCTCAAAGGGTAGTCTCCTACCCCACCCCACCCCAGGTCTGAGGACCTAAAGAGGCAATTCTAGAGCCCTTCTCTTCACAAAAAGTGTGCCAAGGTGTTCACTATAACTCTTACTTCTCTACTCACTACCTGCCAAGTGACTACCTATTTAATGTTCCATCCTAAGCCAATTGACACAGCCCCCCAAATACAATGTGAGGTGTAAAAGGGGCAAAAATTCCTACCCAGCTCCTGAAGAGAGCAACAAAGTTCATACTGTACTGGAGGCAGGAGAGTATGTTGGAGTGGCATCTAAAAGAGAGAAAAGAGGGGCAGACAGAGCCAATAAAAACTCTCATTCTACCCCCACATACCTGAAGTCATGGTGCATTGTGCCTGATGTCATCAATGATGGCCTCTCCTCCACTGTAGGCCAGCAAAAGCAGGTCCTCCCTGCAGCACCTTGCGCCATGTGCATCTAGACTTGTACTTGCACTAGAATGGTGTAATATGGTGTGAAAACACCAAACAGCACTAGGAAGAGTAGTTTTAGCAGACACAGATATCCAAACTCATTATATTCTTAATGGCAGAAACAAGAAGGCCCTACTACCTCTTCTTGGGAATAAAATAAGAAGTGGAAGGGAGTTTAGTCATTAATTTTCATGGGAAATTGTGAGATCGGTGATAGGCCATTTCCACACATAGTAATATGTTGAAGCCAGGCTGTGATGTATGCTACTGCATGATGTCATCATGGTACTGCTCCTGTCGAATCTCCATCCATCGCGTTCGCACATTATAGAATTATCAAGAAAAATCCAGTAATAGGTCCCTTTTGTGTGATGATCACGTCAGCTGGGGTTGTGTGGAAAGGGCGGAAGTGCTATCTAGACACTTCCTTCCTCAATGCAGCACAGGAAGAGGCTGTACTGTGGAACGAAGGACTGTGTCCAGACCACTACCATCTGCTGCAGCCCGCCAGGTGTGAAATGGAGCATTTGGGATAGACTTCCATTCTGGAAAAGGCACTGCTGAGATGAGACCATGACGTTGAGGGATGCAGGTAAGGTGTGGAAAGAATCTTAGTTTCAATGAAGTTATGTTTCACTGTTTTCAGTGGGATCTGGTCACTACTCACTTTTAGTTGCTAGCTTGTGCCTAACGAAGTGAACATTCTCTGGAACATTTGAATTTGCAGCATATTGTCTCTTTAAGGGTACAATTGGTGGGAGCACGGAAGAGGGTCTTCTTGGTGAGTTCTCCCAGGCTTTGTAACTCCCTTTCTAGAGAGATTAGACCAGCGGTGGAGCTTGGGGTGCGTGAAGAGGGGGCAGGAGGAGGGCATGGCCACAGTGCATGGGGCATGGCTGTGGCACATGGGTTTGTGGCCACAGTGCAAGGGGTGTGACCGTGATGTGCAGGGGCATGGCTACAAGCCAGATTGCCCAAAAAAACATTGCTGCCCAGGGTGAACCATCCTATCACCCCCCCCGTCCCTATGCAACTAGATTAGACTGATCTACTCCTTGCTATACTTTCATAGGCAGATGAAGATTTTTTTTTTATTATTTCTGAAGGCCCTTGAGGGCTGAGTGTTTATATTTTTCTTCCTTTCAATGATTATGCTTTTAACTGCTTTTAATTTTATTGGAAGCTTAATTATATTTCAAACTTATGTGATCCAAAGCTGTATCTGCTTTATTGTAAGCTGTCTAAAATCGCAGAGCAGTGGGGTTAATAACTGGATCTATTGGAGGTGTCTCATTTGTAGGCTTACCATAGGTGAAAGCCAACTTAGTGGCAATTAATCACAAGAGTCTTATCTGGTGCTCGTTTTTGTGCTCTGTTTTTATCTATTTATTTAACCATTCTGTTCACAGAGTCCTAGCATTTGTCACCAAACACTCAACCATGGGTTTCTGCTTCATATTTCTGTGGATTTTCATCACAATGAATTAGCACAATCTAATTCCATTGTCCACATTAAAAAAAGTCACTTAAATATTCCTTCTTTTTTTTCTTTTTTTAAAAAAAAATCATTTACTAAAATGGACATTAGAATTCTGCTCCTATTTGGTAGCAATATCCATTAGATTCAGTGGGGCTTCCTTCCAAGCAGACATTCATAAGCTGTTATAAAAGCAGCAACAATCATGTAAAAACTTATTTGATCTTTTTAGTCATGCCCTTTCAAAACATAATTATGGAGCCACTGTTTGTGTGTGTGTGCGTGTGCGCGTGCGTAAAGTGGTATACTGTATTTTTTTTAAAAAAATCTTACTAAAAATATGTTTTAAATATGTTTAAATGTGTTTTAACTGTTTTAAATCATGTTTTTTAAAATAATATTGTTGTTTCATTCTTTTTTAACTTTTGTAAACTAATGTTTTAGCTTAACTTTTATTTAAATTATTGTTAGCTACCTGAATCCCATCTTGGGAGAAAGGTGGCATATAAATTCAATAAATAAATAAGTACGCAAATAAATAAACAAGCATAAGTGACAAAAGAAATATAAGATCTTTTCATACTATACGGCTATAGCATTATGATTCCATTTTAACTGGCAAGACAACATCCTATGGAATTCTGGGCTTTGCAGTTTAGCAAAGGACATTTACAGTTTTCTGCCAGGGAGCTGTAGTTCTTCAACGAACTATAAATCCCAAAATTTCGTAAGGTGTGGCCATGGCAGTTAAAATGCTACAGTTGTGCAGTGTGCAGGAGCCTTTTATAGTTTCCAGTCTCATTCTCATTTGATTTTCTATTTTTATATTATTTGCCTATTGATTGCTAGAACATTCCTAGGGTAGGTATCAGATTTTTGCTGCTAGCTACAATTTTTAGTAATGATCAATGCAGTGAGTTTTACTTTTTTTAGACATTCTATACCATGCACTGAATCTACTGAGAAGAACACATTTGTTCACCATTTCTCATATTGGCTTAGTCATCAGCTATTCCCATTGGAAAGCACGTTTTGCTACCATCTATGAGAGTGCCAGGTCATTCAAAGTGCACTGTTTTATTTATCTAAGTTGGCAGTGCAACAAAGATAGAAGAAGACAGTTGTCTCCAGTAATGTTTGCTCTTCATCTAAGAATATCAGTTTGCAAATACGTAGTTTAGTACTTCTGACTAACTTCTGTTGGTGTTTTTATCATAGTGGAGTATCTCTCATCTAATCAGAACTGGAGACATTCTGATTTCATGTAGCATGTGCAGGTAAGCACAGAAAAACGTTTCTCTGACAGTAGCAAAGCAACTTCAAATAAAATTATTTGAAGGTTATGCTTTATATGACATGTTGATCTTTATATCCTGATGCCTTTCTTTAAAAAAAATGAAGAAAAGTATATTGATAGGAAGCTTATGCTAGTTTTGTTCTGATGTGAACTCTCAGGATAAAGTGATTAACTCTTGATATCCAGTTTGTGTATTAGGTAAGCATGGTTTAAATCTGTCTAGCCTGAAGACTTATATTTGACAGTTTGCATTAAAGGATATCAGGGAACTTATATTTTTCTTTAGGGTAAGACATGTTGAAGATGGAATCTTGTGCATAGTTAAGGACCAAACTACAGGTAATGCAGTGGTGGGGATGGAGGTGAGCAGTTTGTGCTTTTCACAGTTAAATTTCCTTATTGAAATCACCCCTCAGCCTACCAGTTCCCTGATAGAGTGAACAAGGTGACTGTATTTTGCCTATCACTACCCCTGCCTTGTAGTGGAAAGCTAGGGTGGCTGAACAAATTTCAGAGGTCAGTGGGGGCATATGATGACAACTAGACCTCAGAGGACTGCTACTCACACTGCCCTGAAACCCACCATTTTTTGTCCTCATGTCCTTTATGGGGCATGAATGCAATTTAACCATGTTTTCTGCCAACACAATTTTAGATCCATTTTGAAGCTTTAATGGGCTTAAAACAGGTCAAGGTTTCCCCCAGATAGTGTGAAATTGTCCCAACATGACCTTTAGGGATCTGTAAAAGTCTTTATGAACAAAAAATAGGGGTATTCTGTAGTGACCCATGGGGGTGCAAGGCAATGGGAGGTTTAGAAAGGTGATATACGCAGTTTATGAGCATTAGTTTGCCCACCCATGACATAGAGGAAAGTGTTAACATTTTTTCAAGACCCAATTTCCACCCCCCTTCCTTCAGAACTGCATTTAAAAAAACGGGGGGAAAAAACTAAATCTGATTGTATACCTCGACCTGGACCATTTGTATTTTGGCCTTGTGTGCCAATGCGAACAAAGGCCCTTTCCGCACAAAGCAGTTAAAATGGGCCAAAGCGTCCCGCCACGGAGGTTGTCCACACCTTGGATTGGACTATGTGCGGACTATTTAACTTAGTTCTGCACCTTAGTCCAATCCAACCTGCCCCCAAGTGGTCCTCCATTGTGCTAAGTAAAGACCGGAAAATCCCAGTCTTTACTTTTTCTGGAACACGCCATTGCATTCCTACTTACCTGTGCAAATGCACAGGCTCGCACCAATGCAAGCCTGCGATCAGCGGAGGGTGGGCTGTGGGCGTGGCCAGTGTCAGCAGTTGGTCCACTCCCATGAAGACACCGGAAGCCTCCATTTTGAGCTGGAGCAGTGTGGATCTACAGACCTCACACTGCTCCGGTTTGCCCTGCACCAATGGAGGAGCCCTGCAGAAGGGCTCAAGGGACAATGTGCGTTATTTCAGACCCGAGAAGAGCCGGTAAGTAATGGCACGGAGCGATTTACTCGCCTTGTGCCAAAGGGCCAAAGTCATATATATGCCCATAGTGGTTATGGCACACCACAATAGGAGATAAACATATATGAGGGGATTAAGTTTGGCTACCACACCTGGGTGGGGGTCAATTCTCACTATCCCAGACCCTCATGGATCACATCCACACATCTGGGCACAGCAGAAATGAGATCACATTACTTCTACTTGCCATTATGGGTCACTATACAGCAAAGGAATGAACCAACTACCAGCCCAATACCTCTTCAGGTAATTGGGAAAGAGGGGGCTCACGGGTATAAAGAAGAGCTAACTGCAGCATTTTCAAGCACTTTTGAATGTTCTTGCACAGTTTTCTGGGGAAAAATGCATGAACATCATGCAGAAAGAACTAAAAAATATTTTGAGGTTCAGGGAGCTTCAGGAATCACCAAAGTGAGGTTTAAGGTATATGGGATGGAGAGAATATTTGTCAAATTTACTATTCTTGGCAAGGCAGGAGATCTTGGCACATCTTTGCTTGTGACAGCAAAATCAAGTATAAAAAGGTGTGTGCATGTATGCACGTGTGTGTGTACACACACATGCACACATACACACATACACACACACACTTGCTAGTATATATATATTACTAGTGTGTGTGTCTCGTGGTTTGAGCATTGGACTATGAACCTGGAGACCAAGGTTCAATTCCCTGCTCAGCCATCGAAATCCACTGGGTGACCTTGGGCACATGACACACTCTCAGCCCCAGAAAACCCCCCATGATAAGTTTGCCTCAGGGTCACCATAAGTAGTCAGAAAAATTTTTAAGGCACATAACAACAACAATAACAACAACAACAACACACACACACATATATATACATATACTCACACATGTACATACATGCGTGCTATCAGTCACAGCTACTGAATGCCTCTTTGCTGGTGGCAATTTAGTGCAGGTCATACCAAAAATCAAAAATGTGGCTGCTCACATTTACCACCTGTGCACAAAATCATGAATTTGGACAGCCATTTGATGTTTACCCTTATCGCCCTTTCTGTTTTTGAAGTGCAGAGATCAATCTTACGAAAAGAAAAAGCATACCCTCCAGCATTTGACAGAAGAAAACCAAGTCATGTCTGGCCAAGCAACATCAGAGTGTAGTCCAGATGGTAAAAGTTATTAATGAGGAAGAACACATAAGCTAGGAGGAGTGGCAGTAGTTTGCCTTAAGCCTACTGGGAAGGGCCCATATTTGCCTCCTCCTTACCTTTTTCCCTTGCTGAAGTAATAGAAATGCAAACAATTGGAGCTTTCAGCAATTGGTGTAAGCTGGGGACAAAGGGGCAATGTAGGAAGAAGAGCGTGAACTGGGAAAATGGGACAACAGAGGATTAATTGTGACTGTCTATGCCAAACGGGGACAGTTGGAAGGTATGGAAATGGCACCATTTGTGTACAAGACAGAGGTACTCACAAGCTTGTGAAAACCCCAAAGTCTGAAGAAATACATTAAGTCTTATCTAAATGGTTTGCTAATGAGAAAGGAGAAGGTATTTAGGAGTTAATCTGTGAGGGGAGCTCAAAACAACCCAACAAAGAGTAAGTATGATATGCAAGAATAGAACACTGACTGACTGATGGAGGAAGGGCAGAGATATAAAATCTGGGAAATGAAATGGAATGGCCTTGGAGAAGGGAAAGTCATCTGACTTAGAAAGCTAATAGGAGCACCAGAAACTACAGCATTTATTGCGTATACCACTTCTGCACATACATACACATAAACAAAATAAATCATAGCACAAAATCATCACTGTGTTGAGGCATGTGAAATAAAAATACAGTGGTGATACTGATGCAGAAAGAAAAGGTATGGTGATAAAATCTAAACCTTACTCCAAACGCCCCACAATATCAATCAATCAATCAATCAATCAATAAGAAAAGAAAAGAAAAAAGACATTAGCAGCATCTAAGATAGCCCACATCAGCAAGGCCATATGGATCCATCAGTGGAAAGAATGTTACATCCTTGGTCAGTGATCAGACCTTTGAAAAGTTGCTTATTTGGAACACAACATCTAGAATCCCTCAGTCAGTTTGGCTCCTGATCAAGCTGGTTGGAGACTCAAGGGACCGTCATCCAAAAAAGCAACTCTTCCAAGCTCTGGCAGTGACAGAGAAGGCTATCTCCAATGTACCCACTCAACTGACTTATGACAGCTGGAGACTGCAAAGCAGGATCTCAGCAGACAACCTAAGATAGCAGAAAGGCTCCCTTAAGGCAAGTAAATAAAGAGTCACTGAAGTCTCTGCTCATGCAAAAATATGTGAGTCATATGTGAGAAGCCAAATAGTTCACACAGGACAAAGCAACATTTCTCGGAGCAGGTTTCACACTATCTTAGTTGAATTGTCAATATTATTGCTACCAGTGACATCTTGCCACAGTTAGCAGTGTGCCAGATATCAGCATTGGCCTCCTGAAAAGTTTAAACTTTCAAAGTGTGATGCTTTAATCAAATATTTGACATATGGTTTCACAGTGGGTGTCCCATATTGCAAACCGAATGTAATGCGCTGCAGCGGCTAAGTTTCAATTAAAATAAAGTGTACAAAGAACAACTGTGAGAATGCAGTTTTTGAATTTAGCATATGAGAAATCTAAGTTTTTTTTTCCCCACACTTCTTGACTATTGGAAATTATAAAATGTCTACTTTATTTGGTCTGCTTTAAATTCATGGTTTAAATTCCAAGATATATTTGATCTGTTTACACCAAATTTTTCATTCACTTAGATCACACAATACAAACTTTTTTTTTTTTAAAGGTGGGTGATGGACTTTTGAGAACTAGATCAGGGCTTCACAAATGTGCCTCACATAATGAAATCTCCTTTAAGAAACTGAATTCGTTCAATGTGCAGTTCATATTCCCTGATTTTATTTTTAACCAAGCATTAGAGACATGTACATCTGAGAAGAGTCACCAATTTTGTAATTCCTTTTCCATCCCTCAAAATTCCTTTGCCTTTTTTAATGAACAAGAACTTTTGGGTAAGGCTAGTGCAAAAATTAGTTTAGATTGCATTTAAATAGTAAATGTCTGGATTTGCACTTTTTCTACTATAAACGAACTACAAGTCATTTATTGTTTAGTTTTCACATTTCTCAATTTTTTTTCAAGCAATAAAACCTATATATATTGGAGAAAATGCTTCCAAAGTAAGTGCATTAGAGGAAATTGTAAACAAAAAAACCCGCATATGAATTGTATAAGTGTGTAAATTTGGGCCATTTCCGCACTATGCTGTTATAGTGCTATTATTCAACTTTCAACATCCTATGGAATTCTGGGGTTTGTAGTTTACTGAGACCAAACAGCCCTCTGGCTGAGAATTCTAAATGTCCCTCCCTAAATGGCAAACCCCAGGATTCCACAGGATGTTGAAAGTGGAATAACAGCACTATAACAGTGTACTGTGGAAATAGCCTTGGAGAGTGTTTGCTTGCTAGCTAGCAAGCTGATGCAGAAACAGAATGGTACAAATGTGTGCTTGATACACAGTAAAATAAATAGTACACATTTGTCTATCCCTGTCTTCAAATTCACCTTGAAAGTTTGCTTTAGGTTAAATCAGCTGGTTGTTTTGGACACTCTCTTTATTTAATGAGCTATACCTGGTGATCTACAACTACCATGAATATTCTCCAAACCCAAGAGACTTTGCTAAATTCCTTATATAGCCAACATCTGTCGGAACAGCCTTTAAAGAAAAATATTGTTCATATTTGATCAACATGCCAAGTCATTTTGAATGAAAGACATGGCTGGATTCTTGATAAATGAGCCTGTGCTTTGTACAAAAGCACAATTTCAATGAAAACAGCTATAACTACAATGCTGTGCTCATGAGAGGGAAATACAGCAAATAAAAATGATTTTTTTTAAAAAGAGGGCATTATTCTAATGGATTATGAATAGGATGTTACATGAAACTGAAGAATATCCATCAATTAAGATCTTATACAAAAGAAGCAATGCATTAAACAAAAGAATGTTTTGAGCACAGGTTCACTAATGCAAAGTAAAAGGGAAAAAAAAAGGACTGGAGAAGCTGTCATAACACAGGAAGTGAAAACATCAATGCAAATTAACATTATGGTCCTTAAATTACTCCAGTGACACATTTGGGGATAAATGGGTCTGTACTATTGTCTGGATGTTAAACTTGAGACATATTTGAAAGGCTAAAAAGCTCTGTATTTTGCTATCAGTGTTTCTAAGAACAGCCCTTCTACTTATTTTATGTTTGCACCCTGTTTTGCCAACTCCTGCAAAAATCTGAGCAAAAACTTCAGTGCCCACCTGTAAAGTGCAGCATTAACTGATATTATGAAAATGGCAAGCAGACAGATCCTTCTGCAAGACCCACTTAGTTCCTATGGTGAGAAAAGATATGGAAGCTCTCCAAAGCAAGCATAATGGAAAAAACGAAGGTTTCAATGGAGGATTAACCCACTTTGATAGTCATGGTGCTTGCTATGTCATTTCAGGTCTGTTCCACTTTTTATCATGGATTTTCACATGGAAAAGAAGCCAAGGTAACCTTATTTAAAGAGTTGATTAGCATTTCATAATCTTCTTGAGGTGTTTCAATCCCTTCATCCTTTCCATTTTTATTATTGCTATGTTGATATCAGTTCTTCCAGAGCTGCAAGAGCTTCTTTGTTTAAAACAAACCTTCTTTCCTGAAACTCACTGCACTACAAATAAAATTCTTGGGCACAATCTGACTGCAGAGGGAGAGTTTAGCCACTGCCTGTTCAGCAAAGGGTTAGATGGAAGAGTCAGCTTAGTCAGTTTTATAGAATCAGGAAAACCTTCTGGTTCCTTATATCACCAAATCCTTTTGAACTGGTTGCTTGAGTGCTATCCTCTACTAATATGTTTTAGAGGGCTAAAATGAAGAAAGCTAGTAGCTTTCTCCTCTTAACAGTCATTTTGGGGAGGGGACATAGTTTCCATGACAGAGCAGAAGTGCTGTATGATGAATGTCCAGCATTCAAATTGTAATGTTTCCAGTTAAAACTAGTAATCAGCAGGTGATAGTAAGACCTGCAGTGGACTCTGGAAAGTCAGTGCCAGTCAGAGTTACATTACCGGCATTGATGGACAAAAATGCCATCCAAGAGCTTCTGTGTTCTTGCATAAATCATTGCAGTGGTGCTGGGGTATCTTGACACCAGTGCCAGGTCTGGTTGAGATCCTTCTTCCTTCCTAGTACAGAACACCTTCCCCCCCCCACTGAAAACAATAGATGCTTAAAAAAAAAACACCAAACCCTATTTGACTATTTGAACCCCCTTTCAACCCAGGTGGCTTACTCTGCATGCTAATCAACTAATGCTCCCATTGCCCCTGTGCTCAGATTATAGGAGGGAAAGGAATTAGCCTGAACTTTCATGAAAGCCTCCCTAGCTAGTCTTTTTAGAAGGTCACAGGGCAACAGAGGCATATTTGGAGTGGGGCAAGTCAGATAAGTGCCCTGGGTGTCAATGCCACAGGGGTGGAAAAAAGCTGTGCCTGCCCAGCCCTATTGGTCAGGACAGCTGGCCCAGCAGTGTACCCTGAAAGCAGCAGTGTTTCCCACTGTCATCACTGTCACCCTCAACAGGGTCGTTCTCAGCCCAGGGCAGTAGGAGCAGGGGAAGAGGCATCCCCTCTATGTGGACCTGGCCCACCACCACTGCTGCCTTCACTGGGGTCCTCTTCACCCCAGGGCAGCAGCAGTGCTGGGAGAGGCAGACCCTCCATGCAGTCCTGCCCCGCCACCCTCTCCAAGGTCCTCCTCAGCCTGGGGCGATAGCAGTGGCAGGACAGGCAGCCGCTCCAAGTGGGCCTGGCCCACCACTGTCACCGCCACCCTCACTGGGGTCATCCTCAGTGTGGGGTGGCAGAGAAGCAGCACCTGGGGTGCAACTTCCACACTTGCCCTAGGTGCTGTTGAAGCTGGAAATGCCACTGTAGGGCAATCATGATTGCACTGAGATTACACATAGCCCCCTTTTCCACCATAACCTGCCCACTTTATAGCCCAATCCCATGACTGTGGGCTCAGAACTGACACACAATCTAATGAAATTGGGTTAGTTTGTGCTTTTTTCCATCTTACAAATACTAAAATTATGGAATGTCGCATGACATACTTTTAATCTTATTTGTGAAGGCTTTCAGTAATATTTGACTAGTTCTTCTCTCATTCCATCTACTGCCACTTTGACGTTCTCCCACAAGAAAGCAGGGCATACCACTTGCCAGCAGGCTCAATTATTTATGCATAATTTTTCAGTTTCTTCTGAGCAACCTTTGTTAAGATACCTTTTTTTGGGGGGGAGTGGGGGATAAATTCTCAGTACTCCCTGGAATACACCCATCTTTGAACTATTAATGAGGCAGTTGTGACCATCCAGATTTGATTTCAACTCCCATCATCCCACATAACTGATTGAGGTTGCAATCCAAAAACTTCTAGAAGACAGCATGTTCCTCAACCTGGTTTGGATGCTGCAAAATAGGTGTCAAATCAAATACAATCCTCAACCTCATATTCTCTTGATGCCTTATGCATCTGGTTCTGTCTGTATGATGATCTAGAAAGGGTGAACTTTCAGATATTGTACTTTCTACCATTGTTCACCCTTTTTTTGTTGTTTTATTTTTTGTTACTTTGTTAAGGATGAGAGAGGCATAGGTTGAAAAAGTCAAAGGAGATTACTTCATTTTTTCCCCTTCTCTTAATACATAAGCCAAAGGGCCAGCACTAGTCTATTACTGAGCTCTGCATGACTTCTTAAATCTCTAGAATTATGATGGAAGTGAGGAGAAAAGAGAACATAAAATGTCAACTGAAGATGAAGAAAAAGTTGCTTTAGATCTGTGGCTCAGTGTATTGTGAATTAGTCAGATGACAGGTTAGAAGAAAGTTATCAGTGTCTATAGGTGTAAAGGAGTGCTTACTTTTTATCTGCAAAGTCCACCTAACCATGAAGTGAACTGTCAAGTGGTTAGCAAACTGAACCCTTATTTTTGCTGGTGCTGTTAATGGAGGCATACTCTAAAAACAGTAGTTTTGTACCCCACACATTTCTCTCTGTTGCTAGAGGACAAACCCCAAATTCATGTGTTGATTCACCAGAAGTAACTTGTTCCATGAAATCTGATTCTGACTTTATTGCTAATGAGGGATCATTACAACCTGTGTTGTCATTTCAAAGCAAGAAAGGATCATGCTTCACTGGATTTTAATTCAGCAATTTGGGCCCTTTATTTCACTTCTGACCCTGGACTCCATAAATCCTCAAATGAGTGGACTGCTGCTACCACAATGGAAATTCCCTTTCCTAATGTTTCCCCTAAATGTATGCAACAGAAGGGGTCTAGGGCCCTTTCCACACATGGGAAAGAAACCACGAAAAACGCTACTCACCAGACTTCTTCAGCGTCTGGGCGAGTCCGTCGGGACGAGGAGCAGTGCGAGCTCATTGCTCCGCACTGCTCTGGTGTCCAAAATGGCGGCTTCCAGTTGGTGGAGGCTCTCCACCAACCAGAGAAGCTCGCCAGCCTAAAGCCCGCCCCCAGCAGATCTGCAGGCATGCACTTGTGCACACCTGCGAATCAGCACTGGAGTGCAGCGATGGAGCGACACAGAGTTTTAGAGGTTTTTAAAAAGCACGCTGCACAACCAGTTCCGGTCACTCTGAACCGGACTGAGGTGTGGAACTACAAAAATTAGTCCGCCCCAGTCCACTCTACGGTGCAGAAGACCTCCATCGGAGGTCGCTCTGCACCGTTTTAATAGCCCAGTGCAGAAAGGGCCTAGGGGTGATAATATCAGGCGCAAAGACACCATGATGCCAAGCATGGGGGTAGAGCCAAAGGGTTTTTAAGACCCTTCAGCCCCAGTCATGTCTTCTTTTGGGTAGCAAATTCAAGTGAGACACATTGCAGAGCTTTCCCGAGTGATATCAGATCAAGTGACTTGGTGCTTTGTTAGTGATGCTGGCAGCACCTGGTGACAGTGGCACATTTGGTCTTACTGGTCTATGGTTCAGTGCTGTGGGGATTTTGCCTATTTCCAAAGAGTATTGAGGGGAGCAAGGGATTATAGGGGATCACTGGTGGTAGCTGAGCTTGGCTCATTTTGTGTTTGCACCCTTTTCTCTTCTGCAGGAGCTTGATATTTGAATGACAGGGACCAAGAAAATTGCCTAAGAGGACATTGGCTTTGATTGGGCTCAGTAGGCCTCTAATTAGGCCTGCTAGGCCATGGTCTGGCCAATAGGCCTCCTTAGATCATATAGCCTTTGCTATAGCCCTGTGCTCCTCCAAAGGCTCATTGAGCTCTGTAGGCCTCACTATGGACAAAAGGTGCCATATTGGACCCAATAGGCATCTTGACTTTTCAGACAGTGTGAGCCTCAGAACGGCTTAGTAGGCTTCAGTAAGTCTCATAAACCCTATTAAGTCCAGTTAGGCCCCACCAGAATCATGATAAGCCCTGACAGGCCCTGTGTTTGGCCTTGTAGCTAGTAAGGCTTCATAGGCCTTGAGAAGGCTTGGTAGGCCAAGTAGCAGCTTCACTAACCCAGGTAGGGTTTGACTGGATCTGTTAGGTCCCAACTAGGCCCATTTTTCATGTTGTAATGCTTGTTGGCACGAGTAGGCCTCAATTAGTCAGCTAGGTTTGTTGGGTCTGGTAGGTCACAATTAGGCTTGGTCAGCACAGTAAAGCTTGATAGACTTGAGGTAGTCCTCGCAGGCTCTGATTGGGTCTGATATGCCCCAATTAGGCCTAGAAGGCCCTGTTTAGGCCTGATAGGCACTAGCTGGACTTGGTAGGTTATGATTAGATCTCATAGACTCTGATTTAGCCAACTAAGTTTCAATCAGACCAAACGTTGTGGATGAGTAAATCTAGGTAACTGTTTCATAATCAGGATCACACTTTAGTCATGATTGTGATACCAGTGCCATGATCATAACTCCCTACCAAACCAAATTGGTATCAGCTGCATGGGGAAAAGAGGTACTTTCTGCTGGTGATTGGAACATGAATGAATGATGTTTCCATCAGGCTTAGAGGGAGGTCAGGCCAGGAGAGGTTACTTAATTAAGTATACTTATTTAAGCAGCTGATACAGAATTCTGACTGAAATTTACAAGAAACAAAAACAACTAATTTTCTGTGAACTGCTCATTGCTCTCTATATTTTTTGTCCATTGTCAGCAACTGTGACAGGAACTGAAAGAAAGTTCAGCAAGCTAGCACCTACTCTAAAATTGAAGTGATGCAAGAGTTCTACATTCTACAGTAAGCAAGAATAGTTAAATCACATTGCCTGAAATCTTGCTGGTGTCATATACATGCATATTTTCCCATACACATGATTGTATTTTTTGGCCTTGACAATGAACTTATTCAGTTCATGGTTTTGTTAGAAAAGCAGCCATTTGACAAGCAGTTATGCATTCTTGATGGTGCTAAGACAGCAGAAATAGCAACTAGGCATTTTTCATTGCACAATGGGAAAATAAACAGGCATATTGTCAGATATGGAACTGATTGTATAGGACCCTTATCCTGTTATCTATTGAGTCTGAACTTGTCTAAGGACTGAATGGGATTGGGGAGATTCCTGTTTTGTTTTTGTTTTTTTCAATGAAAACATTCAAGAAAATAAAGCTTTAAAGTTAATTGGCCTGATGTTTGCCACCATGTTGGCTTATCAGAGTACAAACATCAGCACAGTGACAGGAAATAACCCTTATTAATGACCCCAAAGTTACAATATTAGCAAACTTGTAGAACTCTGTTTATTATTAAATAAAAGTTGCAGAATTGAGCGTTTTCCAGAAAGGTAGGATAAATAGCAATAATTTCATTATGGAAACAGACTTCTTCATGGCCTATGAGCTGCAGTCATGAGATAAAAGGTTGTGGTCTTGGTATGTGAAGGGAAACTGTGCTTGATACTGCTTCCCGAAATGATATTTAGATTCTGCACTACACTGTTACAGTGCTATTATTCCACTTTCAACATCCTGTGGAATTCTGAGGTTTGTAGTTTACTGAGGCCAAAGAGCTCTATAGCTGAGAATTCTAAATCCCCTCCCTAAACTACAAACCCCAGGATTACATAGGTTGTTGAAAGTGGAATAATAGCACTATAACAGTGTAATGCAGAAATGGCCGTGGTCATCCTAGTAGTGGTAGGTATTTGCACACTCCTCGCCCCCCTCCTCCACCACCACATGGAGAATATGCGTAGCCATCCCAAAACATTGACTTACTGACCTAAAGGAGTTCTCATAATGGCAGGAAAAAGATGTTACTGAAATGAGGGGAAGAACAAACTGGCTGTTCTTTAGCCAACAATCTAATTTCAGACAGTGGAGGGAAAATGACAACACTTACGTAGGAGTTTCTAATAGGAATGGCAGTTATTTTAGACTGGCTTGCTTGCCTTCCTTTGAAGTATATTTGCATTACTCAGAGATAATAAAGAAATCTCAGCACAACAACTTCTGCAGATTTTCCAATTTTGTAGGTGACACTGACATATGAACAGTTTAATTTAGAGTCCAAACACAACTATTAGGGGTGGGGGAGGATGGTTCACAGCGCTCACACAGAGGATGTTACTGCTTTCAGAGGCGCTGCAAATCCCTGCTGTTCCTGTAGAAGTAGATTTATGGTAACATGATGATAGGTTTACCTAAGTGTGAGCTACAGAGGAAGCGAGGAAGAAGGAGCTGATATTCTCTTTGGATCAAGAGAGGATAAAGTTGCTGAGCTCAGAGCCATCAGAGGAATAACACACACCAGGCATCTTGTTGGGTTGTCTGTTATAATAAAAGCTATGTATACAACAGGGATTTGGAATTACAATAATTTCTTCCCCTTGTTTTGCTCTCTGTCTCTTAAAGGCACAGCAGCAAGAGAACATCTAATGGACGGCTTAAAAGCGGGGGGGGGGAGAAAAAGAAATGTGATTTTCTAAGATTTTTTTTCTGGGGCCCTTTTCGCACGGCATTTGCCATGCGAAAGGGCCTCTCGAGTGTTGCGTGAATATGAGGAGCGATCCACACAGTGCACTCACAATCGTGCGGCACTCCAGGGGCTGGCAGGTGCCAACCATGCACTTTTTCATTTTCAGCTGTGAGCCGAAAATGGTGCACGATTGTGCATTGCTCCGGGGCTGTGTGCAGAGCTCAGGAGCCGCTCCCAGGCTGCACTGTGGAAGGAAAAGGCGGGGCTCTTGTGTGAGCAGGCAGCGGCTGTGGAGCTGAAGGAACCAGGACACGAGAGCCTCTCACTAGAGGCTGCTCGTGCGATCTCCACACCCCAGCTCCACAAAAAGGTGCATTGCGAAAGGGCCTGGAAGAGGAACATTGCAATTTCACTTCATTAAGCCGCAGGGATGTTCCAGAACGATTTATTTTAGACTATCTCTAGCAGCTTTGTTCATTCAAAAGTATTCTACAGTTTAGAGATGTGGTAATCATTAGAGACCAATACATCTATATGTGCACAATCATAAAAAATGCTGAACTGAAGGGTCTTGGATCCTTATCTTCTTTCTTAGGCATAAAATTTGTGAAATGAACAACAACAACAACAACAACAACAACAACAACAACAACAATAATAATAATGGCTGAGTCAAGAAAAGACTCAAAGGTCAATCAGACTACTTTGCAGTTTGAAAGCATAATAGAACAAATTGGCACCACTCAGATCTGTACACTCTACTATCTGAATGAGATGTCAAATATCACCAATACAGCAAACAATATGGCTCCAGAAGTCCTTTCATATTTTTTTTGTTGCGTCCCTTTGAGTTGTTTCTGACTTATGGTGATCCTAATGTGAACCCTATCACAGGGTTTTCTTGGCAAGATTTGTTCAGAGAAGATTTTCCGTTGCCTTCTTTTGAGGGAGTGTGACTTGTCCAAGGTCACCCAGTGAGCTTGCATGGAAGAGTGGGAATTTGAACTTTAGAGTTGTAGTCCAATGCTCAAAGCACTACACCACACTAGCTGTCCCATTCACACTACACAGTTATAATACTGTGATTTCACCTTAACTGCTGTTACTACATACTCTGGCATCTTTTGGATTTGTAGTCCTATGTAGCCCTTCCAGTGCTCTGAGTGTTGGACTACAATAATGGAGACCAGGGTTCAATTCCCTGCTCAGCCATGGAAACCTACTGGGTGACCTTGAGCATATCACACACTCTCAGAAAACCATGTGATAGGTTTGCTGTAGGGTTGCTTAGGTCAGAAACAACTTGAAGGGACACAAGAAGAAGAACAAAATATAAATCCCAAGATTCCATGGGATGTTGTGTAGTATCAATGGACTCCAGGTTATGTTTCATAAATAAATGCCCAGAACCAGTATACAACAACTTTGGACAGTACCAGAAGCTTAGTAAAGAGAGAAAGAAGTTTTTTTCCAGTTCATCTTTTGTAATGTCTTCATTTTTGTAAAATGCCTGAGTTCTAAGCTCATTCAGAAGCCCTTTCTGCACCATCCTCCCATCCCACAATAGGGACAGGACTGCAATGACACTTCTGCATGATGCCATCATGGCTCTGTGCTTCTCCCATTCCCAGGAAGTTCAATCGCAGATTAAATCATTGGCAGGTTTTCCTTGTCAATGACACATGATTGCACCACCATTGTGGACCTACCTGCCCTGAAGCCACAGAACTACAATGGCTGTGCTTGCTGCCCCAGCAGAGCCTGGGAAAGTACCTGGTTGCACTGTGGAAGGAAAAAGCATGGTCATGGTGCTCTTTTCCGTGGGGAGCCAGCCGGTACTGAGGGAAGTGCTCCTGTTGCCACCCTTCCTGGCCCAGCTGCTGCCAGGATCCCCACCAGATATCTTCACTAAAAGGTAGAGTGCGAAAAGGATCATAGACTTCAACATCCTAACACAATCTTTACCTTACTCTTCTGTTAAAATAGCACTCCAATCAGCAACACCAAATATAATTTTAATTTGTTGCAATGTATGAATGTTTTTGCGGGTGGGTTTTTTTTTTAGGGTATTGCTGGAGATTAATATGGCAAGTCACCTCATGCCAATCAAAGTGCTGCTGCTGTCATCACTACCACAAATGTGGGTGGGTTGGTGCCTCACTGGAGGACACTTTGCTGAGGGATTTGTACAATTTGTTTCTGTACAGAAATCTTCCTTAACATTTGACTCCATCTTGAATCCTATAGCTATCTTGAGTACTGTCCTGGGAGAAAGACAGGATTTTTTTTAATTTAATTAAATAAGTAAATTATTTTAACAGAGATAACTTTTAATATTTTACTCAAGAGGAAGACATTCTGTGAAAGGTGGCAATGGAGTACAGTTTTGTTTCCACCATTACTACCACTGAGTAGACCAGATAATAGACTGAGGCCATTTCCGCATGGCATTGCAGTCCTCCTATGGGGATGAGATGGCAGCGGTCCACAGATCATACTTTTGCATGACATTGTCATAGTCCCACTGCCATCCCATCCCCATGTGTCCTGATCACAGGATATTCATTTAACAGATTAAATCTGTTAAGTGGCTATGATTGCGCAAACTTACCTGCCATACATAAGAGGAGGAAGTGTGATGGAGGTGCTTCCTTCCCCAGCACACATGGGAAAGAGCCCACCTGTGCTGTGGAAGGAAGAGGTGTGTCTCTTGCACTTTGTTTTGCACGGAGACAGTCACATGAGGAAAGGAGCACTGGGGATATGCTCACATTCTGGCAGAGGTGCTGCCAGGATTGTGACCGGACAACGAGCGAAAGTGCTGTCCTGCAGAAAAGACCTCAGTCATTACGTTTAAACATATCCTCTGAGAATTCTCTTTATTTGCCATTGCAGCTATCAACCAATCTGCTTCATCATCAAGCTCCATTCATGTTGGAATAGAATGCTTAGGAAGGGGTGTGTCAACTGCCCAAGGCATTTCAGCATTTTACTGAGTGTCTAGAATTTCAACACGAGCATCAATCATGCTGACTGAAAAGTCCCCAAGGGCTTTAGGGAGGTTCCATAAATATTTGGATGGGCAGGCCATCTTCACAGATTCCTCACCACTGCAGGAATAACAATAACAATCTTCTAAGTAGTCATATCGCCCAAACTGTATTTAGAACTTAGCAAGTATAACAAGTATAACAATTCAATGTAAAAACATGTTTTGATGCCATTGTTTTTATTAATCTTCTGTGTTGCAGCCTTTCAAATGTTTGATCCCTATACACACCTGATCTCTTCTGCTTTCAGAAGTTAAGTAAAAGTTGACTAGGTTTGTACTTGGAAGGAAGAGTAACAGAGATCCGCAGGTAAGTTTGGAGAGCTGTTGTTGTTTGGACTGACAGTACTGATTTAGAGTCTGAGTTATTATAAGGCAGCTTCCTCTGTTCCTAAAATACAGAATTTCCCCCCCTTAATTACTGTGATATACTTACAGATTTTACATATCCAACTTATTTTGGTAGTTGATGAGCTTCTCCTTAGCTGGCTTGAGATTCATTGTCCCACAAGCTTATTCTTGATATGCTAAGGTTGGTAATATGATTTTTCATAAAACAATTATCTTATTTCATCTTCCCTTTCTCTTGACTGTACTCAGGGCCAGTCCAAAATATTTTGTTGCCTGAGACAAAGAAGCAAATGGTGCCTTATCCCCATTAACCTAAGTGCATTGCATAGCACAAAGCCATCCAGGTCTCTGACACAGAAAAATCCCAGAAGAACCTTTTCTCTTTCCTGGTAGTGAACAAAAATATTCAAAGTAAACTCTGTGACCTTTTTATGATACCATAAATATGTAGTTTGATGCAGCTGCTTCATTTTTACTAATGGCATTTAATTGTTAGTAAATTATCATTGAATTGTTCCAAAGTGTTGAGTGATTTTATGACAAGAAGGAAAGGAAAGGAATGGAAAGCAAAGGAAAGCAAAGGAGGTAAAACTGATTGATCTTAAACTTTATTTAAACCTGAAGTAAAAATAAAAGTCCATAATTTGTATTTTTTGAAAAATAAATTGCCTCTTTCCCACAATAATTTTCTTCAGTATTATGTAGAAATTTCCTCCTCCTTCTCCATCACATAACCTATTGTTTAATGGAATTTTCCAGTATACAGCCAAAACATCTCTCTAAGCCTATCTTGTTACATTTTGCAAACCTCCTGCCTTCAATAACTACAAATGAAATTTGGGAACAATGGATCCCTCTAGACAGCAGACAATTTCCAGGTTGCCATAATTCGTCCACAGAGCTGGACAAAAGAAAGACTTTCGACTGCTTGTCACCACCAACGCTGTATCCAAGCTGGATGGAACAACCACCAATATGCTTACTGTTTAAGAATACACAGGAGCTATAAATTACCAGAAGCCTCTTAATCAGCCACATTTTGGAAAGATCTATGGCATTTTTGCTGCTGTATGATATGCAAAATCACTGCCCTTATAAATGTGTGTGTTAACAATTATTGGATGCTTGTAGCCATGACGTACAAACTTGAATTTCACCTAGTTACTTAAGGGCGGGAATAGAAACACACTATAAAATAAGAACTATTTAAAAAGCAAACTTGGGTGCAGGGAGGAAAATTAGGATAGCTGCTGTTTTTGTTGGGCATCTACATAGTTGGCAGCATTGCTTGGAAAGTTACTTATTAAAAGTAATTTATTACTATTATATAGTTAAGTATTTTGGAAGCAGACTGTTGTTTTTTGTTGTATTGTTGGAGAATATAACTCATTGTGTTATGAAAATGCTTGTCACTTTTCTGCTATATTTTTTAGGATAATTGAGAATTGCATAAAACTTGAAAACTTCTGAGACTACCTCTAAAAATGTCATAAATGCCCTTAATAAGTAACTTTCAAACGTGACTTGAAAGTAACAGAAAAATTTTAGATATCACACCAATGTAACAAATTTGCCTCACTTGTGAAATGTAACATTCTTGCAACACCCATCAACTTTTAATATGTAGTTTACTTATACAGGCAACTCTGTTGCTTGCAAATTACAATTTCTAGTGACCAGCATCCTCACAGCGACTTAGACATGTGTAAGTCATTTTATGGGTTGGACACAGAGGGCTATTATCTTAATCTTGTGCTCCATTCAAAAACCTTCCACCACTCAGCTGCTGCCAAGCCTAAGAGGAGTACTGCTACTGTCTCTTACTGGTGGGGAGGAAGGAAGATGATACAGGCAATGTTCTGAGCTCCTGAGGGGAAGGAAAAGGCAGATGCACTCCATTTCCAGGTGCTACATTGTTTCTTTCTCCCTCAGTCAGCTGCTTCTTTGTGATCTGAATTGCCCCATCCCTCTCTTCTCCTCCAGTAAGTGACAGTAGCAGCCACTTCTGTGCTTGACTCCTGTGTCCTGTGCTTGACATTGTCAGGCAGTGGGAGGACATGGAAACCTATGAGCTGATGTAGGATCATGGCCAAAAGAAAAGCTTGGAAATGGGTCAACAAACCTTGTTGATGTGAGATGGATTTTCATCTTTAGTAATTGTTTTTAGGAGATGCATCCTTTTTCTCTCCACTAGAGAATACAGCTAGCTCTGTTATCACTAGATTTCCTTTGAGGGATGTTTGAGGGTAAGTAGCCATTGCTATGAAAGTATCCAGGGTGGGAAGCTTCCTTAATAAGCAACATATTCTTGCTCTAGATTAATCTTGACCACAGGAATGGAACAAAGAATCCCTGAGAAACAAGACACTCTTATTCCTTAGGTCTACTAGCTAGTTTGCTACCATTTTGCAACCTCTACTGGGCTGGTATAGCACAACTTTGAAGTGTATATTTCCCCTTTTTAAGAACCCTGCAAAGAGAACACACAACCCTACCTGTGCCATCAATGAAAAGAGGAAAAGTTTGGGGGGAGGTGCACAAATTGGGGAATGCTTTGGGAACTTCTTCAGCGTTTTAGAAAGAACACCACTTCACTTTGGGCAAGATCAACTGTGCTTCGGTCCTGAGCTGAAGTGTCACTTCAGATATCTCAGTGTTGATGCAATCAGCTAAGTATTATAGGACAGCTGCTGAAATCAGTGTGAGTACAGTCTACTCTGAAAGTGCACAGGGGTGCAACTGTGATCAAATCAAGAGTCATTGCTGGGAGAACTGTTTACAGAGCAGTAAACAGTTGTATGAATGCATAGTTTAGGCCTTTCACAGCTGGTCTCAAACTCTATGAAGCTCCAAAGTGGGTCCAGCTCATTTGCCCCAGACCACTTCACTGCTGGAGAAATGCGCGCGCGCGCACGCACGCACACACACACACACTACCATTTTGAAGAAGGTCCAGATGCCTCTGATAAAGCCTGACACAGTATTTGTTTAGGGTTTTTTTTTTTTTTGGTAAAAGCACATTCCTCAAGGTTTCAGGCTCAATTCCTGGCATCTGGCATTTGATGAACTGTGAAATTAAAGGCATTCAGTTTTAAAGGCATTAGATAAATTGAGAAATTAACCTTTTTCCAAATCTATACTTAAATAATCAGATGTTCGCATTCTTGACATATGCATCATACTGCACACAGTCATTAAATGTTTGCCTTAAATGGCAAAAGATAGTACAATAACCAAATTAAAACTGACTTATAGTCTAGGTTTATGTGGCTTTGTCATTTAACTTGGGGCACTCTGAGTACATGGAAAGGTTCAGATTCTTCTCCTGAAATATATATGGAAGTTCAGCTATCACACCAGCACTTATCATCTTTTTTTTTCTTTTGCTATAGTGTGCATCAATTTTTTCCTCCTTCAGTTTCACTAAGTCAAAGAGGAATATTTATTCATTAGCATTTATGAAGAGAGAGCCAGCATGGTCTAATAGTCTGAGAACTGGACTATGACTCTGGGGACCAGGATTCAAGTCCCTGTTTGGCCATGGAAACCCACTGGGTGACCTTGGGCATGTCACACACTCTCAGTCCCTCAAAATCCCATGATAGCTTTACTTTAGGGTCATCTAAAGTAAAGCCAGAAGCAACTTGAAGGCACACAACAAGTTATAAGGAACACTCCTTGGCTACCAGTGTTGAGACTGGGCCTTCATTGTACTAATTAATTCACTCTCTTTCCTTTCTACACCATGCTCGGAGCTGCTTTTCCTGTTACTATTTACAGGGACAATTAGGTACATAAGTGGCCACATGTGCTCCCTCCCCTCCGAAAGCTGTTATGTAAGAAGAGTACTGAAGGATAGATAGGCCTATTTATGCTCTATGTCAGTTTTTCATATGTTGTGCATATGTCCATTGGGCTCCATTTCTGCTTTGTTTTTGCTTTTGCTTTTTGAAAACCATATTATTATGAAACCCATTTCTGCGTACATGGAATGGAAAGAATTTGAAAAGATTAAAATTAAAAATTGAAAGGATTAAAAAGTGGAAATAAATGAAATAGACAAAGTTTCCCATTGAGGCTGTGGCTTCGAGTAATTATCTGTTGACATTCTGGCTTTGTAATGCCTGGTAGAAAAAGAAGTGGCGTCTCTACTTTAAAAATGCCACCTGTTTTTCTGCCAGGCCTTAATAGGTACATGACAGACAGGTACGTCATGGACCTCTTTATTTTTAGAATAAGTGCATCCATTAAATTTGGCTGGTGAAGATGACTGAAAATTTCATTTAGTTCATTTTACAATAAATTCATAGATAGCTTCACAAATAAGATGAATTTAAAAAATGTGGAAAAAATGGCAGCAAAGATACCCACTCATCCATATCCCTCCTTGCTGGTGATTTCCACATTGGCAGAGTAGTGAATCTACTTTGTTTCTTAGTCTGAACTTTCAATATGCTATCCAAAGTGTCTCCAAAATATGTTTAGCACCTTGGATAATTCTTTGAAAATTCAGACTAACCCAGGGTGGATTAATTGATATGGAAACCACCAGCTGTCACTGCCTGATCCAGAAAGGAAAGTAGAAAGCAAAGAGAGAAGGTGAACCTTTAGTGCAATATTAGTAATACTAAAAATAAAACCAGCAAGACCACTTGTGAAGCTATTAATTTTTGATATCATACAGTTAAACTTGTTGAAATATTATAATGGAGAAAAGAATAAAAACAAACAAAACATTTCCTTCAAAAGGAAGATAATGAAAAGGATGTGGCTGGTTATAGAAACATATTTTTGAAAAAAGAGAGAGAATGAAAGGAAATGTAATATGTTCTCTCCTGGAGATTTCTGATCAGTACATCTTAACCACAATAGAATAGCCTTCCTGCAGATATATTCAGCAGAAAAAAAGCCACAAAAACCTTCTCCTTGTTCTGACAATAAAAAGCTGTATGTCTGCCAGCTGCAACAAAGGCGTATAGAAGATAATAAAACCTTTTCCTCGAATGGATTTTTGGGCATTTGTCTCATCAGGATTCCTTGAGCCTTAGGAACACAGCAGATATGAGAAACCAGCAAGAAACTGGTGATGGGCAGTGGGGAAAGGAAAATATCTATAGTGCTGTATTGCAGAAAAGACATCTTGTTGCATATTTAGGGCCACATTCCTATGCAGATCTCTGTAGAATGAAATCCAATTGAACTAAGTGGCTCTTACTTCTGATTGGCTATTTGCAGGATTGTACTGTAAATGAACTGAAAATTGGTTAGACAAATTATGAAGTACAGAAATTTAATTGCTTTAGCTAGAATACTTATTATGCCCTATGTAAGTGTCCTTCTGATTACCACACATACACACAGAATAGACACATGATGCTACAGTCTTAAAGGGGATAAAAAATAACTGCGTGGACAGAGCTAGAAGGGTCTGTAGTCATCTGATGCAAATTTTTGTGCAAGGTTTGTTTTCTTGCCAGAAAAACTCTCTGATTATACTGGCAGCAAGTGTAAACTGATGACTATTTTGGAGGAGAAAGACACCACCGTTCAGAAACCTTGACACTCTTCAGTGCATCAGAGAACACAGAAATGTCCTGGACAGAACAGACAGAAAACTGATTTTTTAGCGTCAACAGGAGGAAACTATCAAGGAAAATGAAAAGGTCTGTATCACTGAGGAAGCACCTTGAAGGATTGTTGCTGTCAGGAGCAGTCCATACACAAGGGATTCGGAACCACTTCAGCTAAGCAGTTACTTCCTACATCTTCATGAAGATAATGGTGGTGAAGATGCCCAAACAGGAAACCAGAAACAAGAGATGCTGCAAGTTGAGGAAGGAGTCAACCACTAACTGCAGCAAGAAGAAAGGTGCTGGTGATAGGAGATTCCTTGCTCAGGGGTATAGAGGTAACTGTGAGCAAGCCTGACAAGATGAATCAGGAAGTGTGCTGTCTCCCTGGTATGCACGTGGAGGATGCTATTGCCAACTTGCTGACGCTCATCAGGATGACTCCCATGACTGGAATATAGCAACTGAACGATATAACTTGTTCCAAAAGAAGAGACAGAAGAAAGGGAAGGAAGGGTAACACTATATGCCAAAGACCAATTCACTTGTACAAAAATCCATGCAAGTGATCAGACTGGACCATCTGAGAGCATTTGAGTAAAGAACGGAGAAAGAAATAAAACCAGCATTGTGACAGGAGCTTACTATAGGCCACCAAAGCAAGAGAAGAAGGTGGATGATGCTTTTCAGAGACGAATCTCAGAAATCTCCAAGATGTAACAACTGGTATGGGGGTGGAGGGGCTTCAATTATCCCATTATCTGCTGGGAGACTAGTTCTGCTAAGCATAGGCTCTCCAACAAAGTCCTGATGCACCTTGCAGATAATTTCCTGTTTCAAAAGATGGAGGAAGGAACAAAAGGATCAACACTTCTGGACTTGATTCCAACCAACAGGGAGGAGTTGGTCACTGGAATCAAAGCAGGTGGTATTTTAGGGGAAGTGACCATGTAGTGCTAGAATTTGTGATTGTGGGGTGAACCAAAGAAAAATATAATCAAACATGAACCTTGGATTTCAAAAAAGTTGATTTTATCAAGTTCAGGGAAATACTGATTTGAATCTCATGGCTAGAGAGGTTAAAGATGCCCTGCATGGGTAGAATTTCATGAAGAAGAAGTTGTTAAAAGTGCAATCACAAACAATTTCATGGGAGAAGAAAAATGAGAAATATCTGAAAAATCCAACGTTGCTCAGTAAACCTGAAGAGAAAGTGAGAAGAAGAAAAATAATATATAAAGAATGGCAGCAAGGACAAATCACCAAGAAGAAAACAGAAGTGTAGCCCAGGTTTCAATAATAGTGTAAGGAAAACTAAACCTCAAAATGAGCTGAAATTGGCTAGAGAAGCAGGAAGCAACACAAAGAAGTTTTTCAGGTATGCTCACAGGAAGAGAATGACCAAGGAAGGGGTAGGACCATTGTTCAGTAAGGATGGCAAAATGCTAACAGGCTACAACAAAAAAGCAGAAGTGCTCAATACCAATTTTACATTGTCTTTCTCCCCAAAAGAGGACTGTGTGCTTATACGCATATCAGCTGAAACGTTGGCAAGGACTCTAGACTGCAAATCAAGATTAATAAGGAGTTAGGAATCACCTAGGCCATTTCCACACTGTATACCATTAGCGTGTTGTACCGTTAAAATCCCGGCATTGCCACTCGTGTGATGCCGTAGGGTTAGGAACGCTCTTTTCTTCACCCTTCCACCTTAGGCACTCTTCTACCTTGGCAATGTGCTTACAGCCAGTGCTCTTTCAAACATGTGTTTCAACCATAAACATATCCAATTATGAAAAAAGCACATCCTGCAGAGTGGGGGTGTATGGTGTGGTAATGATACTTCATAGTCTGTCACAGACAAGTTTGTTCTTGTGTGGCAGGTTTGTTTTCTTCTGCACCAGGGAGAAGGACCAGGTCTAATTTTAGTCTTCTAGGTTACAAGAGGGTAGGTTTCAATTGAACATTAGAAGGAACTGTTTGACAGTAAGAGCAGTTTGGCCATGCTTTCAAAAAGAGGCTGGAGGTCTACCTGCTGGAGATGCTTTAGCTGGAGTTCCTACACTGAGAAAGAGGTTGGACCATATGGGCCATGAGGCCCCTTCTAACTCTATGGTTCTGTGATTCTATGTCTGCTTTTGATAGATGAAACCCTTTAACTAAGTGCAAAAACTCACATGCATCTCTGGTATTGAAAACGTGAATATCTGTGCAATTCTTTTACTTCTAAAAATGTGATGAAATTGGTTTATGGATAAAGACTTGGATTCCCATGCTTTATTTGAGATGCTTGTGTCTCTTTGTGCTCAGATTTGCTTGAATGTTCCACATAAAGACCAGTTCACTGGACAAACAGAGATAACATTGAAACAGCTTTTAAACTTTTCCCTTGAACTTGTTAAATTTCAGTCCACTGGTTCTTCTAGGTGATGAATTTTAACACCTGTGTGTAACTAGTAGAAACATGAATGTTCAGTTTTGTGAATGCTATTAAGATTGCTCATAGTCACAGGACACAGAGCAACCAACATTAATAAAACCAACTGGAACTAAGAAAAGACTTTGTCTATAGTTCTGAGACTAACATTATTGCAAGAAAGAAAGGATCCAATAAGTTGAGGGCTTGTAAATGAATATTTAAACCATGGAATAAATCTCTACAGATGTAGTGCGCACGACCCTCCCTGGATTGGGTGGCTGTGCAAGGTTCGAAGTGCAAGATGCTGGGAGGCAAGAACCAAGCCAGTTCTGGTCTTTGAGGATGCAGTTTATTAAGTGAAGAAGCAAAAAGAAAAACGAAAGGCACACAAGCATACATACACTTTGACTCCATCGGAAAGGCAAAGCAGGCAACGGAGCAGGGTTCTCTTTGTTCCAACAGATTATATAGGTTTTTCATACACAAGTGGCAAAACAGGCTGCCAATCCATTAACCCACCATGCTGAAATGGGCAGGTGGGAGGCTATCCCACCTCAGATGCCAATTACTGAGGCACCCATGGGCCAGGTGCATGATAGGCTCGTGGCCAAATCTCATTACCTGCCCGAAACGGCAGTGGATGGTCTCTAATCAGGCTTTGCTCTCCCCACACCGGGTAGTGAAGTACCCATCGTTAACATTCCTTGGCTATTCTCACAGGACTGCAGCATACAGGGCAGTCTGACCTAGCAATGCAACAGCATGAGATCCCCAAATATGTTCATTAGTGCGAAAGCAGGCTGACCTGAAATGTGTGAGTGTGCAATACAGGGCCTACCCAGAGGACCTCGGGCCCAACAACAGACTGTATCTGTAGACCTTTCCTCATTGAATTCTTTCCTCACACCAGATGTGTGTAGGTATTATTTTGCAAATTGTGCCTGAGATCCTTCACTGAAGAGACATAATATAAAGTTATTCCAGGTGAAACAATGTCCTATCTCCTGCCTCCCTTCCTGAAAACACATCATCATCATGTTGCCTTTTCCACACTGCCATGCCAATATGGCCAAGCAGCAGCTGGCAGAGACTGGGAAATAGTTGAAATGCATCTGGCTATGTAACTAAAGCCAGATTCACTGGGACAAGGTAATTCATCTTCCAGGACATAGACATTCCACATGGCTCTTTTGTGGGGGAGGCAGCATGAAAAATGTGGGGGGTTTTTTTGAGGGAGGGGTTAGACATTAAAAAAAGGAGGTAGAAAATTCTGACCTTCATGGCAGGGGTGTAGCTACAAAGGGAGACAAAATGAGGACTGCACTTGAATTTGGGTTTCTCCAATGAAATTATCTTTCAGCTCTCTAATTTATAACACTTGAGAAATATGTGACTTCAGCTGAGCTTTTAGATAAGTAGTTTAGGCATCCAAAGAAGAGAAGGCAAAAATGAGCAACGGAATGCACTTGGGGTCAGAAAGAAAATTTCATAAAGGAGCAGAATTCTTGGGGGACAAAGTTTTCATTTGCTCTACAATGAAAAAAAAAATGCTTAATTGAAAAAAATATATGCAGGCATTACATCTCTATATGTCACTAACAAGAGGCCAGTCTCTTATCAAAATCACAGATTTTTTTTCTTAAAATGTCCAGGACGCTTTTATTAGACTGTTAGAGAAACAATAAAGCAGGAATAATTGGTTGTAAAGGCGACAGCAGAAGCAATCACAACTGAACTAATATATTTATTTCAAAGGTTAAAAGCTGAGTGAGTGTCTTTGCCTGGCGCCTAAAAGACATGACAATTGAAACACTCCTTTTCCATGGTGCTCCTGAACTCACTGCAGATAGTGAGGTAGCTGGTGAAGAGCTTCTGATCCACAGCATGAGTAGGTTAATGTGTTTTGCTTCAGGACCAGATTCCTCTGATGTTTTATGTATGGTTTAATATAAGCCACATTGGGAGGGTTTTTCCTTGAAAGCTAACATATAAAGCTTTGAAATATATGAAATAGAAGGATCACAGTATTTCAGAGTGAATGTAAGAATTACCTACATAATGCCTGGAGTTCAATGCTCTTCTACACCAGGGAGAGAACTAGTAGAATATACATAGTTTCGGACACTACGGTACACTTTGTCATGATTACTGCCAACTTGATTGGCTTTAAAAGAAGCTGAGACAAAATTCTTAGAAGATCAGACTGCAAGAGCTACTAGTCATGTAGGCTATGTATTACTTCTAATATTTGAGACAGTAATATTCTGAATACCAGTTGTGGTGATGAAGCTTATCCTATGATAAAGGAATCAGTGAGGGTAATATCTGGGGTTGCATGGTGAGGTTTATTACCTGCTAAGCATTTTTTGAAATTTTTTTGTAGGGTGGGAGAAGGCAAATTGAATCACTGAGTCAAACATTCCACTCTGAGTTAAACAGACAGTGGGAAGGTTAGAACTAGAGCACAGCACTAGCTTTTCAAATTTGATGGCCCTCAGAGAGTTAGCCGAGATTGACTTAATTTGACTTGTTTTTCCCTATCTTCTCTTGTATGCCTTCCCTGTGTGGGGCTGTTCAGGAGCATATGAGGTAGTAGGTTCAAACATTGCTGGATGAAGAGAATCTAACAGTGCAGAACAGAGACATATCCATGTTCTGCTCTGTTCACTGGCTTCTGGACTGACAGGAGCAAATAAAGGGATCTGGGTTTCTCGTGGAGTCCTTCTTTCAGTCTGTGGATAAGGGATCTTTACAATGAAGAGACCAGACACTTTTCCTGATAGTCCTCCCATCTTGCTTTACCCAAAGAATTTCAATGGAGGTCATATTCTTAAAGTGAATATTTTACACCTCACAAGAACTGTTGTGAGCAAAAATGTGTCTTGTTTTAAGACACTGGCAAGGATTGTGTTATATTTCAGAATAATGAATCAATTGCTGTCTCTATCTCTTTTATTTCAGCATTTTTTGCTAAAAAAAATCTTTCAAAACATTGGAAATAGACTATTTTTTTAAAAAAAAAATATATAAAATTTTCCTACAGAAAGTCATTGTTAGTTGCATCAAATTTTTTTTTAAAAAAGTGGGAATGAAATTTTCACCAAAAAACAAAACAGAACAGACAAAAAACCCTTATGGAAGTTGATTTTTTTTTTTTTTTTAAATAGAGTATCTCTCTTTGTTGTTGACAACAAGATGGAACGTATCTTCTCATCTCCTCTGGGTACCTGCAACATGAATGTTTTGACTGCAGTGTCTTTTTTTAATGTTAGAATTTATATTTCCATGTTGTTTCAGTGCAATGGAGAAATGCAGCATAGGTGTATTAGTAAATACATAGATAATGACATTTTTTCATGGGGAATTGCTGATACAATACCAGCAAGCCCATGGGCTATAATCTGTAAGTGTATCACTCACATATGTGGCCCTTCTATATTACACTGTGAATCTACATTTGGCCATTCACTTTCACAGGGATTAGGGGCACAGGACCCCTGAAAAAATGGAAAAACTATAAATACTTTCTCCCTGCCTGTCAAAGTGAGTAAGAGAACACCCCCCCCTTATTTTCCACTCCCTCATCCCACCCCCTTCCATTTTGCCCACCTGTGGAAGTGAGTGAGGGCACAAGGGCATGCATGCACCATCTTTCTTTGTCGTTCCCCATCCCATCCCACCCTACCTGCATGAGTGACTAAGGGAAAACATGCATGCACCTTCCTTCTTCCCACTCCCCCATCTTATCTCCTTCTTCCCACCTGCTCATGTGAGTGAGTGAGTGTGCAAGAGCACACATGCACCTCCTCTCTTTGCACTCCTCTGTCCCACCCCCTTCCCCCTGTCCTTGCAAGTAAGTGAGTGAAGGAATGCACATAGGTACCCTCCCTCTTCCTGTTCCCACATTGAATCCCCTTCCTCGCAGCCATCCATGCCAGTGAGTGAATGCCCTCCCCTCCCACGTTCCTCTGTCTCTCCTCCTGCTCCCCTGCTCCATCCCCTTTCCACCACCCACCTGTTTGAGTGGGCAAATGAGTGAGAGGACACATGAGTAGCCCTCCCTCATCAGTCTCCTATCCCATTCCCTCCTCTCCTCTCCTCTCCTCTCCTCTCCTCTCCTCTCCTCTCCCATCCCATCCTGTCCTCTTCCCCTCCCAATCATGTAAATGAGTGAGCAAGGGAACGCATGTGTGTGGTCTATCTCTTTGTGCTCCCCCATCCCATTCCCTTTCCCCCACTCACCTGTTTAAGTGAGTAAGTGAAAGAGGGGACACATACATGTGCCCTCCTTCATCATGCTCCCCCATCCCATCCCATCCCATCCCATCCCATCCCATCCCATCCCATCCCATCCCATCCCCTTTCTCTCCCACCCACGTAAGTGAGTGAGTGAGGGAACACACATGCATATTCTCCTGCATCCTACTGCTTTCCCCTCACCTGCACAAGTAAATGAGCAAGAGAATGCACAAACACACCCTCACTCCTCATGCTCCCTTGCCTGCCCACACATGTGAGTGAGTGTGCAAGGGAAGCTGAGGCAACAGTGAAAAATCCCTGAATAATCAAATTTGGAACAGTCAAACCCACAAAGCCACAAAGGAACAGCTGTAGTTTCGCTGCCACAGCAACATTTTGTGGAATCCTGGAGGCAGCAGTCTGGTGAAGCACTAGAGAAGTCTGGGTGCTCCTCCCTAACCTGTAAAAACCTGGATTCTCTTGGATGTTGTCATGGCAGTGAAAGTGGAATCATAGCACTATAATTGTCTGGTGTGAAAGAGCCTATAGAGCACATCATCAATGAATTGAATATTTTGAAAGATATTCCGTCTCGTAGGAGAGCAAAAGCTAATTAAATATTGACTCTTTACAGATAAATGTTTCTTCAATCAGTGGAAAGTTTGAATAAAATTTATTTGATAAACAAGTTGTAAGACCTATTCTATGCTTTGCTTTGCTTTTGATGATATTTATCAAAAGTTGTTTGAAACAGAGACTTTTGGATAATGCTTACTAAGCTTTAATTTAGGTGATGCTGCTTTCTGCCTGATAAGCATAGCTTTGTGTTACTCTCAAGTTTAGATATAAGTTTAATGAGGAAAATAGAATCAAATGTGAGCACTGTGATGTGCTTCTTATGTTTATTCTTCCCCTGCTTAATCCAAAGTAATGTTCTCTGCTAAGTCTTAACAACCTGAAGGAGGATCAAGGCTATTTTACAGAATTTCCAAAAAGAAATCTGGAAAAAAATGTTTATATGGATTCCATTATTTAGATTAACCAGTCTCAAGAGGGGTCATATGACTCCCAAGAGGGACCAGGCACATTTGAAGGGGGTCATAGACTGAAAACTAAGAAGGGGCACCCAAAGGGTTTATGAGGGCCCTGCTAACTGAGCTATGAAATACGCGAGCAACAACCTTAATTAGAGTCAATAGTTACCCTCCTATATATAATATCTTTCCAACATAGTGTTTAAATTGATATTGTGACACGAGGTAATCTCCAAGTGTCATTGTCTAATTTGAGGCCTGATATCATGAAACTTGCAGAAAAGCACTGGATTCAAGGATTGCATTTGGTCTGACAGATGTTTAATTTTGTAGTCTTTTTAAAATTTTTGTTCAGTATGTCAGAATGTTCAAATGTACTTGCAGAGAGAAAATCATTTGTTATTAATTTTCTCTCTATCTGTTTCTGTTGTATCCCTGTTTGACAGGGAGGCTCTGGAACCTGAGAAGAGATCCTAAGGGAGCTGTGACCAAAAAGCGATTGAGAATGGCTGATCTAGCTTCTTGCAAATTTTCATTAAGACATGTCCCATGGTGATACTATCCTATATTGAAGCAATGAAAACAAAGGTGCTATGAGTACAGACTCCACTGCAGACATGAAAGAAGTCTATATGAAACTAAAACTTACTTGTTTGGGCTACAGCTACCAGATTCTCCCAGCCAGCATGGATCCTAGGCTGGGAATTGTTATCCTAAATTGTTTTCCAAGCTCTGGAACCTCTTCATGCATTGAAACATTGGGATCACAGGACTGTATTGGCTAATGTTACTCCCTCTGTAGATTCTACACTCTCCGGTGGCTAGGTATTTGTGGAAAAAACCCCGCATGACATACTTGCACATGGCTCTTGCACACAAGGGAGAATCCTGAATTACACTGAATTTCCTTTTATGAAGAAACCCTATTTCATTTATGGACATAGAGACCATTCATACAACTGGCAAAGGCATGAAGAGCAAGTTAATGCCTGGGATCATTTCATGGAGGGATGAGCATACTGATCATGGCTCTGCAAGAGATGGGAAAATTTGTCTGAGGCCCTTTCCTCACTGGGCTATTAAAACAGTGCAGAGCGATCTCCGACGGAGGTCTTCTGCACCGTAGAGTGGACTGGGGCGGACTACTTTTTGTAGTTTTGCACCTCAGTCCAGTTCAGAGTGACTGGAAGTGGTCGCACAGTGTGCTTTTTAAAAACCTCTTTTTAGAGGTTTTTAAAAAGCACAGAGCATGTGACTCCCTTTCACTCCATCCCCGCGCTCTGGTGCAGATTTGCAGGCGCTCACTAGTGCATGCCTGCAGATCTGTTGGGGGCGGGCTTTAAGCTGATGAGCTTCTCCGGTTGGTGGAGAGCCTCCACCAACCGGAAGCCACCATTTTGGATGCCGGAGCAGTGCCGAGCAACAAGCTCGCGCTGCTCTTCATCCCGACGGACTCGCCCGGACACTGAAGAAGTCTGGTGAGTAGCATTTTTTCGCAGTTCGTTTCCCACATGTGGAAAGGGCCTTACAGATTCAAATTCTGTAAACCTCAAGTTCCTGGCCTTTCTGAATATGAAAAAAAAAATATGATGAACGTGGCAAGCCTAATTTATCATTAACACAGTTAGATACAAATGTATTCAAAGCTATGGAGAATTAGTGAATTAGCCCCAAATGCCCAATAGAAATGAATTTGTCAGCTTGGATTTTTATTTTTCACTGCAATATTTAAAACTTTCAGGTTTTTTTCATCCATAATGTGAGGACACTTCCAAATTTTGGTAAATTCTTATCAAGAATGAATTGAACAAAATTCTTACCATCCTTACCTACAGTACCTCTACAGAAGATTTCTATGTAGGGATGAGGAGCTGTGGCCCTGCAAGGTCCAGAGAAGAGCAGAAACAGCTCCCAGAAACTTGGAAGTATGGATACATTTCTTTACTAATTGCAACCACAAAAGAAACAGACAGTAACTTCTTTTCCCACTTCAAGAAAGTCTCAGATGTTGTGCAGCTTTCAAATACTATTCATAGTTCAATATTTATTCTTCACAAAATTCATGCAGTGTAATTGTGTGCAGAAACATTATGCAGAAAATGTTATTTCCTGCACATACAAACACACACACAATTGAATTTTTTCATGTCCTAAATTGCTAAAATTCTCATCAGTCCAGGATTCTCCTTATCAGGGTTTCCAGAATGAGAAGAAAAACATATATTTTACTATCTTTCAAATATATTTTACATCTCTATCCAGAAGCCACCACCGATGTCTTAGATTCAGCATTTCTTGTCAATAGAAAATATTTTACATGAAGCAGTGGCACTGAATATGTTCTCTCAGTCCATACAATGGTAAACCCATTCTTGAACCCACTAAGTTACTTATCTAACTTCACAAAGTCTGATGGAAATGTTTGAGAAATTTCATTTTGATTAATACTTAATTTTCATGCCTCCAGAATTCAAGGCAAGTTCATTTTCTGTTCCTTCAGCCCCAGCACCTTGCCAGCTGAAGGAGACTGATTTATTTCTCTTATTTCTCTTTTCTTCTATGGAATGCAAAGAATTCTGAACAGCAGAGATAATCACTGTACATTTGTATGTTAATGTTACCAGGTAATCATCTTGAAAGACTGAATATGATTAACACTTCGAATCATAAACTAAAGAAAATGTACAGCACTTGGCAGACAGTGAAACATGGAGCACAATAAGAAATCATCTGGCCAGGAAATTGTTTTCCAAACACTGAAAATTATAAGCAATTATCAAGCGTTTGACTTGACTGCACTCATAACTCTGTTTTAGTGACATTTTCATTGAGAATATGCTGCTTTTTTCAGCATTCTGATTTTTGGATAAGCAACTGGGGTCTGTGATTTACGCTGTTTCATCATGTTCCTTTATGCATGTAGCGAAATATCTCAATGGTGTACTTTAACGGTGCAATCACGGTCTAAGGCACTCTTGTAGTGAGTAAAAGAAAGAGTATATTTTGGCAATTTTCATCAAGTAAGATGCTAATAGAAAATTCAGATGCCTTAAAAACAATTCTCTCAATCACACTCTTCTGGAAAGCAGACCACATCTCTTTTTATTGTTCATTATATATTGCCTTCAGGAAATGTGTCTGAGGAGATCTCCAAGCAGAAACAAATTAGTCTGGTCAGCTTTGTGAATCAAAACAGGTATTTCTTCAACTGAAAAGATATGTCAGGTGCAGATGGTATCTCATCAAATGAAGAGGTATCAGCCTAGCAAAACTTCCATGCATTCAAAATAGTGTTCATGCCACCAGTGATTGGATCCAACAAACAGAACACCTGTATTGCAGGTGTTAAAGCCTAGGTTGTTTACTATGAGCTAGAGACTACAAAATTCTTGCTTGCCTCTGAGATTATGATGTCATTGCAAAGTCATGCCTCAGGTACATTCATCTGCCACCTTGAGTAGTTAGCTGGTAGTGCTCAGCCTTTACATTGTTCTGCTGAATAATCACAGATTAGAGGTGGCTCCACCATAAATGTTGTCTACAATGAATGAAGAACCGTTCTGATGGTAAAGAGTTGGGGTAGAATTTATTATAGTGGTGTAGTCAGTTGCATCCCTTATAGAGTGATATGCCTACACTTACGTTTACTCCAATCATGACAATAAGAACGAAATTGCTATCCCAATTTCCTGTACATGTTTTTTTTTTCAGTATGAGTGTGCATTGACCACAACATTTGGTTCACACCCTGATATGGCAATTTTGAAAACTGCCTGATTTGACTTGGGCCAAGACAGAGTCTGATGGCCTTGACTCAGATCTGTATTCTTTTTGCTTCCCTTTGACTACCATTGGGAATCAATCAATGATGACAAACTTTTCCCCAGAAATGGATATAATTTGCAGGCTTAGAAGTCTCATAGGAGTGGGTTATGCCTGGTGTGTGTGTGTATTACTTTCAGGTGTTTGCAGTTTCAGGGCAGGATGACTTGTGAACCTTAGGTAGCCCTAGGGCCATTTTTGTGCTCCCCAGGCCATTTTTGTCCCAAATGTCTCCAAAACTCCTCAGTAGTTTTGGAAGCACTGGACTATTTTAGGACTAAGGATTTTTTTTTTTTTAAACTAGCAGGAAGTGTTCTCAAATTTGACTTCTGGGTCACTTCCTGCTATATACTAATGCACTTCCCCTGGGAGTTTAAAACATGGGTCTCCCCCATGCCACCTAGAGGATGTTTAGGGCAAGAAATAGATTTGGGAAAGAGGTGCAGCAGGAGGAGTACAGCCTTCTGCAATATCCTGTTGGGGGGCAATGCAAACTCCCTAACTCCAGAAAATTGCCCACCTCTACCATATGTTGTAGAAAAGGGATAGACAGCTTTGGTGGGCCTGGAGACCAATTCTTATCCTTCCAATTTGTCCCAGCTTGAACATTCCTTCCTACTGAATGGGAAGTTGCCAGAAGCCCACTTGCAATTTAACCTCCTCCTTCATTTTTTTTAAAGCACGTGGAAGTGTGTGTTTGTATGTACCTTCTATCTGGACCACAAAACCAGTCACAAGCTGCCTAATCTTCCTATAGGATTATGTGGAAGGACCATATCTCAGAGGTGGAACACACTTTTAGTGCAGGTGCGCTTCCTGTCACCTGTATTTGAAAGGATCAGGCAGTAGTGGGTGAGACGGACAATCACCTGGAAAGCTTCCCAAACTAGATAGACATGGACTTGCTGAATAAATAATTGGAACTTGTATAAGTCTGCTTTCTATATTACTTGTAATATAGATTATTTGTAAAACAATATTGCCTTCTCAGGCACATTTAGTGAAGACTCAAGAGAACCTCCTTCATGGCTGCTTCAAGGCTATGGAACTCCTTTGCATGTTAGGTCTAGTTGGCCCCTGCTGGCAGGTAAAGACTTTTTATTCAGCAGGCTTTTGAATTTTAATTATAAAGCAATAGGTTTTTGTGTGTATCTGTATGTGTGAGGTTGTGTGCTGTATTTTAAAACTTTTACTGTAAAATGTGCTTTAAATATGTTTTTGTGTTCTTAATTGCTTTTAAATTATATTGTTCAATGCCTTTAATGCCTTTTTAGTTTTTGTAAACTTTTGTACGCTTGTAGCTTAATCTTTTTAAAACTATTGTAAGCCACCTTGAATCCCATTTTGAGAAAAAAGCAGGATATAAATTCAAATGGATACATGCATACTTGAGGATATTTTCCATTGTCATCTTTAGTATGTAGCAAATTCGTTATGCTTTCCAATAACTAGATGATAAAGTCAGGTTTTATAGCATTTTACTAACAGAGAGCTAGTTGGCTCTTTTTCTTCCTATCACACCACACCCTTGCTTCTGTAGTTTTAATATATTTCTCTCATAGACTTTCTTGCCTTCATGTGGGAAAATGTTTTCAGTCCTAGATAGTTTGAGACCAACAGCATGTATTTTACTGGTGACAGCTTCAGTTTGCTCTGTGCCTGCAAAGAGGTCTTTTGTATATTCTGAGAGGTAGTTAGTGTTCTCCCCTTGCCTGATGAGTCAGGAAAAGATTCACCTCCATTACTGCCACTGTCTTTCCACTCCACCTTGCCTCTGCCCCTCCATTGTTGCCCCTGCTACAAATTCCCACCACCTTGCTTTACCTCTCCTCCTGCTCCTTGTCTTGCAAGAGCAGTGGCACTACTGTTTTTATCTGCCCGCTTAGCTGCCTGGTGTTTAAAGCAGCCCTGTAAGCCCTGTGGAGACTCTGCTCTTCAGAGGGGAGACAGGCAGAAACATGAAGTGATGCCAAAGGGGTAGGAAGAAAGAGTGAGAGATGCATCTACAGCTGCAAGAATGGGAAGCATGAAACAGGGGAGAGTTGAAGCAAGCTAGTGGGAAGGAAGAGAAGACAGGCAATCCAGCAGGTAGGTGCAAAACAGAAGAGAAAAGAAGATATGTCAGCATGGATTGAGTAGAAGGAGGGTAGAGAAGTTCAGAGGTATAAGTGGTGGAGTGCAGGAAGCAAGTGACATGGCAAAGGGGTGAGGTAAGCTGAGATTGGGGAAAGGAGAAAAGTAGTGTAATAGGTGCAGTAGTGGGGTGAAAAGGAACAAGAGGTATAGGCATAAAATTAAGGAAAGTACAAGAGAGAGAGGTATGAGGCAAAGTGAGGTACAGAGAGCAATGAGGGCAGGAGCACAAGCAATAGAAAACAAGAAAGAAGAGAGCAAAGCATGGTGAAGGTGCAAGATGAGGCAAGAAAGGAAAGAGGTGCAGCTGCAAATTAGAGGAGGGAGACATTGTTAAGGCAACAGGTGAGGGAAGAGAGATGAAATGAGGGATGAGACAGAGAGAGGCGCACTGCAAAGAGCAAGAGAAGTAGGTCCAAGTTGAGAAAAAAGTGCAAGGGAAGGAGGTGCGATTTGTAGGTTTGTCCTTACTTTCTCCGTGTTTTACTCTGTGAATCAGATTAAAGTGACACTCAAGGGTTTCCTGTGATATTGTCATTAACCTGCATCAAAAAGAAAAACAACTTATAGGCCCTTTCCACACGGGGGATGGGGGAACGGGGCAGCGCATGCAGGGACGGATCTTACCTTAAAACGGGTTGCTCCGTCCCTGCGGGGAACGCGTGTTTGCCGCTCCACACGCTGGCGAGTTTCGGCGGTGTTCGGCGGCACCCAAAATGGCGGCCGGCGACTTCCGGCGGCGCTCCACCAATCAGGGCAGCGCGCCAGCCGGAAGCCCGCCCCTGGGCAGCTCTGCAGGGACACGCTAGCGCGTCCCTGCAGTTTCACACGGGGCGCTGCAACGGGTTAGCGCGCTCGCGTTTCGTAAAAACCACATAAAATGTGGTTTTTAAAAAACGTGCCGCGCCACCCCTTGCGGCCGCGCTAGCGCGGTTTGAGGTGTGGAACCTCCACTATTCAAACCGCTCTAGCGCACTCCACGGTGTGGACGACCTCCGGATGAGTCGCCCTAAGCCGTTTTTTTTCCCCGTGTGGAAAGGGCCATAGTTTTACTAACCACATTTGGTGTAAGTTAGAATGATAATGGATTTAAGTAATGGAAAGGACCTACTTTATATAATATGTTATAATATTGTCAAAGGGAAGTCAATGTGTGATTTGTAGAGGATGAAATGTGTATTAAATATGTTTGTATGTGTGTTGACCTTTCTTATTTTTAACTTTTTAAGAAAAAAGAAAAAGGAAAACCAACAACTCTACAGTGATCTGATGAGTATATAGTGGCATGGAAGTGCTTGTGCATGACAAAAGTTTGTTACTGTTATTGTTGTTCATCACACCAGGACTATGGATGACCATTTCACATGATTCCTGTCTTGCTATTAATTCCCACAAAAAAAACCCTGTATGGTAGATTTTCTGAGAAGAAGTGATGTCTTAAGGTCACATTGGTAAAATCTATAAACAAGTAGGGATTTGAATTTGAGTCTCTCTGTTTCAAATCCAACACTATAAATATTGGCTGGAATTCTGCACTGGGAGAAATATGCCTGGCATATAATTATGTAACTGTAGCTACATTTTCCAGTGCTACCCTTCCCAGACCTGTCTTTGAAGCAATGCAGCCTCCAACACAGCCATTTCCATGTCCTTGGAGAGCAGAGGTTCAGTGAAAATGCATGCAATTATTTTCTAGTAGCTAGATACACTGCCACAAGAATGTATAGAATTTGCGTTATTAGAAATTAAAATTAATAACATACATAGTATAATAATTTGCATCATTTGCAAATCAGAAGCCTGGATATGAAGGGCCAGAATACAACAACACAAGTGGAATAATAATTTCATACAGGAATACATTCACATGATAACATATTTTTAGTGAAACAAACTATTTACCCAACCTATTTACCTAAACTTGTTAATTTTCTTTGGTTACTGAAAGCAAGACGAGGGAGTCTAGATCAACCTCATCATGAGGTATCCGTCTGCTGCAGCTAGTACTTGAAGTTAAGGCCAGAGGACATACAGTAGCAATATGACAGGGAATGATAATCCTGTTGGGGAGTTATGAATGCATAAGTACCACAGTTGCTGTGCTATGCATTGAATCCCATCTCAGTCCCTATCTAGCAGGGTGCAGTTGTGGTAACTGATGAGAGGGTCTGTTCCCCTGTCAATTGGGAAGCAGATTTTCACAGTCCCTATGAATCCCCTAAATTAAGGGTTATGCAGGGATCGCAAATACAAAACAGTCAATATGTACCTAACACTAGGTTATACATTCATAACTGTCAGACAGGATTCTGGTCCATATGAAGAATATTAATATAATTAACTCAATTATTTCTTTCTTTCTCTGAAGATGAGCAGAAGTAATAGGCTTCTGATGAAATGACCAGAAAAGAACAGAAATGTTCTCTTACAAAATCTGTTTTAATGATCATCCTTGTTAGGCAGTTGTGGTGTAAGAAATGCTACTTTTAATTTAAAATGAATCCAACTACAGTTTGGTGTGTGTGTGGCAATTTGCAATTATGATCTTCATGATAAGATTCGTCCATGAAATACAGGGGATATTATAATTTAAATGGAGTTGTAGATAAGGTTGATTTTAATTTGTGACCTATCGGTCAATAGTTATTGGGTGTAATAACCCTGCAGTAATATGACTCTTCATGGCACATTTGTATAATGAGAAATCATAACTAGTCAGAGGTAGTCTTTTTTTTTAATTCTTTTCACAAAGCTGCTCTAGTGGGTTATGTTTTATCAGTTGAAAAATACTTTCCCTCAATGAATCCATGAAGTTATCAGCAACAAATAGTATGGCAATTTATAAATGAGTTTTTTTTTCATTAGAATATTATCTGTACATTTAATTGACATGTTTATTTTTTAATCTCTTACTGTTTCTTAAAAAAAGAACTTGGAATGTTTCTGAATTTCCAGTTTTTAATATAAATTTCAGTGGGATGGCCTATATATGGACGCTCAATATTTACATGTCCACAGGTTAAGAAGAAACCATAAATAGTTAGATTACCAAAATCTATGTAACCAGTAAGTTATATTAAAGTTACTAACGTTTTAAAATGTGTCTTGGTTTAAGGCTTTTGGGGCTCTATATTACTTTGCATATGAAATATTCATATGTGTATAGGTATTCTGATTTGAGTTTTTTAAAGTATTTTTGTTCCAAAAAGAAAAATCAGAACTGGAATCCACTCGCAATTCACACAAGGTAATACTTGGGGTAGTACAAATATCACATTGCACAGCTATAAATACGTCATTTGACATATATTTCTTTGGCTTATGAGTCAATTGGCTGTCAGGAGTCTCTACCAAAGCCTGAATCTGGCTTCCTAGTGCTTTTAGTTAAAAGATGAAAATATTTTCTTTTCTACATAGTGGTATGTTAGATAACTGGATACCTGCATGAAGACTAAGATGAGAGCCAGATGAGGAAAAAAGTTAGAAAAATGACCTCTGTCTGAACCTGTGAGTGATGGGAAAATAGAATTTCTCTGCATTTAGAAAAGAAGTAATCCATGGATCTGATTTCCTGTTATGCTAGATTTCTACATACAGGGATCTGCACCTGTAGCAGAGTATTCAAACATGGATTTAGTACCACCACTTCCTGGGGTGACATAGTCTAGGAGATGCTTTACTACTTGATTTTCTGGATGACATAAACTTTTCTGAGCCAAACTAAATGCAGAATCCAGAACAAACATAGCTAATTTCCTCTATTTCTGAGTACTTTAAAGTTCTACCATGTTAATACCAGTAGATGTCACTAAAAGCAACAGTTTGGAGGTACATTTAAATGGAAGAGAAAAGATGGAGAAATGATGGGGTAGGATGAGAGAGACTGTTACAGACAGAGCACTAAGTTCCCTCAAACTTGTCATTTTTCTTTGTGGCTTTCTAAAGAGCTTTTTATTTCAGAGCTATGCATGGTTTTAATAACCTATCATTAAAATCCAAGCAGCTCTGTTAATTAGTTTCATACATTATAAAGCAGGTTTTTCTTTTTTAAAAAAAATGCAATATACATATACAGAATACTTATTTCAAAATTGCTTTCCACCAAAAATTAGACAGTAGTTTACCAAGCACTACAGAAACCTAGTCATTAAATGAAATACACTATTTATCTGAATATAAACATTGTTGTACAGCTGTGCCAAATGTGTTGAGGACATAAATAGGGTTTATTTACTGAGCATGGCAGACAGTGTTCCTGCAGTAAAATGAAAGCAACCCCAAATGTATTAAAAGAATAATTACTCAAGGAATGAAATGACAAATAGTTCCTCTCCTCCTCCTCACTGATTCAGAATAATTTCTCAGTTCCAAGCAACCTGTTCACATACCTGTATAATATCTAAGGGGGACACTTCTGCATACTGAAATATTGCTCTCCAGAACCTGATTCACAAACATATCTGTCATTCAGCACCTCTAGAAATATTGATTACCTTCATATTTCTTCATTTTTAACCCTTCATCTCAACAGTGCACAATGCTCACCACAGATCTAAGGTGAGCATTCTACTCTTGTTACTGCTTGTCTTCTTTTAGTATGCCAGCTCACATCTCACTTCACAACAAACAAGAATGAAGAAACACTTTCCATACATGTGGGGTACATGCAGCATAGTGCTTATGCACCGTGTTTCAGAAAGGTGGACAACATTGGCTACTTCAGTGATGGAAAGTGTCTTGAGAATACACATTAAGGTGAAATGGTACAACTATAATTGTATCGGTCATACGTCTAATATATAAAAGTCAAGGTTTGTGAGTTTGTCTGTGTCAGGCAGGCAAAGACCTCATATGATTGGCTGCCTGTGAAGATTTTATGGAATCCTGGGACTGGCAGTTTAGGGAAGGGCCTTTAGAATTCTCAGCCAGAGAGCTCTTGGGCCTGGCCAGTTGCTATGGAGATGAGGCCTAGCAGCAAGGAGGAGGCCAGTGTATTCCCTCAGAAACTGAATCTCTGTATGTTAACAACTCTAAATACAGATTGGATTGGGGAACATGGAGAAAAGTTACAGGTACTGGACAAGGCAGTTTGGGGAATTAGAGACACAGGATCTCAAATCTGCATTTCAACCGCATCTAACTCCTAAGGTAAGGTAAGGTAATTTCTAAGGTATTCCTAACAAGTATTACCTATGAGAAAATAAAATCCCGGGCAATGCTAGGTAAATATGCTAGTATTTTATGAAAGACAAATATGTTTGGTATGTTAGCATGTCAAGTCACTAGCACTTTGAATACTAGAATGGCACTACTGTTAGGCCAGGTGAGGTGATACCCTCAGGTAGCACAGCTCTAAGATTGGTAGCTCCCATGTTACTCACTTACTACCCCCAGAGGGTTGCCTTTGATGCCCGCTTTCCCTGCTGCCCCCTTAAGAGGAGAGGCAGCAGCATTAGTCCCCTGCCCCCATCCCACAGGAAAAGAGGAAGTGGCAACAGCATCCCAAGAAGGGACAGCAAGTGACTGGAGCATCCTTACACCTCCCACACGCTTTAGGCTGTGCACAGACCCAGCCCTACACAGGATGGCTTCACACTAGCAAACTATTTCCTGGAGTCCACAATCACATCATCTTGTTATGAGGAGTGAGGCACTGCCTCCTTTTCCATTGGGAGAGGAATGGAGGAACAAACATTGCATCTTCCTTCTCTTTGTAGGGCATGGCAAAGATGCAGGGGATGCTGGCATGTCCATGACATCTTTTGAGGCTGATGGAAGGAATTACTATTGTCAGACCATTCCCCTTTCCTGTGCAATTTCAGAAGAGGTGACTCTGCTCCCCACTTGGGTGGCAGTAGTGCTTGGGCCACCCTGTTAAATGCCTACTTCAGTCTCAGCTGGAAAGCTAAATATCTGTCTAAATAAAAATGTCTTTTCTACCAGTGAAACAATATAGCATTTATTTCTATACCACCTATTAACTAAGTGTTATCTAGGCAGTTTACAATGTATTTTTAGCTAATTGCCCCCAACAAGCTGGGTACTCATTTTACCGACCTACGAAAGGATGGAAGGCTGAGTCAACCTTGGAGCCTGGCAGGATTGAACTCACAACCTTGTGGTTGCAGTACTGGCGTTTAACCACTGCGCCACCAGGGCTCCTTACAACAACAAATATGGAATTTTTGCCCTCTGTAAATATAGAGAGCTGCGAAGTCTGGAGGCATCAATCAAGTAGGTTTTCTATCATTTCCCCAACAATATTTTTTATTGAAGGTTTTCTTTCTACAAATTTCTAAAATTCTACAAATATATGAAGAAAAAGAAAAAGAAAGAAGTTAACAAATAGAAAAGAAAGAGGATTTTCATAGAATCATAGAATCATAGAAATGTAGAGTTGGAAGAGACCACATGGGCCATCCAGTCCAACCCCCTGCCATGCAGGAACACCCTCAAAGCATTCCCGACAGATGGCCATCTAACCTCTGCTTAAAAACCTCCAAGGAAGGAGACTCCACTACACTCCGAGGCAGTGTATTCCACAGCTGGACAGCCCTGACTGTCAGGAAGTTCTTCCTGAGGTTCAGGTGGAATCTCCTTTCCTGCAGCTTGAATCCATTGCCCCTTGTCCTGGTCTCTGGAGAAGCAGAAAACAAGCCCTCACCTCCTTTCAACAGTATATAACATTCAAGTTATTTCAGACCTTGCTAAATAAAAACCCAACTCATCTCTTCTTTCTATCCCCTTCTACATTATTTTTTCTCAGCCAGAGATATTGTCTTTCTTACCAAGATCGATATATCTAGTATTAAAATATCAATCAATACTTTTACATGATTCCAAGCCATTACATCACATTACATCATAATATACATCATAGTAAGTAGTATTCCATTTTCTCTAAATATTACCATAAATCTCTTACATGTTAAATAGCCTCACTAAATCTATTCCCAGTCATTAAACTCTCTTATAACATTGTATCTAAGCTCCAATATTTCTATCAAATTTCATCATGTAAAATTCTTATCAAGATCACACGTGTGTCCAACCGTCATTGTTCTATAACTGTTACCAAATTTCATAACCTCATATCGCCTTTCAGCCAGGCACTTTTTTTTCATTTTAAATTTAACTCTTGCTTTCTTCTTCCTTCATTCTGACCATGAACTTCTTCCCCCCAATCTGCTCTGCTTCTTTTATTTAGGCTTTTTTATTATTTACTTCTTCTAATTTTCTGCTTTAAAAGAATTATCTTGAAACAAAGGGCCCTATCACACTACACTCTAATAGCACTATTATTCCACTTTAACTCATGGCATGAAATCCTGGGATTTGCAGTTTAGGGAGAAGCATTTAGAATTCTCAACCAAAGAACCTTTGGGCCTCATTAAACTGCAAACCCCAGAATTCCACAGAATGTTGCCATGGTTGCTTTTCTCCCCTGTTTTATAGGCTAATTCCTTCATTAGATCAGCTTGAATTTACATATCCATAAAATTTTCACCAGCCATCATTTAAAAATTGGGCTCACATTTCTCCCATCCCACAGTAGTTTCTTCTTAAATTCAGCAATCTGCCATTTCAAATCTTCTGTCAAATCTGCTTGAAGTCTTTTCATTATGTTTGGAAGTTTCTGGTCTCTTAAAGAGCAGATCTCAGGCCACATATGCACTACATTGTTATAGTGCTGTTATTCTACTTTCAACATCCTATGGAACCCTGGGATGTGCAGTTTAGGGAGGGGCATTTAGAACTCTTAGCCAGAGAGCTCTTTGGCCTCAGTAAACTACAACCTCCCAAATTCCACAGGATATTGAAAGTGGAAAAATAACACTATAACAATGTAGTGTAGAAATAGCCTTAGATATGGTGGTTGCAAAAAAAACAGAAAACAAAAAGAGTTTCCATCTTTCTTCAATTCAGCATCCAAACAGGTAACAACAATTTGGTTACAGGCAGCCAGTCTTATCTGTTTCAAAGAGATAGTGCCTTCACTTTCCCACGCTGTACTTTCTCTTACTAAAATTCAGCTCAATCTTATGAGTAAAAAATTCCAAAAATCCAATCACCAATAAAAATACCAGTACATGCTCCTAAATATTTGTTAATTCCCTTTAAACAGATCAACCTTTTACTTAAAGTCCCAATCCTATAGGATAAACATGCAAACTCAGTTTTTAGTTGCAAGATGAAAGCAGTATGACAGGGCTCCATATGGCTGTCCTAATAGGAAGAATTCTTCACCTATGTGCTCTCAATGTTTTATCTGGAAATTTTGAAAGAAGCAGGTGCTGATGTAGTGTCCATCAGATCTCTCAGATCAAAACAGCTCTGTTTCATATCAATGATGAAAGTGTAAATCCCTCAGTCCCATATCATTCATTTCACATTTACTCATGAGTATATGAATTTTGAAATGTATCTTCATTGCTACCTTGTTGGTGAAAAAAAAACTGAAAAAAACCCCTAGTTACGGGTAACTTAACTATGCTGATTGTAATTCATTATGCAGAGGTCTGGTTTAAATGTATCTACATACAGGAAAAATATACACATTTAAATATACATGCTATTTGGAAAGGAATTTTTTTAAAAAAACCTCCCACAGAATTTATGCAAATTAATATAGAGGGAACAAAATTATGAGTAAAAGGCACATTAAATCTGGGAATGTCTAGAAATAGCTAGAATTACTCCTTAGTCATTCATGGGTTATACAACTGCTTAGGTTAGGAGTCTATTGCATATCTTTTGCAAATGAATTTCTGTGTCATTACCTAAATTTTGTATGAATCCTTCTTACAAGTTCAATGGCACAAGCCATACATGTTTACTTGTAAGTAAGTCCTGCTGATTTCAATTGGGACTATTTCCAGGCAATTGAGTATAGGATTGCCTTCAAAGACATTTACGGTACAGTAGGACCTGCACATTTGTGGGGGTTAGGGATACAGAACCCCCGTGAAAGTAAAAAAAAAAAAAAAAAGGGCGAATAACCAGGGGCAGCCAGGAGAGTGCAGGGGGGAGATTTTCTCTCCCCTTCATTCTCTTGCAGCCCTTGCCCATGCGATGGCATGGGCAGCGGTGCAGGAAACCATGGGGTGGGGGAAATCTTCCCTTCCCTTTACTCTCTTGCCCACCACCCATGCAATCACATGGGCAGCAGTGGCAGAAGAACAAGGGGAGGGAGGTCTTCCCCCCTTCACTCTCTTGATGCCCCTGCATGTGCAATCATGTGGGCAGCAGCAGAAGAAGATCATGCAGGGGAGGTCTTCTCTCCCCTTCAGTCTCTTGCCTGCGGCCAGTGGGATGGTGCTGGCAGCCACGGGCAGAAGAGCATGGAGGCAGGCAAGCAGGAACCAGGGATAATCAAATCCGCGAGAGTCAAACCCATGAATGTGTGAGGGAGAGAGCTGTATTTCATTTTATTCTAAAGTCTACATGTGAACAGAGATCAGAATTTCACATGTTTCAATAGCATTATTTTTTTTTTTAAAAAAAAGATTCATATGCTTCAGCAGTGGGGTATAATATCGATATTTAATATGAATAATGAAATACTGCAGAAAGGTAGTGTGAATAAAAGCATACAATTCAGTTAAATCTCTTGTTTGTGAAGGGAAGCAGTGAGGAAGTTATAAAGTCTGTTTCACAGCCTAATTTCCTTCCTCTGTATATGACAGATCTCAAGCTTTTTCATGGTGCCTGCTTGGCCAAGACAATTATGACAAAATTCTTTCTTACTTTCTCAGTTATCTGTATGACTGCTTGGTTTGATTATTGTGCTAGCAAGGAAGTGACTTTTATGTCCTTTGGTTCCTCGGGCACTATAAGGGCTAAATATAAGGATGGTGATTAGTGGGAGGAACAAAATGCTAAACTGCTACATTGATACTTTTGATTAATTTTAACAATGTAAGTATAATGCTCAATTTAGCACAGAAACAGTAATTGATTTGAGGAATGTTTTCCAGCCCTTTGGAATATGTTTCTCATTTCAGAGGTTCCATTAAAGCACTCCTTTGTGAAGCGTTTCATAAAGAGGGGACATGACTGGTAGGGAAAAGGAAATATATCCCCACAAGCTATCAAGGCCACACTTTCTCCCCTTTCCTGCCTTAGATGCTGAAAAGGGTTGGTGGGTCCAATGTTTATCCACAGTTAAATCCATTACCTAATAACATTCAAAACCAGTTAATATTCAGCACATTTCTGTGACTGTTGCAGTGGGCTTTCTGAAGTCTTTGTCACACTACATGATAATAGCATTTTGATGCCATGTTAATGGCTGTAGCTCCATCTCATGGAATCCTGGAATATGTATTTTGGTGAGTTACTTAGAATTCTCTGCTAAAGACCTTTAAAGCTACAATCCAGGGAATGGTTCAGAGCTGTATAACAAAAAATTCTAGATACCTAGCCAGACTACAGATCCCAGGATTCTATGAGATGAAGCCATGGCTGTTAAGGTAATCTCAAAATGCTATTAATTGTGTAGTGTAGGATTTGTCTCAATCTATAACTGAAATCAACCAAAACTGTACCACATCAGATGATGATGACTTTGCATCTTGAGTTCACCGTGTTTTCATATAAAGTAAATAAATGGATTAAGTGTAGCAATATAAATGAAGAACTGACGGGAGATGATTGTCCTGAACTTCTTTTGAACCTCAGAACCCTTTAGTCCATTGGTCCAGCCATTTCTTATTCCAAATTCTGACTAATTCTAGTAGTGTTTAGGGAGGCAAAGAAAACTGCCTAGAACACCTGAGGAAACCAATCAGGATCAGATCAAAATTCCTTTCACACCAGTGTTTTTGTTTCCATTGTGGACAACCAGAAGCACAGTACGGCAACTGGTATTGCGAAGCATATCACCGCTGATACTGAAGCTAATACATAGCCTTCCTGATTGGTAGTCATAGCTAGTCTTTGGGCCTTTCCACACTACACTGTTATAGTGCTATTATTCCACTTTCAACATCATATGGAATCCTGGGGTTTGCAGTTTGGGGAGGGGTATTTTGATTTCTCGGCCAGAGAACTCTTTGGCCTCAGTAAACTACAAACCCCAGAATTTCTACAGGATGTTGAAAGTGGAATAATAGCACTGTAACAGTGTAGTGAGAAAAAGCCCTTAATGTATGATGGCTCATGTTGTCCCATTGCCTCATGCTAGGAAATAGGACAGATTAAATTCTAACTCATTCTTATCTCATGCACCCTCTTTCATTATGGCCTATGATAACCTATAAACCCTATAATGTGGAAAGGGGGACTATGGCCAAGATAATGGAGATTTGTCTAAGGCCTAAGTGAGTTTATAGCCCTAGTCAGATTTGAACTGGGGGTTATTTAACTTACAGTACAAGAACTTCCTTCTGGAATCAAGTATATTCAGATCAGAATTCTTTTTCAAAGAGACCATACTAAGCAGTTTTAAACACTGCCAAATGATCAGAGATAAAATGTCAGCAGTAGGTTTTCCTTCTCTTCTTCTTTTCTTTGACCTCCTCAGACTTAGTGATACCTATACAATTGCCTTAGCCCTGAAGTAGGAAGTAAGCACTCTGTTAAAAATTTTAACAAGAAATAAAACTGCTCCTGAAATCTTGTCCTTTGGCTCTGCAGGCCTCATGCTACTAACCTAAGCTTATGCCTAGCAGCAAGATTGAGAAAGCACAGTTTTTCAAACAGAACCAGTGAAAAGACTTGGGTTAGTCTCCCTTGAATTACTCTATTATCCATGGCAAAGTGGTCACTTATGAGCCAGATAAATGGTGATCAAGCTTATAAGGTTGCTTGCTCGACTTAATTAGGGTATAGTTAAAGGACAGATGCTTGGAACTATGCCTATAATTATGAAAAGCCTCTCAGCATAGTGAGATACGGAGTTAATAAGAGAATTGTGAGAAAGGTAAAAAGCATTTCCTGAAGGCAATTTATCAAACTGATTTTCTCTAGGGGAATTTTATTTATTAGAGCTTTGGTAGAAATCTGATGCTTCATTTAAAAGATTTTGGCTGACCTGGCAAATTCCACAAAGCTGATTTTTTTTTTCCTCCAGCAGGTGATTTGCAAGTGCGTGTGTGCCATGATTCATAATAAGGCTTGACTTTTGGAACAAAATAGATTCTTCTGCCCCAGATGAACATAGCCAAGAGGTTGCTGCCAGCTTTTCCTCCAGGCTTAGTTCTTAATTCTACAAGAACTTTTTTACATGAGTGTCCTCATTATGAGCAAAGCACTGCACTAATAGGGAACGCATATTCCTGGATGAACGCTCATCATATGCTGTAAAACTGTTTCTTGGTCTATGATTTTATTCCCTTGTGGCATTCTCTTGTCCTCTTGTGTCTACTATCTTTTCCCTAATCTTCTTTCCTTTAGGTCTGGTTACTATACTTCAGTTTGACTACCTCAGGCAAAAAATTACAAACATCTTCACATGCTCTCCCATTTGGGTTATGTTGCCATCGGGATCATCACAGAGACTCAGGGAACTCTGAATATCAATAGTGAATAAAGTATGTTCTAATACCCATAATTATTAGACTATCATCTTATATTCTCAATATGATTGTATAACTATAGTCCTTATGTAAGGAATTACAGATGTATGATTTCTAGTCTCAGGATGTTTTGTAATGATAATCAGTTCTTTGCGTATGAGTAGTGAATCCACCCTAAGTCCCAGTTTTGGCAAACTAGAGTATGATTAATGATGATAGGTTACAGATTGGAATGTGAAGAAATGGTTTGTTGTCAAGAACCTAGATAAGGCCAATTGTCTTAACACAGTAATGCTGCCTGTTGAGGATTCCCTATCCCTTTTGAGAGAACCATGTTCTAGTGTGAGATTGAGAGGTCAAATGTCTGAGATGTCACAGATATTGCGATTTCACTATTTGTGCAAAATATTATTTTCCAATGCCTCTGTCTCTGTGTGAAAGTACTTTTTCACATTGTGAAGCTCAGCACACACAAACACACACTAACCAAGATAACCAACATTGCCTAGTGTAGTGTAAAAGTTCTACAGGTGGAACTCTGCTACAGTTGCCCACTCCCTACCCTGATCACTATTGCTGCAATAGTGGCCCTGAATAATATTCTGTGGGTGATGGAAAGGAGGCTAGAGAATTACATTTTCCAGTGAGAATAGCTGGGGTCTTGATGAATGATGTCACGGTACACAGCCAAATACTACTCCAATTCATTCCTCCTGCTTTCCGCCATCCATAAAATGGGTGTTATGAGGTCTGTCACGGCAAAACCGTGAGCCCTGGGAGGTTGCTTTGGTCATTGCAGAGAATGAAGAGTATACCAACCTTTGCACTGACCAAAAGAGAAATACATGGGTGTTCATGAGATTTATGCCTTGTATATCATTAACATGATACCAGATGAAAAAGAGAGAGAGAGAGAGAGAGAGAGCACAATGGGATAGACTGACTGATCAAAAAGACACAAGCAAGATATCAGTTCATCTCATTTCCCTATACAGAAATACAGAAAACCACTCATGAAAAGGCATACTTTTTCCTCTCCAAGATTGACCAAGGAGGAGCCATGCTGATTCAGTTGCATGTGGCATTTTTTAAAAAATTTAAAAAATATTTCCCTATTTACCATGCATCATAAAAAAAGTTATGATTTGGATTGCTACAGGTTACATTTGATAAACAATGCCAACAGTGCTGTATACTAGGTCTCTATATCTTATTGACTAAGGCCATTTCCACACTACACAGTTATAGTGCTATTATTCCATTTTCAACATCCTATGGAATCCTGGGGTTTGCAGTTTAGGAAAGGCATTTAGAATTCTCAGCCAGAGAGCTCTTGAACATCAGTAAACTACAAACCCCAGAATTCCATAGGATGTTGAAAGTGGAATAATGGCACTGTAACAGTGTAGTGTGGAAATGGCCTAAGACTGCATTGGATGGAACACAATGTTCCATCCATGAAGTTCTACCTAGCTGAATAAGAAAGTGCATATTTCCACAGCTTTCCTCATGTCCTCCTTCCCTTCCTCCTTTGTTTATTTATTTAATATCTTAATTTATTTAATATCTTTTCTCCAGTTTGGGACACAAGGCAGCTTACAATAGTTAATACAAACATAGGCCCTTTTCGCACCTTACCTCATCGCAGCAGTGGGGAGCGGCGCTCGCGCGAGCAGCCACTTGCTCCTCACAACAGCCGTTCTGCCTCCCGCATCGGCTTCCTCGTAGCGCAACTGTCACGCTAGCGCCCCTTCCTTCCTTCCGCAGCACAGTCTGGGAGCTGTAGGCTGCGCTGGAGGAAGGAAGCGTGACCGGCCTGGCTTGCCGAAGCACCGCACGCAGGTAAATGTGCGAGGGCGCCGCGAGCATTGTGCAAGCGCGCAGTATTTTCAGCTTACAGCCGAAAATAAAAAAATGTGCACGCGCCCCACTTTAGCCTCATGAGCGTCGTGCGAGTGGGAGTGCGTCATATGGAGCAATGCTCCCATTCACGTGACGGTCAAGGGGCGCTTGCGCAAAAAAAAAGGCATGCGAAAAGGGCCATAGTGAAATATTAACAGCATAAGGAAGTTAAAACACAATTAAACTGTCATAAAGTTTGGAACCAACTAAAACAAATTAAAAACAACAAGAACCAATGAAAGTCCAGTACTTTTGTTTCCCCTGAAAAATGAGTTCTGAGAATCCTTCTGGAATAAAAAAGGATTTTACCTGCTTGCAGAAAGATAGTAAGAAGGATGCCAGTCTAGCCTTTCTGGCAAGGGGATTGCAAACCCTGGGAGCAGCCACTGAGAAGCTTCTCCATGTCCCCACCAAATGCACCTGCGATTGTAGTGGGACAGACAACAGGACCTCCTGAAAAGATATCAAGACACAGGTTCATAGGGGTATGTACGGTCCTTTCAGCAACTGGGACCTGAACTGTACAGGGCTTTATTAGTCATTACCAGCCCTTTGAATTCTGCCTGGAAATTAATGCACAGCCAGGGAACTGTAGCAGCATGATTGCTGTGCACTTCATGATGCCAGCTGCAGTTAACTATCCGGCTGCAGCTCTTTGGACCAGCTGAAATTTCCAAACACTGTTCACAGGAATCCCCAAGCATGTTAAAATAATTCATGTGTAACCTTGGCCAGGTCTGATGTATCTAGGAATGGGCACAGCTAGGACACAAGCATTTAGTAAAACAATATAATATATGTTTATATTATTCTTATTTTTATATTATGTTGTTTTCTTACGTTAAAATTATGTCATGCTCTCATTCCCCAACTCTAAATTTACGGAAAATCCATCAGGTGGTCTGGATTCTTGCTATATCTGGTTATCTTTCATTTATGTCATCAATATAAAAAGAACAATATGTATAATGATTTTTATGTGATTTCTGTTTCATACTCTGTTCTCAGTTCACTTCCCTAATGTCCTTGATACTGCTAGGAAGACAATGAATGGGGTTTGTAGATGCCATACTGCATGCATGCTTAGGCTTATATCTAGAGCAATCTGCTCCCATAACCAGACTTTCTCAACCCCTTCTTCTGACTGCAAACCCTCCAAGCTCCCTCAAAGAACATACTGAAATGGAATGAGATGTTGCATGGACTGCAGTGGAAAGTGAAAATGTGGGCAGTTAAAAAGAGCATGCATTGGCTATTAAACCAAAATTATAAATTGATTGAGAAAACTGGTCGAGTTAACCCATCTCTCTGAGTTTTATGCAGAAATTGGCAATGGCTGTCCAGTGGTTTAGACAGGAAATGCTATGATTGAGCCTAGGACTTTTTGCATGAAAAGTACACACTCTATTGGGAAATTATGACTTTTTGCTTTTGCGTAACTTTTAAAGAATGAAACATTAGTTGGTTAGTTAGCAAAGCAAAGGTGTGTTGTGGTTTTACTAAATAGTTGATATTTTTAGTTTCCCAGTGCTTGAATTTGTGTAATTTGCTTTCATAAAGCAAGTGTTATATTGACAAGGTTCTTGTCCTTACTTGCACCTATGCCCTTATGACAGAGACACACAAAATGCAACACCCTAGCTTTTATTTTATTGCAGTTCTCAGAATTCCTCACGATTGGCTATGGCAATTAGGGTTGATGGGAGTTATAGCCCAGCCACCTCTGGAGAGTTGCATTTTGCCAATCCCTGCCTCAAGGCATAGGAGACAAATCATCCAGTGTTGTTTCAGTAAATGGCATACCAAATTAGTTTCAGCAAACAACGAACGCATAGTGAAATCCCAGCCACCAGTATAGCAGTGCCTTTTCTAAAAGATTTATCTCAGCAATGCAGACTAAGCAACTGCAAAATACATAATACTAACTATTCAAAGTGAACAACTGAGAGTAGGGATACTACACTGCCCCAATGAACCCACTGAGAGTTGCATCCTATACTTACCACTGGTAAATTAGCTGTTGCTGTGTTGTCATGTGCCTTCAAATGATTTCCAAGTTATGGACACCCTAACGTGAACCTATCACAGTGTTTTCTGGGGCTGAGAGTGCACCCAAAGTCACCCAGTGGGTTTCTATGGTTGAGTGGAGAATCAAACCTTGGTCTCCAGGATGGTAGTTCAGTGCTGAGACCACTATACCACACTGGGGTAGCATGTCCCATAATGGGTAAAACAGCACTGACTGCCCCACACACATTGCACCTTGAAAGCAAATTGTATGGAAAGTAGGTATGTTGCTTTCAAGCTGAATAGCACTTCTGGGAAGCTTCTGCAAACACTTCCGGCTGAAGACGAGGCATACTGTCCTATGTTCTGTATGTTAAAGATAAAATGTGATCCTGCAGAAATTGAATGGTGCAGCATCATATATAGTGGAGGCTGTAAGTGGTCCACAGAGAACATTGATAAGGGAGTGCAGGCTGTCTATTTGTTGTTGTGTGCCTTCAAGTCATTTCCAGCTTATGGTGATTGCCAATCCCCAATTGAATTGTTGAGCACATGACTATTTTCAGAAATCCCACTTCAAAATTTGAATATTGAATGTTAGGTAAATTCACAGTGGGAGACAGAGATTGTAAGACACCAGGGACATTGCAAGTTTCTTCTAGTATTGTACTATATTGGCTAGAAAGACTTTTTAAAGCAATGTTTTAACATGAGCACAAAGGAGGTGAGATGAAAGGTCTAGTCACATACCTTTGAATTACAGAAAATGACCGCAGTTCTTACACTACAGAGAAAGAGGAGTTAAATTTGTGACTGTAGAATAATTGCCCATATCAATGTCTGCAGCTATTTTGGATTAATCACCTAATAGTAGGCAACTTTAGTTGGAAGCCCAATTCAGGAATAAAGACTTTATGTTTAAGAAGGACACAGCTAAAACATAGTGATAAAAATGATTTAGAGGAACATTTTGCTGCTTCTGTAGTCCAAAAGTGGAAGATTTGGATGCTTGGGAAACTTTTTAATGTGTCTCCATTACTGGCGAAGAAACTGATCTTGCTTCCTTTGGATTCAACTTGAAGATTTAATTGTGTGTAACACAGGCTGCAATGTACTGTTCTTGATAGATTTGCTTATTCAGAATTGCTGGGCAGGCATCCATCAAAAGAAGTGGATATTTAATCGGAAATCTCAGGTGAATATAATGCAGAATATAATGTCAAGAGATGCAGAGAAATTTACTCTTAGCCCATTTCTGCACTGCACTGTTATAGTGTTGTTATTCCACTTTCAACATCCTGTGGAATTCTGGAGTTTGCACTTTAGGGAGGGGCATTTAGAATTCTCAGCCAGAGAGTTCTTTGGCCTCAGTAAACTAAAACCTCAGAATTCCACAGGATGTTGAAAGTGGAATAATAACACTATAACAGGGTAATGAGGTAATGGCTTAAGATATCAGTTTAATCTGATTCTTATGCAAATACATTTTGATAAATGAGAATTATTTAAAGTCCTGACTAGGCATGACTAGGTTTGTCAAGTTCATTTCCATGGACATCCTACTCTCTCAACTGTGAGTCTATAGCCTTTCCACAACTCACCTTTTTCCGGAACTGGGGTGCCTCTAGCGAGAGGCTCTCGCATCCTGGTTCCTTCAGCTCTGCAGCTGCTGCCTGCTTGCGCAAGAGCCCCTCTTCTTCCTTCCTCAGTGCAGTCTGGGAGTTCCCCAGGCTGCACTGGGGCAGGAAGAGTGAGCGTCACAGCTCCAGAGCTCTGCACGCATGGCAAGTGTGAGCGGGGCCCAGAGCGATGCACGATCGTGCACCATTTTTGGCTCATAGCTGAAAATGAAAAAGTGCACGATCGGCACCTGCCAGACCCTGGAGCATTGCACGATTGTGAGTGCGTTGTGTGGACCACTCCTTGCAGTTGTGCGATGCTTGGGGGGCCCTTTCACATGGCAAATGTCATGTGAAAGGGGCCTATGTCATAGTGGTTTCATCTGGATTTTTCAATGGGAAAAACAGTTTGATTTTTGTGTGATTTTTTTTTTTCTTAGATGCATTAATGGATGCATTAATTCTCTAGAGGCATTAATAGATCCAGGTTCCTGTTAAGTAAAGCACGTACATCTTAGAAATTTATGGAGTTTTATTTATTTATTTTTTTGGGGGGGATACATTTTCCAAATGTTTGCATGTTGTCAAACATGTTTATGAAATGCATCTTAAATGCAAAAGTGTATAGATTTGCCATCACAAATTGAGTTTAATTTTGTGCTCAGTTCGGGTAAGTTAAATCTGTCTTTTAAAAAAAGGGAGCAGGAATATAACATGCTTCTTCAAAACCAGCATCTTCCATTCAATGGCAGTGTGATCTTAAGGTGATGTCATTCTCCTACCCCTATTTACAGAATGTAAATAATTTCTCCATGGATGATGATAAGAACCAAACATTTTTTTCCCTATGCAAGCCACAAGATGACTGTTTCCCCATGAAAAGGAATGGAAATAAAACTTGTACATGCTGGCATCATTGCACCTTCTCCAGCCAATGCCAGGATAATCCAGAAGTGTGCAGCTGTTGGGAGTCTGGGGCCCATTTTCCACTAGCTGCTTGTGCTCTGCTTCTGTCCCTTCCAATGAAAAGTCTATTTTGACCCAAAGCAAGACATGTGTGTCGGGGAGGGGTGCATTTTGTTTTATAAGGACAATTGCATTCCATGGGGCTTTTGGATATATATGTAAGGGCAGGATATGGGATGGGCCATGGCTGTGGAAACTGTCAGCTGTTCAGAAGGAAGCCCAGACTAGATCTATAATATATCAGGATCTTCTCCTTGCAATTAATAGTACGTGTAGAAACTCATGCTGATGAAGCAGTAACGACTCACTGTTTGTCATGTTCATTCCAAGTGGTTTGCTTACTAGGGCCTGCCTAATTCTAGAATGTTCTCAAATCCTTTGGAGTCCAAACTGGTCCATGGTCTCCAGTATGCTTCTTTTTAATTTGATTTGTATGATTTTAAAGGCTGCTTTTAGTATTTTAGTATGTTTTAATATTACAACTGTTTTATGTTATGGATTGTATGTACATAATCTTGTCTGGATTCAGAAAAGTGGTACAGAAATAACTAAAGCAGCTAAAGTGAGGTATGTTTGCACTCCTCATGTAAAAACCTGCCTCAACTTTCTTCTCTGCTTCAGAAACACCATTGCACATCCCCCCACCAGGACAGGCTAGATGGGTGGGGACAGAGGACAGGGCCTTTTCTATGGCAGGGCAACAGCTGTGGAGCTCTTTTCCTAAGAAGATTTAAACTGGTCCAGTACTTGAGAATATGGTTGTCCAATGCTGATCTTACTGCTTTGGTGGACTCATTTGGGTGTAGTTGGTCCTTCCAGTCACATGGTTTCAAACCATTTAGGCCTCTAAAGGTCAAAACCAGCATCTTGATACTGGAAGTAGATGAAAGAGCATATATAGTCAGCCCTCCACATTTGTGGATTTCACTTTTGCAAATTTGATTATTCCATTTTTGATTATGCCATTTTTAATAGGGACTGCAAGCCTCGTGAGACTGAGAAACTGCAAACAAGGCTTGTAGGTCCCTATTAAAAATGCTGTGGGGCAGCAGTGGAGGTGGCAGTAAGCCCCACCAGCCACCCACTTCTGCTTTCTGCCTGATGCCTCAAAGGAATCCATGGTGGGTTGAATATGGCGATAATACTTTTTGTGTGTGTTGAATATGGTTTGGGAGGACCTAGAGTTATTCATGGTTTTTCCACTTTCACAGGGTCCTGTGCCCCTAAGCCTAGCAAATGCAAGGGGATGACTGTATAAGTAATGTGGAAAAGGTGTGATGTGATCTGATCTTTGCAGGTGCTATATGTACAGTTATAACACACATATCTTCAAACTCCACATAGGGTAAACTTCAATAATATGGCTTAGGCCCTTTTCGCACGCAGTTTCTTTTGCGAGAGGGCCCCTTGAATGTCATGTAAATGGGAGCGGTGGTCCGTGCATTTTTTTTATTTTTGGCTTCAAGCTGAAAATGCTGCACGGTCGCGCAAGGCTCCCAGGACCCTCGCGCACTTACCTGCCCTGCGGTGCGTCGGGAGCTGGGCCGGTCGCGCTTCCTGCCTCAGTGCTAGCCTGCAATTCCCAGGTTGCGCTGCAGTAGGAAGGGGCGGGGCATTCGTGCGGTGCTCGTGCGACCGGCAAGCCAGCTGCGGTAAGGAAGGAGAAACGAAGTGAGCGCCTCGCGCAAGAGGCTGCTCGCACGAACGCCACCTCCCACCTCCGCGAAAAAGTAAGATGTGCAAAGGGCCATTAGATATGATGAAGGCATATGTCATTTTGATTAAGTCAGCTTGCTGTAGAGTAGATATTGCTCCTCTGGCTGAATTTAGGAAAGATTTTTTTCCCCTCTTATACCTTACGCATGTATTTTTTTAACATAATTAATTCTGTTCTCTGGCAAATTTTTAAAGTCAGTCTTTGCTGAGAAATTATACTGCTTTTTTTAAAAAATTACAGGTTACGTTGGGGACCCTATTGGATTAAAAAGCCAACTTTTTTCTCCCAATTTTTTAATAAATAAAAATTCCATATATTGAAGTGTCTCTAGCCTTAGTCATACTCAGATTAGATCCACTGAAATCAAGTTAATTATGACCATTTCTCCCACTTGTTTCAATGGGTATGTCTAAAGCTGGGTCCAACCCAGTATTTTCAGTGCTTTTCTTTATCTGCTGTTTCCTATGCTGACCAAAGTATGGAAATATACTTTGTAAGATTTATTTATTTATTTTTTACTAAATTTGAGTTATTATTTGGTCTACTTCCAAGCTCATCCTCTACTTTTAAAAAGTGCTCTTGCTTTGCAGAAAAATGAATTGCCCACTACGCATTCATTTGAGTGTATTTTCATTTTTCATATCTACATTCCTCAAAGCTTTTCCTTTTTGGTATATTGGAAATTCCAAAGATTTAGTTGCTTTCCTTCCACGGCTTGTGCTGTGATATGATAGCAATGAGTGATATAGTACACCCATACACTGCAAAATGGCATTGCAAAATGAATATAACCTCACCCCCATCTAGGTAAGGTTTACTTAGGGCTCTTTCACACTATATAGTTATAGCACAATGACTCCACTTTAACTATCATGACCCTTAGTATCTGCAATTTAAGAAAGAGTATTTAGAGCCCCCTTGCCACTGAGAGCTCTAGTACCTCAACAAACTACAAACCCCAGGATTCCGTAGGATGAGCTATGCCAGCTAAAAGAGGAATTATAGTGCTATAACTGCCTAGCATGAAAATGATCTTGTACTCAAGGAGTATAAAAAATGACTATAATTTCTTCAGCATTGATTGACCTGTAGATAAGAATCCTTGTGTATGAACTATGTAAACTTACCTAGCGATCCCATCTGTTCTAGATATTGAGGAGCTCTTTAACTAGAGATTTATAAGAATATGTATTATGTACATGAACAAACACACAAAATCCAGGTGAACATCCATTAAAACATTTGTAATATTCAACTGCCTTGGGTACCTAGGAAGTGGTGGTTGGCTGGCTAAATTTCCCTATGCAAGGGAAAAAGAGATGGTCAAATAGATTTAGTTTTTAAAGGACTTTTAAATAAAATTATGTCCCAGCAGGAAACACAGTGTGTAAAATGTAAAGCTACAATTGAAGCCTGAGGTTTAAGCAGAAAACTATCCAAAGAAAGCCATATGCTTTCCTTTCCAACTAAGGAAAGAATGCTTTACCTTTTTCCCCCTACTCAGTCAAAATATCTTAAAGGCACCAGATCCTGTCTGATCTTGGAAGCAAAGCATGGTCACTCCTGGTTAGTAATTGGATGCAAGTCTGTCAGTGAATACCAGGCTCTATAGACTATATTTCAGTGGAAGGAACTTGCAAAACCACCTCTGAGTACAGTATTCCTTGCATAAGAAAACCTCATGAAATTCATGGGGCTGTCATAAGTTGACAGGTAAGTTGAAGGCACATACATACACACACACACCCTTTTGCTCTTATTCAAGGGTAGACAAATGTGTTCCATTTAGAACCTCCAAAGGACTTGAGGAACCCATCTCCTCCACTTTTGTCATTTTTTAAACAGTAAAAATGCCCTTCAGTCCCCTCCTCATCTGGAGATTTGGAGGCTGCAATTTTTCCCTCCCCGAAACTGTTTAAGGCCCAGGAAGGGCCTTTTTTTTTTGCAATCAGGAAGTCAAAGTTAAGCTGACTTCTGGTTTGTTTATGGAGAAAGTTTATTTTTCTTTGGACCAGAATAGCCCAGGGAGGGAAGAAAAGAAGGAGGGAGAGAGGAAGGAAGGAAGGAAGGAAGGAAGGAAGGAAGGAAGGAAGGAAGGAAAATAATGAGAAAAGATTCCAAATGGAGGAGCATGGGAAAGGTGCGATCATCCAAGATTCTGTAGGGCCAATGCAACTCTCAGACTCCTTAGAGTTGCACAGTTCTGCCTTGTGGTTTTGCCCACTTGTGTAATTTAGAACTGGGACAGGCAATTGGGAGGGGTGAGTGTTTGCTGCAGAAGTGGGAAATCGTGGCCTTCCAGATGTTGTTGGACAGCAGCTTCATGCTTCGTTCTATCTGTGCCCTGATGGAAATTGAGGTCCAACACCTTCTACGGGGCCACAGGTTCCCAGCCCTGCTTTTCTAACTGTAAGGGAGACCTGCAGCACAATGTTGTGATGTGGACTGTTCCTTGTGAAGATTCCTGCCACCTGAGCACCAACCTTTCTATATCATTACTTTGAATTGTACCCCCCCCCATTTTTCTGTTGCTAACAGGTAGCATTCTGGGTCCACTGAGCAAGATTTTTAATTCTTCAGCAAACCTGAGAGATCCCACAAGTTGTTGTTATCAACCTCTTGTTGGTAGATGGTGATGTTTTTGCTACATAAGGATATATACACAAAGGCCATTTACGTACAACTATGCTCTTGCACATCATCGCACTTGCAGTCCCAGGTCTGGAAGGGAGCATGTCAGCAATGCTCCCCATCACTCCTGCTTGGTCCATGTGGAAGGGAGCACAATGGCACCACCTCTTCCTTCTACAGTGCAGCCAGGCACTTTCCATTGCTGCACTACAGAAGGAAGTGTCACCATTGTGCTTCTGTGGCTTCTGCACTGCGGGGAGCAATCGCAGGCATAAACTGGATTTTTTTCTGGTGTGTAAAACCTACATGAGCATGATGCTTAGGGACAGGATGGCAGCAGGCCGGCAACAACGTTATGCAGAAGCATGAGCTGCTGACCGCTGCCATCCTGTCCTAGAAGTGGCTCAGCCCTATTGTGCAGAAATGGCCAGAGATAATGAATTTCTTATTTATTCTTATTTAGTCTGCAAGTTTTTATTTTTGAATATTTACGATCTTTACTTTCAATGTTTAAGATTCAGTGGTGTCCTGGGATGTTCAATGCCACCAGGGATGGGCTCTCCTTTGCCTCCTTTCCCCAATTCAACCTTCTGTAGAGCCAAAAATCTGATTCATTGGGTTTCCAAACTCTCCAGAGAAAGTTTTCTTGAGTGTACAAGGGACTGGATTGAGGGAAGGAAGTTACTGGCAGAGCAGAAACCAGTAGCATCCTATAAAAGTATGTCACTCAATTCTGATCAAATACTGTAAATATAAAATGTGTTCAACTCTTGTGTATCTTGAAGCAGTGCTTATGCTATGTGGAAGAGACAGATATTTAAAAATATTTTTTAAATATACAATATCACAAGTGATTTCTTACTTTAATGGACATTTGCTGGATTGTTTCTTAAGCTATGAGTGGAACCCAAGCACAAATTTCTTCCTCCTCCTCCTCCCTCTTCAAAAAAAGAAGAGAAAAAGCCAATGATGAGAAAATTATGCATCCCCTGAAAAGTACTTTTGTATGTCATGATGTATTGTTCCCTGATTAAGTGAAGAAAGTCTCAACAGTGAGTCCTAAATTAGATATTGGTTATCCTCCAGGGTAGAAGGTTTTCTAAGCAGAAGGAAATATTGATCCTTTGCCTGGCTTAAAGTCCATGAATATAGAGTGCAATCCATTATCAGGGAAAGCAAAAACCATTAAACTCCTCAAGCATTCATTTAGACTATTACTTTATCTGCCTTAATTGATGCTGCTAATAGTATCATATATAATTGTTCCATACAGGCACAGAACGTGTTTGTTAATGACTGTTAGCTAATTCACAGTGTGACATTTAAGCAATAGCAGCAGCCCTGCACACAAGTCCATGATCAATGCGCGACGTATCACCTTAGCTGTGCACTATGCTAATGTACAATAGTCATTGTTTGCTTAAACCAAGATGTTAATGTATGCTTGCCAATTTGTGTCACAACAGGAAATATTTTTGAAAAGGACATTCCGCTGCCAGTCAGGAGGGTAGCATTATCCTGATGGGCTGCCTAGTTCGTTAGTCATGTTGTTGTTTTGGCAAGGATGTACAGGCTTGCAGACAGCACAATAAAATGGCTATGTTTTTTCTGCTATTAGATCTACTCAATATTTATTTGGTGTCAGGGTGATAGGTGGTATATAGAACCACAAAATGGCAAGTACATTGAATTAGTTCCAAAATACTCCAGAAATTGTAGTTATGTGTGCCATAATAGCGTACATATCTTTTTTATTGGGTTAGTAAGAAACAACGACTCTTGTAGAAGTCTTGAATTTAACACTATGTATTTATCATGGAATCACATAACTATTTTGAATGAAGCCTTGCATACAGAGGTTGAAACCATCAGCTGAGAAAATGTGCTAATGTCACCTTGTTGGACATACTAAGAGATGTAAAATTTAAGAAAATTTTGAATCCATGAGAAACATTTTTTGACTGTTCTCCTGCCCCTGGAAGAACCACCCCCCCGGGGGAGGGGACCCAAAACCCCTAAATATTCAGTATTGCAGATTGGAAGTCACTTTCTTGCTTTTAGGAACATAAATGCTTTGTGTATAATTTGGTTTGTCATAAAGATGCTTGATAAACTGAAAGTACAGTTCCTTCAGAAAATAATAATAAATTGAATTTGCTTTTTTAAAATTTATTTGAGTTACAAATAGAGCTATAAAAATTATAAACTTGAAGAAACACCCAAAGTCTAAGGAATTTCTTTAGCTTTGCTCATTTATGAGGAGCAGGACAAAAAAACACAACAAAACACATCAACATTAATAAAGCAAAGACAATTATTTTGTCTCCTTTTATCCTTCATAGAGTAAAACACACATAAAGCGCTCATTCCCGCTAAAGAACTGAGAAAAGGAAACTAAGGCCAAATATTTCAATGATGTGATACACTGTACATAGTCTTGCAGAGATCTTCCTGGAGGAATAAGTATAGGGATATCTTATCTTAAACATTTTATTCAGCATTCAGCACCCCTATAATTCTTTCTTTCTTTCTTTCTTTCTTTCTTTCTTTCTTTCTTTCTTTCTTTCTTTCTTTCTTTCTTTCTTTCTTTCTTTCTGAAAAAATGCTTTGTAACAAAGCAAGAAAAAAAGTTTTCTCCAAAATCTTTCCATTTTTCTCCCAGGTCTTCACATTTACGTGAAATATGTATGTTTGTGTTTTCTCACTTGAGTCTAAATTCAGGCAACTGGTCTCACTACAGTGGACCCACTGCAATGGAGGTGTGAATGTAAGCCTTTATTAACAATTGATCCATTGCCTTTTTATGAATGTACCCAAGGAGATCCCTCAAGACAGACCAAAAAAGAGGGAGGGAGGGAGGAAGGGAGGGAGAGGGAGAGGGAGAGAGACAGAATGTAAGCAGTCATAATAAAATATATCACCCATATAAAATCACAGTTTAAAAATGGTACTTGTTTATTCAAAATGGTGGGTTCACACTTCCAGTTGAACAATTCTGTCTTCATGTTGGCACCTCTCCTGAATCCCACTTATGTAGCTGTTCATGCAGAAAGCCCAATTATGATGTTTGGTAGTCAAAAAATCATTTTGCAATGAATCCTCGGGTGTACAGTCCATTTAATTAATTCACTGATAGATATAGGTATATAGGTAGATAAAGGATTGCAGTTTAAATAATTTAATTGCTGTGTGGCCAGTCATACTTGTGCTACCCCCTTTTTTTTGTGTTTCATATTTTTTAAAATATTTTAGTTATATCTTTTCTCTAGCATGGTCATCTGGTCTCTGCTAATATTTATGTGCATAGTTTAATCCAAGGGTGGAAATCATATAACCCTCCAGATGTTACTGGACTGCAATTCACAGCATTCTTCACCATTGGCTCTCCTGGCTAACATCTGGGCTGTGACATCTGAACTGCAATGGTTTGCACTCTCAGTTTAGTCTGTCCTGATAATTCTAGATTATCGTGAAGGAATGTGTGTAACACTCAAATTACATATCCTTTTGATTCTGTATGCAATTAATGATTCTGTGAAGATCTTTTATACTATTTATTTTATCATTAAAAATAATTTTCTGCTGGTTCAGGGGAGCTCAAAACAACAAACTGTGTGAAAGACATGAATGTCACAAAAATGGTGTGTGTGTGTGTGTGTGTGTGTGTGTGTGTGTGTGTGTGTGAATAAAGTCCTCCTTTTAGGCCTTTCCTAATCACAAGAAATTTAAAACCCTGTAGTTCAGTGAATGTCCTCTGTACTGAATTTTAGATTCTTTGTGTATGGATGTGATTATGGAAAAAATGTTTCCTTGGGAAACGAAAGTGCTAGGATGTTAAAAAGAGAGTGATAACATAGGAACAAAACTTGAAAGAATGCACTTCTGCTATCTGTAAAAATACATTAATAAAGTTTCCACTCAGATGTTAGCACACAAAAACCAGGGAGGATAGATATTATGGACAAAGACATGGTTTCAAACATTTTTATCCTTGCTGCACCTTTTGAATTGATATCACTAAAATTAGCCTACCTTTTCTACTTGCTATAAATAATTGCATTGACTCATGCCACTTGACTCTTTATCTCTGAAACTTTGTTCAGGACACCTCAATTATATTCCCTTTCAGTTTTGACAAATTCCAATGTTGTCAGGATTAGAAAAGAAATAGAAGTCTAACGTTTGTAAGTGTGAATAAAACTCAGCTGTCCATTCCTCCTTACATGCAAGGCAAAGGTAGAACGAACATTTAAAAAGTGAACAAGATTAGCCAGTCTGTCCTCGACAAGTTTCAAATATGTTCTTGAGCCTTTGTTTCCCTATGGGCAAGTCTCACAGTGATCTTCACCACTGATTCCTTCAACATACATCCTTGAAGGAGTAATCCCCCTGTCATTATCATTCCTGCCTCTTTTTCTGCCTTCTCCTGCCATGATTACTTCTGCCTCTTTGTCTGCTTTCTTCAAGCATGCAAACACTAGGGAACATTCAGTGGTCAACTTCTGTGATGGAACAATGGGAAGAAACGATATGCTTTTCCCATTGCAGCCCCTCCCTCTCCATGTCCCTCAGTTCTGAAGGGCTTGGAAACCCCCTAGAGATTATTTAAAACCAAAACAAAACTATGAGATCTGAAGGAATAAGGAGAGAAGAATGAAGTATCAATTGGATGTAATCCCATAACAAGACCAAGAAGAAAGAGTAGAACGCTTCACTTGCCTTGTCCCCCTGAGCAATGATATATATTAGACCCAACAGAGAGGGCAAGAAAATGGCTTCTGTTGACAATAGCAAGAAAATACAATCAATCAGAAAGGCAGATCTTTTGGGAAACTCTCTGTCACCCAATCAATAAAAATGTAGAAAGGAAGAATAACACTGCTGTATCTGAAAAGCATTGCATTTGTTAATGGGTTTAGAATTTACAAGATAATTTCAGTCAACTCTTCTACATCATAAAATAGAATGCTTGTTTTAATTGATAACCTGTGGTGCCACCATTATAAAAAGTTTTCTAGAAATAAAATATTATTTTAAAAAGTCATTTATTAGAAAAAATAAACATTGTGATCTTCAGTGGAAACTCTTCTCAGTGCTTTCTGATTTCTGAGAGAGTCCTTCCTATCTTTTATCCCTTCAGAATAATAACTGAGAAAACTTAATGGCTTCAAACATGCTATTGTATAATGAAAACAATACTATACACAGAAAGGGAACCTAAACACTCCTCACCTGAGTGCAAATTGCTTTCATAATTAAAGTTTACAAATGACAAGCATTTGTTTAATACTGTTGCGGGCAAAGTGCAGCCATTTAGATGTTGTTACACCACACCTACCATCAGTTGTAGCTTACATAACCAGTGGTGGGGAATGTAGTGAATCCAGTGACATCTGAAATCCAGTGACATCTGAAAGGTCACATATTGCTAAACCCAGTTCAATATAAACTTTTACAATTTTAATTAATACAAGAAAAGTATGCACCCAGAAAAAAAAAATGACACTCTTCGTTTTTCTTTCCAGAATCCATTAAAATTTGCTAATGCATTAATCAACTTTATTCATAGGTTGAAATACAATTACTAGTCACAATAATAAGAGATTCATTGAATCAATGAAACTTTCCTTTAGTGTTGACTTACTAGTTTCGTGTTGGTTCAGTGGGTCTACTCTAGTTAAGACTAGCAGCTAGATTTAGGCCAGATGAATAAATCAAAATAGTCAAGTACTTTTTTATATATATTTTTTTTAAAAAAATGAATCCTGACTTTCAGACTCAGAACAGGGTTATGTTGCTCAGCTGAAATCCATCTCAACTGCCAAGCTGCTCTTCATCACAGTAGGGAGATGTTTTAGCTGGCCTGCTGGAGGAAAAGGGCAGATTAAACAGCATTGTGGCACTGTGCACTATGACAGAGAGCACAAGCAAGTAAGCAAAAGAGAAGGATGAGGAAGTGACAATGGAAGAATGGTGAGCAGAGGAGTTGAACAAGCAGCAATCATCAGAATGGTTTGGTGGGGTCAGGAGACTCAGTGACCTGGGTCACACTGTGGTGAGGTCCATCAATCTTGCTGCCAAGTGATTGGGCATCCTATGGTTGCTTATTCTGGGAGCTTAGTGGGTAGCTGGGTTGGTCTACTGGAGAGGTTCTGGGTGGCCAGAGTGGCCCAGGAAATCCCTCACCATTCACACATCTGAAGTGCACCAACTTGCATCTGGGTCCTCTATAAAGTTTCAAACCAGCAGTCCATGTGCCTATTCCATGCCTTGCAGGATTATGTTCAGGTTAAGGGGTGATGGCCTGCTCAGCTGTTTTGCTATGCTGATTTGTCACTGGTCTGTCACCTTCAGGGCTTTATCTATGTTGGGTTTTGATGGGGTTAAATTTGGTACCCAGCCTTTCTGGATTGAGACAGTTTCCAAACTGTAGCAATAGGCATGGGTTCCCAGTAATTCAGAGGAATGGGCACTGAAGGTCTTCAATTTACCATCAATACATTTGTCCTTTGTATTATCAATGTGTTGTGCTGTTGCTTCCCCCCACCCCAGATTCCTAGTTATGGCCAGGGAGGCATTAAGTCCTGCTTTGTGGCCATAGCATGATCTAATTGGGTGATCTGACAGACTTCCAATTGCCATTTTCAGTCCTGCTTGGGATTGGGTGATCTGGCCATGGTAGAATGGTTGAGGAAAAGGGGCCTTCAGTGGCACAGCCTGATGTTAATGTTATTTGGTAATCAAACATCTTGGTTACTCACCTAGTGACCTAGGTTTATTAAAAGGCAAGGCCCTGAACATGCAAGCCATTCACAATATGAGAATTATAAAAGGCAGTTAGCTCAAGATTTCCTTTATGTGGTCTGCCCTTTAGCTGTAGTAGGTATGGAGGGGAGAAGGGATCTGCGATGTATTGATAGAACTTGGAGAAGAGTGAACAAGGAAGTGTGAAATGCCTTAGTAAAGGAGTTGGGACATTTTTTGCCAAATCCTCAAGTAATCTTTCAGAGGCCTGAGCTCTATAGAGTGGAGAGTATTTATTTATCATACGCAAGTAATCTATTATTCTTGGGAGATCTGCAAGCCTGAGGCCTTTTGGCCAGCCTGGTGGGAGATATGGGCTAAGCAGACTCTTGGCAGTTAGTGAGGGAAGAGAGATAGGGAGCCAGGGAACACCTATGGCACCCATTTGGCGAACAGAAGGGGTCTGCAATTGTCTCTTTAGGTTGTGTTATTATAAGAGTGGAGAAGAAGATTTCCCTTGAGACTGGCCTGAGGGCTGAGTCCTTACTTTAAGTCATACAACTTGGTGGAGGGGTTCTTGGGTTGGCCTTCCAGTTGTGGCTGGCTGGGGTGGAACCATCTTTTGGGTTCTCATTGGGCTTAGATGTATCACCCAGGGAAGCTAGGGAGGAGGTCTGGTGGAGACCACCTGTCTCAGCTACTCTCACACTAGGTTGCTTCCCTCTTTTCAAGTTCCCAGTTCCCAAGGTTTAATGTTTAAATTGGTTTACAGTTAAAATAAAATGGCCCATTTTCCACCTGGTCATTTTATTCTCATGGTTGGTCAGCAAAATAACTACAGAATACAATCTAAAAGTCTTTTGTCTGTTTTCTAGCTCAGTAAGATCTCTGTTACATAAACTCTACACTATATGGCATGTAATATTTGAAAAGCACTTTAGAATTGAACATTATATAAGTGTTTTTGCCTTTGCATTGCAATAGTCTTGAAAACAATCTGGAAGATATTTCAATAATCAAATGGTGTCACTAAACTGTAAGCATGTAATTATCTTCTTATAGCTGTTTTTCCTGTAAATTTGAGCAGCTGGGCAACTGAGCAACTTTCTGGTAAACTGTCCATTGTTTTGAAGCCTTCTCTCTCTCTTTTTCTTTCTTTCTTACTTCCCTCTTGGTTATAAGGTGTTTTTGTAAGACATTCCTTGATTATTTTTCATGTGAACAGAGAAAATAGATGCAATTTCCTTGCACACTTCAGATATGCCTTACTGATCTCAGTTAATCTTACTATAATAAATAGGTTAGTAGAATTCGGTTCTTTGAAGCTGAATCCTTGGGTGTCTTATGCACATATCCTGAAGTCCAATAATGGAATATATATCCAACTATGGAATGTATATGCCTGTTTGCTGTGTATTTCAGTGAGTTAGAACACCTCAGTTGACCAGACCAATTTGAACCTTACCGTCCAGTACCTTTTGTGATACAAATTAATAGGATGAAGCCAGTTTACCTGTTATGCTCTTGATCTCTGTGTTTCATCTGTCCCACATTACTTCGATTTAGCTAGGGTTATGAACATCCTTTATTCTTGATTCCATTGAATGTCTCTGAATTCCACCTTGCATTTCCTTTATTAATTTGTTTCACAATTCCATTGTGACTGTTTTTATTTTGTTTTTGTTTTTTTACTTCCCACATAGAATACGTGTCCGGTGCACACATTCCCTGATATTTTAATGCTGTTTCCCTAATATATGATTTTTTTTTAAAAAAATGTCCTTATTGACTAAAATGTATGTGCCTGCATATTTCTTGAAAATACAATTTTTTACCTGTGCACATTTATGTGCATGTATTTTGAGAGGAAAAAAGAATAATTTGATGCCCACAATTTACTCCATCTAGAATAAAATTGAAAGACATGCTTGTAATTTTATTAATAGCATCTCAGATCACAAAATGGGTACATTCCGATTGTTGTCTGTTTTTAAATCCATTAATGTGAATTCCCTTTCTAGTCACAGATGTAACATAGAGGTTTCCAAAAATAATTAGTACAGCATTCAATTCCTTAAATTAATTCATATATTTCTCCCCGCCTCAAACTTACCTTTCCCAAAAATCAGGATATCAGTGTGCAGATGTGTATACTGATTTTGGACTATAACCCACAATATCCCCTAGACAGCATAGCCAATGATCATGGTGGCCAGGAGGCAGTCATGTAGGGATGGGGGGCAATGGTGGTGGTCCACCCTAGGTGGCAATGTTTTTGGGGTGTCCCAGACTGTAGCCATGCTCCCATGCACCCTGGCCAAGCCCCACAAACAATGGCCATGCCCCCACACCATAGCCCCCCCTTCCACCCCCCCCCACACACTCCAAGTTCTGCCACTGCCAGAGGATGCTAACAGCAACAGTAATAAATAGAGAAATGCAAAATGAAGTATATTAATGTGGTCCTCTAGACAGAGTGTGTGACACTCTGTGGATGACCACCAACCAACAACATGTCTGGCAACCTGATAGTTACATACTAGAAATGGGACAGAAATTTGCCAGTTTCCCAAAAGGGGGTACAAATTTGAGTGCCTGACCCCTCAAGTGTAGGAATGGAGGGGAGTGAAAATTCCTGCAGCTTTGGATCTTGCAGAAAGGTAAGTTGTAGGAGAAATAGAAACTAGATTGTAGGCTGCTAAGCGTCCACAACTTTATCCTCTCTACAACTTCTTTCTGCCACTTCCCCACCCCCACATCTTTCAAAGAAATTCTGGCTAGAAGCTGCAGCTCTCAAACAAGAGCTGTCATTTTTTTAGCAACTTCCCTCCTCCCCCTTAGCCCCGCCTATGGCTTGACAGCTGTAATGTCTTTTCATAGGTGATGATTTCTGCACAACTTCAGGATGGGTGTGAGAAGCAAGGAAGGAAAGAAAAACATGTCAGCTGGAAAAAGCTGTGGACTTTTCAATGAAAAGAGAGAAAGCTGCACAGCTTCTGATCATCTTGGGGGAAAAAAATCCTGTGTCTCCCAACAGCGTGCAAAGAAAAATAGATGGATATTCCTTGACACCCAGTGGGATGGGGAAAATTGAAAATTACCATCCTTTGGAACCTTTTCAATACTGCAGAATAAAGAATTCACTCAATGATTGAAGGCCTCATAGGGCAGGGAACACTGGAGAAGCATATAGCCATGTGCCTATAACTAGACACAAAATGACGAAGGCATCAAATGAGCAGATGCTTCATTGATATGATCCACGACCCTCTAAATGGCCATAGCGAGCACAGATGAGTCTGTGGAGGTCTGAGTTACTGAATGTTTTTGTGGGGGCCCTCAAAAGGAAGAGGAATCCACAGGGAGGGGAGAAGAAAGACATATCATAGTTCTTCTTGGGCAGAACTTTACCACACCTTTCAATGCCTGTTCTCTTCCTATATCTTCCTCTTCTGTATTGGATCACAGTTTGTTCAGCCACATTCAGTTTTTAAGTACATCAAGGGCTGGTATAGGACCACCACAACCTTATCCACATCTGATTAAGATAAAGAATGACAAACAGAGGTAAAGCTAGTTATCAGTCACATCCTGGTTGTGGGTGGCTGGTGGATCTGTTACTGTGGGGACATCAAGTCTTCTTTGTTTTACAGCCACTCTTCCTCAGGCCTCTTCAGATTGTACAGGGGCCAGACAGAAGATCAACACTGGGCAAGTTCCTGTAAAAACTGGCACAGCTTCAAGATGAGTTGCCATAAAACTAAGAGTAGATATCATCCCTACAGTGAGGGATCCTTCCGATGGCATTGACACCTCAGATGAAATATCCCAAAGACATTTTATAGCATAGACATTTCTGGGGCTTCTGAAGGACAGGTAAATGCAGGATGGTGGTGCAGTCGTGAGTCATTGACAGGGAAAACCTGTCAACAGTTCAATCTGTGATTGTGCTGCTTGGGGACAGGAAAGGAGTGGGACCGTGATAATATCATTTAGAAGCATCACTGTGGTCCCACTCCTCTCCCGTCCCCATGCCAGCATAGGAGGCTACTGTGGAAAGGGATTCAGAATGAGGCCTAGAAGACCAATTGAAACAGGTCTACAAAATCATTTTAATCCACAATTGGTTGTAGCTGCTTGGGCAGTGGACATTACTCATTCTCAGGAAAGAAATGGTAATTACTGGTCTGTAGTTTACATTGCCCATTAGAGAGACAACACTTTTTCTTTTCTGTCCCTGAATGGCTTAATTAATTCTATTATTTCTCCTGTGTTGGCCAAAAAATAAAATAAAATAAAATAAAATAAAATAAAATAAAATAATAAAATGAAATGAAATGAAATGAAATGAAATGAAATGAAATGAAATAGAAATATCCCACCACCACTATCCTGGCAAAAACTACACAGTTGACAATTACTAAAAAGTTGAAGAAATTATGCTGTTTGTGCAGTTTATGTGGACCAGTTACATAAAGATAATCTAACTGTGCCCAAGTGTACTTTCTTTACCTTTGAAACTTAGGCCCTTTCCTCACTACACTATTATAGTGCTGTTATTCCACTTTGAACATCCTGTGGAATCCTGGGGTTTGCAGTTTAGGAAAAGGCATTTAGAATTCTCAGCCAGAGAGCTCTTTGACCTCAGTAAACTACAAACCCCAGAATCTCAAAGGATGTTGAAAGTAGAATAATATCACTATAACAGTGTAGTGTGGAAGGACCCTTAGTTTCTGTGCTGGGGACTGAAGGAAAAAAATGGGAGACATTAAAACAGAAAGACATGAAATTCTCAGAGAGGTATACCAAAGCTGCCAGTTTCCATTCCACGTCAAAACAATAAAACTGATATTAGGTTTTAAAGTCCCAGAGTTGACAGATGTCTTTCAAAGATAATAAGGCAGAGGCAATCCTTATCAGGTTTGCAGACACAAAAGTGGGAGGAGTGGATAGCACATTGGAAGATAAGAACAGAATTCAAAAGTGTCTTGATAAACCAGAAAATTGGGCAGAAATTAATAAAACAAAATTCAACAGAGACGAACGCAAAAGTCTGTGTTTAGGCCACCAAAACAAAACCCAAAACAAAACAAAACCCAAAACAATATAAAAAAATGCACAGTAGTAGCATGACTCAGTTGTACTACAGATGAAAAGGACCTTGTGATTATTGGAACTGGAACATGAGCCAGCAGTGTGATGCTGCATCAAAGAAAGTGAATGCTATTTTATCCTGCATTAATAGAAACATAGTTTCCAAGTTGAGGCAAGTAAAAATCCAACTATGTTCTGCACTAGTCAGGCATCATCTAGTCTACTGTGTCCAGTTGTGAGTGTCTCATTTTAAGAATGATATAGACAAGTTGGAGTGGGTTCAGAGAAGGGCAACGAGGATAAAAGGTATGGAGAACAAAATGTCTGAGGAAAGTTTGAAGGAGTTGCATATGTTCAGCTTGGTGGGGAGAAGACGAAGGGGTGACATGATTGTACTCTTTAACTTCTTCAAGAGCTGTCCAGAGACAAGAGGCAGACTTGTTCTCTCCCACTCCAGAGGATGAAGTCAGGTGTAATGGTTTGAAGTTACAGTAGAGCAGATTACAATTGAACATTAGAAGGAACTTCTTGGCAGTAAAAGCAATTCAGCAATGGAATCAATTGCCTAGAGAGGTGGTGGCGTGACCCTTTTTGGAGTTCTTCAAAAAGAGGTTGGAGGGTTACTTGCCCAGGATGCTTTAGCTAAAGATCCTGCACTGCACTAAGCAGAGAAATTGGACTTGATGGCCCATGAAGCCTCTTCCAACTTTATGCTTCTATGTCTTTAAAAGGCTCATACAAAAGTGGGAATAGATATTGCTGTGTTGTGTTGCTGGCTTTCTTTCACCTCTCCCCTCATCTTTGCCTCTAGTCCAGAAATGAAAATTTCTTTCAGAACACTTCTGGAACACAGCTATACTATTTCAAGTCTTTCCCACTATTTTTTGTGTAGCACCTTGAATTTCCCCACCTCATTTTTCATTAAAGTACCAACTTGGGAAAATTTCTGCCAAGCTTTCAAGACCTCATAAAATCTTGGCCTGAGGTGGTACCTCTACCCCAATTTAATCTCTCAGCACCAGCACAATATCGTATAGTCCATTCTTCCTTAGAGGTTAGGAATAATTTTCTGATCAGCATCATAACATGGGATGAACTCCTCAAGGACAGATAGAAGTCAGCTACTTGATTAAGTTCGGTCCACAACATGACTGATTGGTCTAGTAAGTCAGGAAGAAAAGTGTGCAAGCCTCTAGCTAAGGATACTATTCACTCCATGACTGCAGAAGTCCCAGACACACACACCCCCCCCCCATACAGATGGAATGGGGGAAAATCTACCTTGTGAAACCGTTTCTAATATAACAGAATAGCAAGCTGCCAAAAAGCTGCAAAGCCCTTGGATTTTTCTTTTTCTTTTGATGACAGATATATCATTAGCTAATAATGAAAAGCAAAGAATGACCTGACTCCAGAGTGTCAGGAACTGCCACAGTTTTTTTCTTCCTTGGCTAACATACCTGCTGGAGCAAACCCGCCATTTCTGAAAGGCCAGTTGCCTTGTTGCTAGGATACATTGTGGGGTGAAATTCAAACTGCCATTCATGCTTGTTGAGAAACTAATCAGTGCCTTTCTAACTTGGAAGTAATTTCTGACTGAAAAAGAAAGAAATACAGTATAGCTTTTGTTTTATGTTTTTTTTCCAGCCATATTTTTAGTGAACTTTAAAAAAATAATAATAATACGCAGCAGCACCAAAAAGGAAGTAGAAGTGGAAGTAGTAAAGTAATAGGGGATAAGGTGGGGAAAAAAGAGAGCATTACAAGAATTTATTTCTGCTATTGGTGTCTGAGAACGGGAAACATGAAGGTTTCTTATCGGAGTCACCAGAATTACAAAATAAGATGAGCCGTCATGTTACAGAATATATAGCTATCTGGGATTTGATCATTTCACCAATATACACAAGACAATACTAACAGTTCTTTTTCAAAGAATTAGCAGTGTTAGGCCATTTCCGCATTGCACTGTCATAGTGCTATTATTCCATTTTCAACATGAGAAGGTCCTCTGGGTGACCGTTGCCAGTCTAGTCCTGGCGTGTTTAAATAAGTGACCCCCAGAGGACCTGAGTGTAAAGGGTAGATTGTATGGGAGGAGGCCATCCTGCAGGGAACTTGGACCCAAACCATGTAGGGTTCTGAAGGTAATAACCAACACTTTGTACTTTGCCTGGAAACTGACTGGCAGCCAGTGGAGTGATTTTAATATCAGTGTAATATGTTCATTCCTCACTGTACCTGTAATCAATCTGGCTGCCATATATTAGACCACTCGAAGTTTCTGAACTTGGTACAAAGGTAGCCCAATGTACAGAGCATTGCAGAGGTCTACCATCTTTAGGTAGTTCAGTTCTAGGAAAGAGCACAGTTGGCATATCAGCTAAAGCTAATAATAAGCACTCCTGACTATCGCATCTATCTGAGTTGATGTTTGGAGAGATGGATCCAGGATCACTTCCATACGGTGAACACAGTTTTTCAGGGGGAGTGTGACCTCATCCAGAACTGTTTGTTTTTCTTGACCTTGACAGATTGGGCCAAAGCTAACAAAATGAATTTCAACAGAGAGAAAGGTAGCAGAAAAAATGGAATGCACAAATATAAGATGAGTGGCACGTGGCTAGATAACAGTACATGTGAAAGGAATCTAGGAGTCTTGGTGGACTCCTGAACATAAGCTGAACATAAGTCAGCAGTGTGATGTAGCAGACAAGGAAGCCAACATGATTCTTGGTTGCCTCAACAGGAGTGTCGTGTCTAGATCAAGGGAGGGTAATGGTACCACTCTATTCTGCTTTGGTTAGACCTCACCTGGAATACTGTGTCCAGTTCTGGGCACCTCAATTCAAGAAGGATATCAACAAGCTGGAACACGTCCAGAGGACGACAACCAAAATGGTGAAGGATCTGGAAATCTTGCCCTATGATGAGCAGCTTAGGATGCTGGGTATGTTTAGTCTGCACAAGAGAAGGTTAAGGGGCGACATGATAACCATGATTAAATATTTTAAGGGATGTTATGCTGAGGAGGGAGCGGGCTTATTTTCTGCTGCTCCAGAGACTAGGACAAAGAGCAATGGATTCAGAGTACAGGAAAGGAGTTCCACTAGAACCTCAGGAAGAACTTCCTGATGGTCAGAGCTATCCAGCAGTGGAATATGCTGCCTTGGAGCATGGTGGAGTCTCCTTCTTTGGAGATTTTTAAACAGAGGCTGAATGGCCATCTGTCAGGAGTACTTTGATATATGTTCTTGAATGGCAGGGGGTTGGACTAGATGGTGTTACCTCACTTTAGGCCTATTTGGCAATAGCACCCGATATCATAATTCAGCTTTACCATACCACCCCTGTGAGGCCCCCGGACAAGCATGAAACTAGGCTCGGCACTTAACTGCTGAAATATTCTCAAACAATACAGGCAAGCCAGAAATAGCCAGATCACAGCTTCAGGGACCTCCCACATTATGTATGCGTGCTACCTACAAAAGGCTCCCTGCCCCGAGCAGGCAACTTGACAAAGGCTGAACCATTCACTGTCAAGTGTTGCGCATTTACATACTGGCTACACCATTGTTAATTTGGCTCTGATTCATCATGCTAAATTGTGACCTTTCGGAGACATTGTCTCTCACTCAAAACTCATTGTTGTCCCCGAGTAAGGCATAGCCTGCAGTCACACTTCTCCCTATAAAAACCCCTGATTCTAAGACCTTCCTCGGATCACTCCCGAGTTCCAGACCACCTTGCTGCCGCATCGCTTGGCGAGCTTCCCCTCAGCTCCACGTGCTGAGCCACACCGAACCCCAGCATCACTCTCTACCTTCTTCTGGGCTTCAGGAACAGGTTTCGTATCACCCGAACCAACTATCCCTCTGAAAATCCCGCTATCTTACGCACACCTTTATTTTCCTTAGTTATCTGTGTGCGTGTGTTGCTTACATTGTGTGCCTGTATTTAATAAAGATCATTCATTATTTTCAAACCGGTCTGCTGCTTGACTTGGCCTGACCCCGTAAACACTGGGTTACAAGATCCTGCTAAGTTACCCTGCCTCTCATAACGCTAAAGCAGTGCTCAGAGCTAATTTTCCCCACCTATAGTTGAGCACATTTCGGTGTCCCTCCTGGGACCCCCAGTAAATAGGTTAACAATGGACTCTGTGGTCTTCCATCTCTATGATTCTGTTATTCTTCATCCAGCCCATTACCTTCTTCAAGCATTCATTCAGAGGAGACACACTTCCCTTAGCAGAAGCTCTTTTTGAAGGCATGGAAAAATATATTTGGGTGTCATCAGCATATTGATACCACCCATCCATGAAGAATCCAGATGATCTCTCTCGACAGTATCATGTAGATGTTAGAAAGCATTGGGGAATAGAATGACATCTAGTGATATGCCATATAACAGCTCCTTTTTAAAGAAGTAGTTATCCCCAAGCAACATCAGCTGGAACCTTCCTGAGAAGTAAGACGAGAACCACTACAATACCTTGTCTTTGGTTCCCAACCCTGCCAGGCATTTCAGAAGGATACCATGGCTGTTGAAAGGTCTAGAAGTACCAACAGGGACACAGTCTCCTTGTCAATGCTAAGATGGAGATAATCCACTGTGACCATAGCAGTGCCATTCTCAAGAACTGGTTGTAATTGTTGATGATGCATTTGAGTGGTCTCAGCTGGAGACTGTAGGTGACCACTAGAGGTGCTCTGTCATTTTGTGGTTTTGTTCTGTCTTGTAGTAAATGGTTCCCAGGTATTAATCTTGCCTTGTTGTTTTGTTTCTTCACTTCTGTTGGTGGGTATTATAGTTTGAGATTATCTGTTGTAAATCCAAGAATTTCACGTTTTTGTCTTATGAGCCTGAGCAATGCAGTTGTATCAGAGGTCTTGGCTGTAAACAATAAATTTGTTAGTGTGTTCTTATGTATCATCTTCACATACATATGAATAACTGTATAGGTTCTTTTTGTCAACAATATGTTTATATTTGTCCCTTGATGTATTTTTATGTGCAGTTTCCAGTACAATCTTTTCCGTATTACATTTTATTCCTATTTTCCTAGCAATTTTTTTCAGCCTCTCACAAATTGATTCCAATTCTTTCTAGAGAAAATTGGCCTATTTGAAAACTCTTGTTTAGATTTAAAACTACTACTTGGAAGATACTAGGCATCTTGAATCCCATCTTGGGAGAATGATAGAATATAAATAAAATTAAATTAAAAAAAACAAAAAATAAATAGACAATAGTACACAATAACCTTAATACAGGCTGTGGCATTAAAAATTATATAAGACTAAATGTTATAGTCCAGCATTGCTAGAGTAGTTAGTACATGCCAGAAAGCAAATAAGGCTAAATGCTTTGGGGATGGGTGATAGAGAATTCAGAGACAGATCACCCCACACACCCCACACACACTAGCCCAGACTTTTTCCGTGTTTGTTTGTTTGCTTTTGTATGCAAATGGTTCAAGGTCTTCCTCAGACCCATTTTAAGCACAAGTATTTTCTTACTACAATAATGAATATAAACACTTATATCATTGATTTGGGGTACATACAAAATATATACAAAATATATATACAAAATATACAAAACATATGAAGATGAGTATAAACTTTAAAATAATCCTCTATACATCATATTTTTTTTAGCATTTGTTTTGATTTTAAATTGTATTAGTGCTGGGTGAATTGACTGGCAAACATGGCCAAATTACTAACCTAAAATTATGCACAGACACGTAGTCTCCATTTACTATGATAGTATTATTATTTCCATTTTTTGTAGAAATGTGAATCATCGTGTTACATTTCTGAATGTGTTATACGGACGGTAATATAATGTTATTTTCTCTCCCTTGTGTTGGGACAACAAAGGCAGTGGCTGTGGCAACTAAATAATCAGAAGTGAAAACAAAAAAAATGTTTTCTTGTTGCACAACTTGGCACGATCATGACCTTGTTGAAAGGATGGCAGAATTTGTCCATCAGCTTGGAAGATTACCTTTTAGAAGTAATTTATTATATTAATCAATGCAACAACTCCCCATTAGCAGTTTGGTACTGTTGAAGGAATAGTGATGTATTATGTCACTCATTTCATTACTTGTTACATTTACATTACTCTGTTGTCGTTTTTCATTGAGCTGAACATTGCTAATTAGTGTGTGTGTGTGTGTGTTTAATGATGTATGTTTTATTTGTTTTTAATTTTTTAACTGGTTAATCTTGTTTTAACTTTTGTATCTTCTGGATTCTCTATAATGTCTTTTTTTTTTAAACGTATACTACTCTAAATCCTGATCTGGAAAAAAGGTGGGATAGAAATAAATATAACCACCACCACAACGAAGCTTCTGACTGTTCCTTGGTTATAATATCCAATCACAACAGAGATCTTTGCATAACACTACCTGCAGTGCATTTATAGTCTTTGGCTGCCTGCCATCCTAATTACATCAGCTATCAAATCTGCTGGAGGTTATAATAGGCCATATCTACTGACTTCTTAAAGTGTTGTTAGAATTTCAGGCATATTGATCATTTATTGTATTTAAGGAAAGAAGTATTTTGCCCAGACTTAAGCAGCTGCTAGTTTCTTAATTATACATGCTGACACATTCTAATTCATCTAGCTTTCTGCATTATATCTTATATCCTATATGCTGTACTCTAAAGGCTATGTGCTGCACTTCACAGGTTTATTCCCAGGCTGAAAAGCTGGCAACTGAATAAGCCTGGCCTGTAACATAGGGAGTGTCCTGTTTGTTTAATGTGGAGTGTTGAGTGGCATTTCTGAAAAAGGATGGCATATATCCCATTGGTAGATGAGCGGGTAAAGCACCAAATGTGACAGTTACAGTCTCATTATCTTTTTAAAAAACTCATTAAAAGTAACTGGGGCATTATGTCCAAGCTCTGGTCATGCCAACCATGTAAATGCATAAAATGTAAATTGATGTATAAGTAACCTCAGACTGAATTTGCTGAATCAAAGTTATACATGTAGAATGCAAAATCAACTTAGATTCAGCAGTGAGAAAAACCAAGGTTAAGGTCTGAATAAAGCTAGTGCCCTTAAGAATGACTCTTGTACTTCTATCATGCCTTCTTTGCATATGAATTCTAATTGCTGTTTTATAAGAATTTTAACTGTGTTAGTTACTGCCTTTTAAAAGTGATCATTTATTAAGAATTCTTGTGGAAGTTCAGTCTTTGCCATTCTGACTTGAACCATGACCTGATCAGACAAATGTGTGGGTCAAAACCTAACAAAATATTGGATTTCCTACTTCTCTGAATATTTAGCTGTGAATTTTCATGTGGTTTAAGGACATTTGTAGACTGATATAGGAATACAGATGAAGCAGATTTAAGAGTGAATACACATGAAAATGATGTCTGTCTCCAACATTTATTGTGATAAAGAATAATAGAATCACAGAGTTGGAAGGGATTTCAGGAGTTATTTAGTTCAGTCTCCTGCTGGTGCAGGAATTCATAGTCAATTTAACTTTAATTTGGAAATTTACTTTGAAAAAGTAATTTACTATGTTACTCATGGTAAAGCTCCCAAAATAATGTGTTAATATTACAAAACTAGTGACCCATTTTGTTACTTGAAGATTTTTATTTTATTTATTGTAGTCTCAATAGGTTGTAATTTCATTTCTTATTGTAAACTGCCTTGGGTAGAAATTACTGGGGACAAGGAAGGATTACAAAAAAATAAGCAAACAAATAAGTAAATTGTGGCAGTCTGATTTGTCTATAAGTATTGAGAGTGGGCCCTTGGAAGATCTGGGAATTCTCCAGCAAAGACATGCTGCCACCCTGATAGTTTCTCTGCAAACTACTAAAATTTGAGTAGGTTTATGCTAAGATCTCTGCTGTGATTGGATATCATAAATGAGGAACACTCAGAGAAGCATTTACAATGAAGTGAGGCACAGTTTGTATTTCAATTGTACAATGAATGTGGGGAGAAGAATGCAGAAGAAAAATATTGCTATGATATCATGGTGCATTTAAAAATCTGCACTGCATGCATGATGAAGAATTGCATTAACTCCTGTACCCACTGTCATGACTTGAAAAGGAAACAGTGAAAGTGTAGATTTCACAAATCAGAGTTTGTTCTTTTCCCCTCCTATTTCACAAACAATAGAGGGCTAGAACCAACAAGATAGTTTTCTTCAACTCAACCTGTACCGTGTATTATTTTTGCACTGTGGAAAATAGCACAGACAGTCTCACTGAGACATAGACTGAAGATACATTGCAACTATCCTTGAGGTGTGATTACAATGTAAACCAAACCAGAACTGACAGAATGATGAAAGTTATTACAAAATCTGGTGATGAAAAGCAGTACTTTCTAGGTGCCAGCAAAACCGTTCACTGTGATGTACAAGGAGTGCTGGATGTAGCTGGATAGACCACAGTTGTATCCAAAGGAACTAGACATTTCTCCACACGTGTATCCTCCTTGATCACAGATGGAGCAATCAGACTATTGGTCCCCATAATGTGCTATTAATATAAGGTTGTAAAACCTAAAAAGTAGCAGTTGTCATTTTAATTATCCATTTCTTTATCTTTATCTATTTGTTTTCAGAAATAACCTTATTGCCAAGCCTGTGCTGCCTACTGCACAAAAAGCTATTTCCTACCATACATATTATTTTCCTACTGTGCAAGATGCATCCGGCAGCACATTAGAATAACATCTGCTGAAAAATGTACCACTTTTAGACCTTCAAACTCCTGTTGCCATATGAATGTATGTAATTGTAACATCTACTTTACCTAAACAATAATTGTATGAATCTACATTCTTCAGAACTGAGGTTCTTCAAGATTTCAGTTAGCCTCTGTACTGTGTACCAGAGTCGCTTCTGCTTCTCTCATCCTGCTAACATGGTGAGCTGTTTTAGTTTTAAATGGCAGTGAGTGTCATTGAAACAGCAAGGCCAGAAGAGATTCATCAGCGTGTTCCACCTTGATGGGCCGCTACTTCAAATAGGTTCAATCTATCTGTCAGAACATGATATATATTTGTAACATTATTTTTGAAATTGCAACTTATTTTTATCACCTCAACCAGCTGGATGACTCTATCACAAATTCAGTCTACATGTTGAAACAACAGAAAAAGAAAGTGCAAGAATAGATTTCAAAGGTTAACAAAGACCTAAATATTGCCACTTTGTGTAGGGGTAAGATGGGATGGGATAGGGTGTGGAAGAGTTATTGGATCTGAAATGTTAGGATTTGCTACGTGAAACTATTTAGTCAACATGAAGTTTACAGCCTAGTATTGACAGAGATAAGTGCTTCTGATTTTACATATGAAAGTTACTAAGCTTGCAATAATTCCAATGTGACATACAAGAGGAAATGATATATTGAGCATCTTTGTGGTATTCTTCAATGATCTATTTTTATAGGTAGGGATGACTCTGTCCTTGGGGAGAATGAGGCAGGTGCCTCAAACAGCAAATTTTGTGCAACATGAAAAAGCATATTTTTTTAACTATGAGGTGCTCTGGATTTTCTGCTTTATTTATTAACATAATTTGTGCATCCAGATTTGGGTAAGCTGGGATGCCATGTGGCATTTTGCCTGAGCCAGCAAAATGTCTTGGTTTGATCCTGTTTATACGTAGGATTTGCCTAGAGGAGGAAACCTACCACGGAAGAACTACACTTTGCAATGTTTAACAATTTTATATAACTAGAGAAGCATATTATAACTTCAGGCCATCTGAAAATGATCACTCAGCCTTATCTAAGTGCAGATATATGCAGATATCATGTTAATGGTATGAGCTTATAGCCTGTAGTTTAATTTTCAGAATGGAATTGGCTGGTAGAAGCAAATGAAAGACTATTTTCCTATAGTTAGTATGACCATTTAGCTGGAAAGTACTGCAGTTAAGGTGAAGTGATTCTGATAAAATATTTATAAATAGCATAGGTGACCATCCATTAGAAGATACACTTGAAATACCTTGATGGCCAACAATGGGAAACTCATGTATTGGCACACATTTTTCTGTTTGGGAAAAATATGCAACCTTTAATTGAAGTTTCTTTGCCTTTTAATGACATAAGATAATGAAATAATCAGAGTTTCACTCTATGATGAAGAATATATTTGGGGAAGGGAAAACTGTGTTGAAGCAGTCAGGCATCTATCAAGTAGGAATAAACAAGATTCTTTCACTCTATTGTGTAATTTTACTGAGTTTCCAAAATCCTTCTGGATATGTTCTGGATTTCAGAATTTTTGAATGAACACTGGCAAGCTTAATGCCCTGATAGGATGGAAACAGGTATCACATGTTTTCACATCACAGGGATCATATAATTATTAAATCATAGAACAATTTTGTCCTTGAAGCATGCATCTGGGTTCTATCTGAGCTGCTCATTCTGGAACAAAAGTGATTCCTGAGCCAGTTAAGTTGGCATACAATAAACCCACAGCTAGAGCACACAGGAAGGGAGAACCAATACATCTGCGATAAGGATGTGAAAAGCAGCCTCATTTATAGTATATTTATCAGCATTCTAACTACACCCCCTTTCAGTATTTCTGAGTCTTTTTAACTTAATGAGAAACATATTCAGGGTTACTGTTTTGGCATAATGAATAGTAAGTTTTGATATGCCCTTTCTTTTTTAGCCCTTATTTCTAATATGTGATTAGAGATTGAAGATGAAGAGCTATCTGAAGCTAATGGCAAGTTTTTCAGTGAAATGAACTATCCTTTGCAGTCCTGGGAGATTTTGGTATGGTACAAATGTCCTGATTTCTGGTCTGACAAGATTATGTTGGGAAAACAAGCTCTTGGTTGTATAATGGCAAGGGTTTGCATACAAGGAGCTGTGCTATGCAGACATCAGCACCAAAAAATAATGAATCAAGCTTCTTAAAACTAGCGTTGCAAGTTCTGGTTGAACTCCACCGTCTTGGGAGGTGTAAAATGGAATTTTCTATAGGGCAAATTGAACCCAATAAATTTCTTTTCCACTTCTAGCTCCTCCAGAAGATGTCATGAGGAATAGGAACATGTAAACATTAAAGAAATGTATTTTTCATGTGTGATCCATAAAGATTCTCAAATGTTTTAATCTAATTTGTGGCCTTAAGTAAGCTCCAGTGAGTATAGTGGAACTGGATCCTAAGTAAACATATATAGGAGTTCTCTGTTAATATTGGCAATTATAGGTAATATTACTGCAATGTAATGTTGTTTTCCACGATGCAAGGTAACATTGTTTTTCATTGTACAATTTTTAAATTTGTTATTCTGAATTTGCAATATACATAACCAAAATACAGAGTGGGAGGAAAGAAATGTTACTTCCTTGTACTGAGAGACTTTGGGATATGGCACATGAAAAATATAGATGAAGTGAGAATTGTTCTTATTCACTCTAATGTCCAGCAAAATACCACTGCCTTATATTCCCTGCACAAACATACATATAACATCTTCTAAATATATACTTTTTAAAGAAATTCTTGAGATGAAAATGGGAAGAAAAAAAGAGACAATAACAAGAAATTGTGAACAGAATGAGCCAAAAATGGTCACAAATTATAGCTTGCAAGAAAGCAGGTAATGGTTAATTTTGAACCATTAAGGGAGTGAAGAGCTGATGCAAATGTGAACAGGAGAAATGCTAAGGATGACAGAAAGTCAGAGCAGCCACACAATAGGGGCTATAAATTCATACCCTGAAAAATTCTAGCCATCTAGAAGCAGAATAAAAAGAAAAAGAACATGAGCCTAAGGTAATTATTTCAGCTCAGCTTTCTCAGACTCTTCAGAAAGATGACACCTGACTTCCAGGTACTGTGCTTGCCGAGTTTCGGTAATTGTAGTCAAGTTTTTGTTCAACGTATAGGAAGGAAGTGGGGAAGTCTTATGAAGCTCTTTCAAATCTATGCCATCTTTCCCCATCTTGGTGCTATGAATCTGCCATCACCAGCCAGCCATACAAATGGTCATCAGGCACAGGGCACAGAATCAACTGTGTGGATTTTATTTGGGACATATAAACCACAATTCTAGTCTTCCTAGTCAGACTTGACATTAAGCATTATGATAACATACAAATTATTGAGCAAGCAGTTTCTCAGAGGCTGTGTAACTGTAGTTCCTAGTTCACCCAATCATTTTGCAAACATACAGAGCCCTCTTTCTCATTTTTTGACTTGTTAGATGGAGACCTAATTGACAATTGTGCAAAGGATAAGCTGAAGGATACAGCATCCTTAGTTCCATTCATTGTACAACTCTGGGGTCCAGCATATTTACAATGTGCTAAAGTGTATGGTATTTTGTCCTTTATGGCCACAATTTTCCTGTTCTTTCCTCCTGTTCATCTGCAGACTGGATTAGCCAAGCTCATTAGGAGAATGTCAGTGTTTGAAGGATGTGGGAGTCTTATTAGTCAATTAATTAATTTGATTCATCTTTATATCTTCCTTTGACAATATATTCATTATATGGTGTACAGAATTTAAAACCATAAAATGCAAAAATATAAAACAAACGTAAGGTTAAAAACAACTTAAGCACACATCAAGAAAAAAAAGTAACAATGTACTCAAGACCTAAGAAAGCATGAATAATCTCTTTTAAACTGAAAATCCTTTTTAAGTAAAAAGGTCATATGTGATCATCGTCCATGAAAACATTGACACTTGCCAGCAGGAGTATGGAGATTGTACTATCTTAAAAATGTTCTTGCTTCAGTATTACTGACAGCAAAAATCAGTGGGATTGAAAGTGTTCAGGAAACTGTTCAGAAAACTAGACCCTGTGAATTGATAAAGTTGTCCTGGTGCTTTTAATCATTTGGGTTATGCATTTTATTTGGGTGGTGCATGGATCTCAGAGAAGCCCCTGAGATCCAACTTAACTTAGGTGAATGATGGGCAAGGAAAATTCATCCATGCATTTTGGTGGGCAACTGGTACTTAAAAGAGAAGTTTGGGAGAAAGCAATGTGTTAAAAGGGTCTGTGTGAATCTAGTCTAGGTTTAACCACTGTAGAACTGCCTTGTGACTACATGCATTTAACATTGGAATTCTCCCACCAAGCTAGGCTAGGTTGGCTTCCTTTGTTGTATCTTCTTCTGAAGAATAATTTTTAAAAGGCTTTTAATTAGCCACTGGCTGTTGAGGACAGACTTGTTATTAGCTAGGTGCTACACTGTTCTTAGTCATGTTTTGTGTTCTTTTTGGATTTCAAATTGTGATTTTAAATTAAGTATATTTTAATAGTTCATTTTGGTTTCTTTTAATTGCACTCTTTCCTTAATTAGTATTAATGTGAGTCACCTTGAGCCCCATTACTCAGAGAATGACAGGATATAAATGTAATAAAACAAAGAAATGCCACCCTATAGAATCCGAGTTTTACCCACAGCATCACATTCATTCAACTGGACATCTTCTAATCATTATATTCCATCATCCCCCAGCTATATCTTTTAGCATTCTAGATAGAGCAAACAAGACAGTTTCTATAGAAAAGTATATAAGGATATAAATCCTGACACTAAAAATTAGCAATAACAACAGCAGTAGCGGCAGGCAGTATTCTGCATTAGATTTTAGGTACATATGCCTAAGTAATCTCTTCTGGCCTAACCCCACAACCTCAAACCTGATAGAAACATCATTCACCCATATTCTGACTTCAGGCAGAATGGACCGCCTTCATTCCATGAAGCTGATACCCAATAAAGTAAGTTACGGGGAGGAGCTATGATTGTGACAATAGCATCACAATCATGACTAAGCAGTGATGGTGAATATGAAACAGTTGTACATGAATAAATCTACATAAGTGTTTCATATTCATAATTGCTACTTAGTCATGATTGCAACACTATTACTATAATTGTAACTCCTCTCAGCCTACCTTAGAAGCCATCAGGTACATCAGGGCTTTCCAAATGGTATGTTATGATGCATTAGTGTGTTGCCTGAAGTGTGTAGGTGTGTCACCTACAATCTTGTAAATGTATGTTATTATTTATAAATCATATATTTTTAAAAATATATGAAAGGTTTCCATGAGATATGTTGTGTCTCCATACATTTTGCTATTACAATTTCTGTATGTGTCTGTATCTCTTATAAGGGGTTAGTTTAAGCTCTAGTTTGCTAATAAAACTGAATTGCTGTGTCGCGAGATGATACATGCGTAAAAAGTGTGTCACCAACTTGAAAAGTCTGGAAAGCTCTGAGTTACATGGAAAGAAGGAGATCCATTCTGCTAGCCATTGGAGAATAGGTGAGGGACATTTCTGTCATGTTGGGGGCAGGATCAGAACAGGAGATGTTACACAGTTAAGTTGCTAAATAGCTGGTGTAGAGCACTGACCAACATTAATAAGCCTACATTGAAAATGGCAGTATTTAAAAACAAAACAAAACAAAACAAAAGAGTAGAACAACACTTCAGTCTCCCAGAAGATACTTGAGCTGATCTAAATGTGTTCATTCTTGAAAAAGGAAAGTCAGAGGGAAACTATAGAATCATAGAATCATAGAATCATAGAAATGTAGAATTGGAAGAGACCACAAGGGCCATCCAGTCCAACCCCCTGCTATGCAGGAACACCCTCAAAGCATTCCCGACAGATGTCCATCTAGCCTCTGCTTAAAAACCTCCAAGGAAGGAGACTCCACTACACTCCGAGGCAGCATATTCCACTGCCGGACAGCCCTGACCGTCAGGAAGTTCTTCCTGAGGTTCAAGTGGAATTTCCTTTCCTGCAGCTTGAATCCGTTGCTCCTTGTCCTGGTCTCTGGAGCAGCAGAAAACAAGCCCTCTCCTTCCTCTACATGGCATCCCTTCAAATATTTAAACATGGCTATCATGTCCCCTCTTAACCTTCTCTTCTGCAGACTAAACATACCCAGCTCTCTAAGTCTATCCTCATAGGGCATGTCTTCCAGGCCTCTCACCATTTTGGTCGCCCTTCTCTGGACTTGCTCCAGCTTGACCATGTCCTTCTTGAATTGGGGTGCCCAGAACTGGACACAGTATTCAAGATGAGGTCTAACCAAAGCAGAGTAGAGTGGTACCAGTACCTCCCTCGATCTAGACACAATACTCCTATTGATACAGCCGAGAATTGCATTGGTTTTCTTGGCTACCACATCACACTGCTGACTCATGTTCAACTTGTGGCCTATGAAGACTCCTAGATCCCTTTCACATGTACTGCTATCCAGCCACTTGTCCCCCATTCTATATTTCTGTATTCCATTTTTTCTGTCTAAGTGTAGGACCTTACACTTATCTATGTTGAATTTCATTTTGTTAGCCTTGGCCCAGCTCTCCAATCTATCCAGGTCATTTTGAATTTTGATCCTGTCCTCTGGTGTATTAGCAACCCCTCCCAATTTGGTGTCCTCTGCAAATTTGATGAGCATACCCTCTATTCCTTCATCCAAGTCGTTGATGAAGATATTGAACAGTGCTGGGCCCAGGACAGAATCCTGTGGCACCCCGCTAGTCACTTCTCTCCAGGATGAGAAGCAGCCATTCGTGATCACTCTTTGGGTTCGGCCGGTCAACCAACTACAAATCCAACTAACAGTAGCCCTGTCCAGCCCGCATTTTACTAGTTTCTTTGCAAAAATGTCATGAGGAACTTTGTCAAAGGCCTTACTGAAATCGAGGTATGCTATATCCACAGCATTCCCTTCATCTATCAAGCTAGTAACTCTATCATAAAAAGAGATAAGATTAGTCTGGCATGACTTATTTTTGAGAAATCCATGTTGATTTCTCGTGATTACTGCCTTGCTTTCTAAGTGATTAGAAACTGACTGCTTAATGATCTGCTCCAGGATCTTTCCAGGTACTGATGTCAGGCTGACTGGGCGATAATTATTTGAGTCCTCTTTTTTTCCCTTCTTGAAGATGGGGACAACATTTGCTCTCTTCCAGTCTGCTGGAACTTCTCCTGTCCTCCAAGATTTCTCAAAGATTATAGCAAGCGGTTCCGAAATGACCTCTGCCAGCTCTTTTAATATCCTAGGATGCAATTCATCTGGCCCTGGAGACTTGAATTCATCCAGTGTGGCCAGGTATTCCTGTACCACCTCTCTACCTATTATGTGCCTCATTTCCCCTGCTTCCTCACCTGCTCCCCAACCGCCAGGTTGAGTGCTTGTATCCTTCTGGGAAAAAACTGAGGCAAAGAAGGTGTTAAGTAGTTCTGCCTTTTCCCTTCCCGCTGTGAGTAATTCTCCATCTTCTCTGCGCAGCGACCCTATCGTCTCCTTCTTTTTCCTTTTGCTGCGGACATATTTAAAAAAGCCCTTTTTATTGTTTTTAATGTCTCTGGCCAGCCTAAGTTCATTCTGTGCATTAGCCTTTCTGACCTCCTCCCTACATCTCCAGGCCACTTGCTTAAATTCTTCTTTGGTGGTTTCCCCCTTCTTCCATTTCCTATACATGTTTCTTTTAACACTTAGCTCAGCTGAGAATTCTTTAGTCAACCATTCTGGTTTCCTCAGATAATGTGAATACCAATATTCTTCTTCATATACCTAGTGAAATGGAATGTAGTGTATGAAACCTTGTTAGCCTTTAAGCCACTCAAAAAAAGGAAAGAATATTGGTATTTTTTCTCTCTTTTTTTCATTTTTCCAGATATAAACTAACTTTATCCTAAACTTTGAGAAGTTTTCTAGTGTTTCCTAGTGTTACTATTTGTTTTTCAAAAAAATTGTACAGAAATATTTTTGGGTCCTAGTTCTAATGCATACATGTTACTACCCAATATTACCTTATGCAAGTTGTTTCCCTAATAATAAAAATTATTATTTTCAAAACATGTTAATATTATGTGACCTTTTTCATAGTGCTTCTTCATATACATTACTTGATTAGAGACCTCTACTGAATATTTTGAGAAGTGTGATTTTCAAGCAACAATTTCACTTTGCTTATTAGTCTGAAGGTAAAACATTAGAGCAGTTTAAAAAATACACAATTAAAACAATACAGTAACTCATATGTAAATAGAATATGCTCTTCAAATAGATGTTAGGTGTGCTTGTCAGAGACAATGGATTTAAATATATAGAAGTATCTCCAACTCCAAGCACTAAACTTCAGTGTGACACAACTGCGGAGAAGTTACAAATAATTTCTGGCAATATCTGAAGCCAATTACATTGAATTTTAAGCATACTGAATTCAGTGGGAGTTCTTCCAATTAACTAACAGGAATAGTGGAACAGACTTAGTACAATATAACTAAGAGATTTGTGATCAAAAACAGCTTTATTTTCTTGAACTGTGGCTGCAGCTGCAAAAAAATTACCAAGGACTCAGAACTTAGTCCTTTTCCTTGGAACATTATTTTTAATCCAGATATAATATCCTTCCAGGAATTCAAATCCAGCATCTACTGTTTTCCTATTTATGAAATACAAAAATCACAATCTGCTCACCTCTTCTTTTTTCCCTTTAAAGGACACATAGTATCTACTGATGCTGCAGTCCTCTAGGGGGAGGAGCTGGCAGCCATCAGGTCTAACTGACTAACTGACTTGCTAGCTAGGGGGAGAGCTAGCAGCTGCCAGCTCACTTCTTTATAACCCCTCACAGCAGCCTTCAAGCTCATTTCTACACTTGATCAAGCTCACTTCTAGAGGAGAGAGCAGAAGGTATGTTGTGTCTGAGAAGACATCTTTGACTGAGTGTTTTTTACAGGCTTGTGGAACTGTGTTTGTTTGTTTGTTCTGGCTGTGCTTTGTTCTGTGCTCCCTGAGCACACGGTCTAATTGACATGCTAGGGGGAGGAGATAGCAGTCATTAGGTCTAACTGACCAGCTAACTAGGGGGAGTAGCTAGCAGACGTTAGCTCACCTATTTATAACCGCTCCCAGCTGCGACCGCCTTTGGTGTGCACAGTTTCACTCTATAAATTTAGTAAGAGTTCATTGCTTCTTGGGTTAAGACCCTTCCAAGGTAGTCTCCCTGACCACAGCATCCAGGTGGGTTGGGCAGCTTGGGAGAGTAACTAGAACCACTATAGTATTTTACCCTCAGTCCTGATAGTTTGACAATTAGAACTTGGCAAGCAGAGGGGTGGACGTACGTTTTTTACCAGGGAATTTTGAAGACCAAGCCCAGTTTTACTTTTTCTAATTTGACTCTTTAGATTATCAAGCATGGAAGGTGAGGGAACTGCTTCAGTCACCTGCAACACTTGTGGCATGTTTCTTTTCTTGCTGCAAGATGTTGTTGGGTACACCTGCAGCAAATGTGGGCCTCTTGGGAGAGAAGGTTTGCCAGGTGGAGCCCCAGGTTCCTAATCTTCATGCTATTGGAGAAGGTGAGGAGTTCTTGGATAGGGCAGAGAGGACCTTCTTGAAGATGGAATACACTGAGGATCTACCAGATGAGGAAGCCAGTTCACAAAACCAGGAGACAGATGCTTGGATGAATGTGACATGCAAGAGTAGAAAGGCCAGAAACCAAACAGAGATGCTTGAGCTACAGAATTGCTTCCAAGTTCTCAACCTTATTAATGACAAAGTAGAACAGCAAGAAGAGGTAATGGAACAGCAGCTACATCAGGGCTTTCCAAATGGAACATCACCAAGAGGAAACTGAACATTAGCAACAGGAACTCGAACACCGGCAGGACGAAATCCAACAGCAGCAGGACCAGCAGTCTCAACCTAAACAGAATGTCCAGGAGGTCATGGAAGAATATACTAATTGAGTAACTCCAGACAAGCCTCAGAGGAGATGAGTTCTGGTAGTTGGGGACTCATTGCTGAGAGGAACAGAACCAAGAATTTGCAACCCAGACAGGATGAATCACGAGGTGTGCTGTCTCCCTGGGGCCAAAATCAATGAAGTAACAGAGAGGCTAATGACGCTGGTGAAGACCATTGACCGTAGCCCCCTCCTTTTGGTTCATGTTAGAACCAATGACACTGCAAAGCACATCACAAAGGATTACAAGGTTATGGGGAGGAAGCTGAAGAACCTTGGTGTGCAGGTTGTCATTTCATCTCTCCTCCCTGTGGAAGAACGTGGCCCATGAAGGGAGAGAAGAATAGTCGAGGTCAACAACTGTCTCTGCAGATGGTGCCACCAAAAGCAATTTGGGTTTTTGGATCACAGTCTCCATTTCCATGAAGATGGTCTTCTGGCAATGGATGGGTTGCACCTCACAACTGTCAGCAGGAACATTTTTGCTAACAGTCTTGCAAAGCAGATCAGGAGATCTTGAAACTAAGTTCAGCAGGGGAGGGAGACAGTATTATTCAGGTAAAGGATTCAGTGAATGCTGGGAAAAATAGCCCAAATGATATATATAGAGAGCAGGCCAAGTAGTGCTAGAGACCAACAGTGAGAGGAAAAGCAACTTTAGTATAAGACTTGCAGGAAGGGCACATGGTCTTAAATGTCTCTACACAAATGCACAGAGCATGGGAAATAAACAAGATGAACTCAAACTCTTAATACAACAAAATAAATATGATTTAATAGGCATCACTGAAACCTGGTGGAATGAGCCTGATTGGAATGTAGGAATAGGGGAATATAACCTATTTTGCAGAAATAGACCAAACAAGAAAGGAGGAGGAGGAGTCTTATACGTCAAGGATGTTTTCACTGAACGAGCACAAAGATTGTTCACCAATGACTGCTTTTCATCGTGGAAAGAAGTGACTAGTGGGGTGCCACAGGGTTCTGTCCTGGGCCCAGTGCTATTCAACATTTTCATCAATGACTTGGATGACATCTTTGGTCCCACATGTGGCTAAAATCAAGCAAGGAGTACTGGTATGTTCATGAGCATATCAGGCTGCCATTTCCACTCTTATGACAGGGCCTTTACTAGCTTGTATGAAGCAGTACTGCTCTATCTGGCTGAACCATTAGAGCTATTTTTCCTTTCTGATGTGTGCTTGAAGAAAGGTTTGAACTGCTCAGACAGACGAAAAATGGTATGTGAATAAATACTGAGAAATTTCTTTGGCTTTACTGGTGTCATCTTCTAACTTCACGGATCAGAAGGATATTCACATCTAACTTGATCTGATAGCACACTGTGAAACTGAGTGTGGCCAGACAATTAATTTATGAAGCCTCTTAACTGTGTTTATCTTTTGATAAGCTAACCCTTAGTTCTCTCTTTTGATGCAAAAAATTGCAGTGAGACTAGAACAGTATCACCATTTTTGAGATGGTATGGGTTAGTTAGTGCATTTGGTGACAACCCTGAAAGTTAACTGAAAATGAAGCCTATTTCTAATCTGAGAGCCAACATGGCATAGTGGTTTAAGTGTTAGACTACAGTTCTAGAGACTAGGATTCAAATACCTGCTTGGCCATGGAAACTCACTGGGTGACCTTGAGCAAGTCATTTTCTCACCCTCAGAGAAAGGCAAAGGCAAACCCCTTCTGAACAAACCTTGTCCAAAAACAAAAACAATCCTGCGATACATGTGATACATTAAGCTTAGGGTCACTATAAGTCAGAAATGATTTGAAGCCACACATCCACCATCGCCACAACAACAATAGCAATACACACCTTGCCAAGTGTAAACAGATCTGTCATTCTGGGCTGACAAATATCAAATGACATTAAAATGCCATACTGGGTAGATTTACTGCTAATGAGGGGTGAGGCATAAAAATTAATATGCTTCCCTAGGAAATGATGACATAAGACAAGCAGGACTCCAGAGAAGCAGAAAGAGATGTTCAGATAGAAATTGGATAGAGACAAAAGAAAGTAAGTAGCTGGCCACGAATTTGTCATGGAAGAGTATAATCAAGAGGGGTGTCCAAAAACACTGAAGGAAAATTCAGGTAACAGCAGTACAAGTAAGAACAGAAGATAGTGGAGGTCAGTGGTTCAAAGCTGGAAGAGCTCATCTGGAAGGGATTGAGCTTATAAATTACAGAAAACAGGAGCTAGAGTGAGGATCACAGAAAATGAGATGGTCAAAAAATGAGAACATGAGGCCTACAGTGGAAATGATAAGAAGGCAGTATTATTCTGGTAACATGTAGCTTCTAATTGATAATGCTGGTAATTTTGGATAAAACTGAAATCTGAATTTAGTTCAAACTCAAGTATATTTGAAAACTACTCAGTATTGCCATCTTCTGTCCCAGTCACTGTTCCCTGTCATTTGCAACTACCAAAACATCCATCATATTTTATATATAACACATGGTTTTTACAGGTGAAACTCACTGCTTGTAAATTCGTGATTCTGATTCAAGATTATGTAACTTGTTTATGCAATTCAATTAATTTACCATGTCTCATATGTTTTTAATTTGGAGCCAAATATGCATGCTTTATAGTTAGTCAAGAATGTTGAATTAAATAGTTTCTGACAGAATAAATCAAACAATTTTGTTTGAACGAATCATCACTCATCCTAGATGCTAGAATGCACATCTTAACTCCTTCAGAAGGTAAAAAGAACTTGAATAAAATGTGCACAATTTTTAAAAAAATCTTACAGTACATATGTGTAGGAATTTGCATTGGACTGAACCTTTCTCCTAGTAAAATTAATAACCACAGAAACTATCATGTTGTGCTTAAAATGTGAAATATTTCATTACTGGAAGTACCCAATTGCCATCTCATTTGCCTGAATAATGAAAAATGTTCAAAACCAAGATTTCTACCAGTGTGTTCAACAAAGACCTAATAACTGCTCTGTGACAGTAGATTGCAAATGATGGAAGGCTTCAAAACTCTCATCTATTTTTTTCTTCATCTTGTAAGAGACCTGCAAAGCAATCTTCCCTGGAGGAAGAAAACAAAATGGCAGCATTTCAATTAAATCCAAATGTAATAGGCTCTAAGAGATTATAAGCAATTTTCATCCACCTGCATTTGGGCTTTTCTCTCATTTGAAGCTAGTTTTCTTCTTTCTGGAAGATTAAGGATGAGCAAACCTACAAATTTTTCACAGATTGAGAAGACTAAAATATGTTTGATTCATAAGGTGCAAGTTATGAATTCTGAATGTGATCATTTGTCAGGACTCAGAGAAGTCTTGGGGACACCGAGGGGAGAGCAGAATGAAACCCTATGGGAATCAATGAGCAGTAATAGGATCCATAGGAGATGATGCCCTTTCAGGAAGAACAACCCACATTAACTATCTTAGGCCCCTTCCACAGCTTATCTCCATCTGGCGCAGTCACACGGGGTTCATACGAGCAGCTTCTTCCATGAGGCACCCACGTCCCCACTGCTCCTGCTTCACAGCAGCTGCCTGCCAGCTGGCAACCAGCATAAGGGCTCTGCCTCTTCCTTCCACAGTGCAGCCCGGTATTTTCCCAGGCTGTGCTGGGGGAAGAAGCGTGAGAGCTGTGGCTCTGGAGCTCCACATGGACGGTAAGTGTATGTGGGTCCCCGGAACGATGTGCGATCATGCATCATTTTCAGCCAAAACCCAAAAATGAAATATTGCATGATCAGCGCCTGCTGGCTCCAGCAGCATTGTGCGATTGCGAGGATGTCATGTGAAATGCTCCTTGCAATCACGTGATGCTCCGGAGGTCCTTTCACATGACAAATGCCATGCAGAAAGGGCCTTAGATGACAATTCACCCACAGATGCAGAGAAACCATAGCATCCAGTACCTGCTATATAATCTGCAAGACTTACCTTGTGGATGACTTGTGACTCGGGCCAGCAACATGCTGACTGGAAGGCCCCACCTACCTCCCCTTGCAGGCACTTTTCTGGTACTTTGCTGTGGTAGCTGTTATCTGCCACAATTTTCAGGTAGTGGCATAGGTCCCGGATCCAGGATGTGTCAACGCCAAGGCCTGACGAGCAGCCAAGGGAGCCGGCTACAGGTCTCTTGCAGATAAGGCAGGGAATAAATTAAAGGGCTTTACTTCAGCAGAACAGAACAGAAAAAACAGCAGTAAATACCGGCAGCAGGGACACTCCCTGGCTGTTACGTCACAGCCAAGCAAGTACACAGTCAAAGTCTGTTCAAGCGGAGAAGTTACCAGAGCCGGTCCGAGGTGGTGTCGTTCCAGCAGGTTGGGCAGCGTTCCAGGAGGCAAGGCTGGGATCCAGGATACACAACAAGCACCCCCCCCCCAATGGACGGTTGTGAGCTGACAAAGACCCAAGGCTGAGTGATTGCTTTTATAGGCAGATCACTCCTCCAGGTGTTATCGCAGCTGGATCCTGATTGCCTGGCGTTTTCTATTTAAACATTCTGACCTCCTGAGAGCACTCTTTTGCTCCCGATGCTGCTGGTAAGTAGGCACCTGCTCTTGAATCTCACTATCTGATTCTTCTGGCTTGGCTGGGTCTGAGGCAGCCCCTGGCTCTGCTGCTGGGACTACTGGGGCCAAGGGCTCTGTGCCTGGGGCAGCCTCTGGAGTGGGCTGTGCTGGTGCAGCAGGCTCCAGGGCCTCTGGCTCAGACTCAGAGCTTGTGTCCTGGAGTTCCAGGGTCCTCACAGGATGGTTGATCTCAGGCTGAGACAAGGAGTTCTGGGACGTTAGGAGTGCAAAAGGAATTGGGTGTGTGGTCAGTGGTGCACACATCCTCTGCACTCCCTGGTGGGGCAGGAGGCCTTGGGCCTGCCACCAGGTGGTCCCAGTTGGGCTTGATGTCTGGTTCATCAGCTAACAGGTGGGTTGGCCAATGCCTGGATCCAGACCCATGCACATGTCAGTCCTGTCACATCTGTAGCCAATAAAGTTATGGCCTTAATTTTCCAAAATGTTGGTGTCTGTGTGGTCTTTTGGGAGGTCAGCAGCCAACTTGGCCCTGAGCATGCAACTGCTTTCTTCTTCCAATTCCAGGCCTGTTTGCATCATCCCTTGGACTCTGGGAGCAAAGTAAATAATAAATAATGATCGAAGCCCACCAGAGACAGTGAGGAACTGGCTGGCTGCTTTGTTTTTTGAAGGATTTCTGTATTCCCTTCACTTGGGAGCAGAGGAAGGAAAGAAAGGTAATTTCCTTTGATTTGCATCCACTGAAAACCAGGAAGTAGAGGAGCAACCAGAGGCTAAAAGAACCCTCCAGATTCTGCCTGGCAACTCTTGGAATTCTCAATGGGTTCTAAGCCTTCCTGCAAGGAATTCAGTGCTGAATTCTTGTTGAAGTTGGGGATGGAATGCATATTTCACAGTTTTCTGATTTGGGCTAAAATTGGAGTTCCTGACCTCTCAAGTTCCTTGTGGGAACCTTGTTGTTGTTGTTGTTATTATCAGCACAATAAAACCTACACAAACCCGTTGAGAAACTGCACAGCTTTCCAAGAAAAAAAAATCTTATATTGTTTTTCATCATATGTATAAGGCAAACTGCACAAAATATGAATGAACAAAACTGTATAAATGGAGAACTATAGGTTAAAGTGTTGTCTCTCTGTATGTGTTTTTTGTTGGTTTGTTCTGTGGACATTGTACTGTTTCTTGCACTTTTGTGGCTATAGTTCCTACTCCTGTTTAGGCAACTTTTAAAGCTGCACATCAGTCTGGTGTGTGTGTGTGTTTCCTCTCTTGGTCTTTTTGTTCCATAGTTATCATGGGACAACTGAGCAATTTTCTGGAAAACTATGCTGCTCTTGGGAAGCTCCACAGCTTTTTTCTGAAGGTTAAACTGTTTCCTGTCATTGTGTGAAAAAGATTCCTAAGCATCTTGAGACTACAGGAAGAAAAATTGATTGCATTTTCCTGACATCTCTCAGGAAAGAGAAAATCTAGAATTACCATACCTAGTCAGTGCTCAAGCAACCAGTTCACTATTTCTGCTTTATTAAAATCAAGTGTGTTAAATGCAGTGACAGTTTTGTTATATTTTTCCAAATCTCACGTGCATTTTCTTCACATTCTTGTTTTGTGATAGGATGTGACAACTTTTTTTTTTACCGCATAGAAATTCATGCATTTTCGTGATGTCCACACTTTTCGTAACATACATATTTTGTATGCCTGTTCCTACTGAATAAATGTGTTTATACACATTGTTTTCAAAGATGTACATTTTAAATTCAGCATATTTGTTTGTTTATAATTCAAACAAGGAAGAAAACGATGAAAGGAAAATCTGTTTATGGTATCTTTCCAATTAATGGAAAACCAAATATATGCACACGCTTAATACTCTTACAGATCAAAACATCACAGTTGTTGTTGTTGTTGTTGTTGTTGTTTTAAATACAGTTAATGAAAATTCCCACTCCAATTCTACTGAAAAATTATGTTGCCTTGGCAAGACATAGAGTTCAGTTCTGGAAATACAGTTTCTGTAACTATAGGATTTTACTGTTTACTATTTCTTGTGAAGCCACTGAAATTCAAAATTTGTGTGTTCATAAACTGAATAATGTGTGTGTAATTTTTGAATGTATAGTAGTAGGCCCTGTTCATGAGCTGAATTTCACAGGTATGTAATTTTTAAAATGTATAATGATGCCTGATTTTGATCTACCAAACTTTAATATTTTCATAATTCAAACTGAGCAAATGATTAGGAATTAATTTCTGTTTTCTGCACCAACCAACGTGCCTGGACAGCTAAGCAGTTAAGCCCTGCTGTCTCTTTCTTGACAGTATCAGCAACATTACAACTTCTGCAACAAACTGAGAATTTTTGGCAGCTGCTTCTGCTTGTTCTGTTTCCAATGCCATTGTCTCTTTCTGTAGCTCCATATCAACTGTTTTGAAAACAGAAAACACATATAAAAACAGTCAATGAAATGATGTTTTGTGGCATACAATACATGGAACTAAAAGGAACCCCAAAAGTGATATTCCTGTGCAAAAATGGGTAAGATACTTTGAGATCATGTGAGGGAGGGAGGAAAAAGTAACTTTTACTCAAGTTTATGACACTGAATATGAAACCCCGCAGGAAATTTAAAAAATATATGACAGGGTCAGCTTGCATATTGATAACTCTAATATTACCTGGGATACTAGCATTATTATATGTTGTTGCTCATTTCAGCTCCTTCTCCAACAGTGTAAGATATCACTTCACTATTACAAATCTATCCATTCTAAACTTATCATACCTCCAACAGAAAATGTAGGATAGCTATTTTGGATCCAGAAAATTTTTATTAATAGTAGTATTATTAAAGTTATTCATTCAATTGCTAGCCAGTTCTTCCCTGTTCTGTACAATGGACCTGCAGAGTACCTTACACAATAAGCATGTGACCCAATGTACTGTTACTGAGAAGGAAATACCATTATGTTCAGTGAGGCAGGTAAATATGCATTTCATTACATTGTAAGTCATTTGATTTTCTGTGTTTCTTGCACAGCTTTCTTAAGCATTTGAAAATACACTGCTACACTGAAACCATAACTTACCCACAACTACAAATATGCAATTTCCATTCTTGGAAATGAAAATCACACAGATATACGACTGTATCCCTAGGATAAGGAATGCCAGCACAGCTTAAACCAATCCATATGATCAGGCTACCTGAAAAGTAGTTCCAATAAAGTCAGTGAAGCTTCAGGCACATACAGATACAAAAAATGGAGCTTTTTGCATTAACAGAAGCTCCAAGCTCACACCTAACTCTTGTGATTACATTGGTATTTGCTTTGACCTTATTCTGAATACAGAAGTCAGGGAAGTGGAAATATAGTTTTCAGTATGTGATTATGCAGTGGGTGGCTTGGAATCTTTTCTCTAAGAATTGACCTAAATGCCAATGCCTTATTTTCTTTTAACTCTAATCCATTAATTTGGTGATGTGCTGAATGTCTATTTAATATGAATTATGCATATGCATGCCAGCAATAAAAGAGAGCATTCATAGAGGTTAATTGTTGAAGAGCAGATGCAATGGGGGAATTACAGCAGCCCCGGTAATACCTGACATCCACTGTTAAAAGTTAAAATGTAACTCACCAGGCATACTTCTGCAGCTTATTTTAATGCCAAAAGGTAAGGTGTTCTATAGAAAGATTACTTCTTGGGCAGGAATGATTGCTAGGAAACTTTTCACAATTAAGTAGATCAGAACTCTGAGTTGAGAGCACCTCAGGAATATGAATGAGTGAAAGTTTGGCATCAAGTTCACTGAGGAGGTTGTATTCCATGTAGAAGATTTCTGTAATGCCATGCATTCTGAACTTCAGGTCTTAGCAAGGAGCTGCATCAAATAAATGCAAAGAAAACAGGAGGATTATTAAATCATGTTTGGGAAGCATCATCCTATAATTCTGAGAAAGTCTTTGGCAATGGCTTAAATTAAGCTATAATGCCTTCTGGACCTTCCTTCTACTCACATACTCAATATGTAGAGATAGGAGACATGATGTCATAGATGTTCAGTCTACTGTCAGACTTCTGGACAAATGTTACCCTGACTTCTGGGGGTCCCCTGAGGGACAACTTGATTAGCTCCAAAAATACAAAGATTGGGGGAAATTAGCGGAGCACTGGCAATAGCAAAACGAGGGGCAGGGTAACCCAGCAGAAACTTTTACCCAATTTTTATGAGGTCAGGCCAAGCAAAAAGCCAGACAATTGTCTCAATAAATGCATTTCATTAATAAATGTGTTCTCACACACCAATGCACTCACTCACTCACTCACTCACTCACTCACTCACTCACTCACTCACACAAGGCCTATTGAGAAGGGAAAGAGGTGAAAATTGATAGGAGATATAGCAGGGACGGTGTAAAGGTGGTGATACTGCACCTATCCAGAAGTCTGTAGTCTGGGAAGCGGCAAGAAGGACGGAGCTCAGCAAAGAGAGGCAGCTGAGGGGATCACTCAATTAACAGAGTGCCAGTCTGCTAGCATTGTGGGAGTTCTCCAAAGAGACCCTCAAAAACTGGGTCTACTTATAGGGCAGAACGTATCTCAAGGGCAGGCCCTCTCCAGGGAAGAACAATGGCCAAAATAGAAGGAAGAATGCCACACAATAGCAACTTGATAGTTTGTGTTATTGGTTCATGTAAATGGACCTCACCTCATAGGATTTTCCAGTAGCAGTGGCTCAGCCTGGGGAAAACCCAGTAATCCTTTCAAGTTGCGTATTCATGGCTGAGGACCCTTTGTTCATGTGGATGTGTCCAGCCTGAGGTCTCCTTGGGGAAATGTGACTGGGGATTTTCCTGGCCATGATCTAGTTTTGGTTGTTCAACCTATTCATCTACGCACCCACCCGGGCAACCTCTCTGGCATGGTCGGTATATTTGATATCAATTTTATATCCCCACGGGATGAGGTGTGCCACTGGGGTAACAGTTAGACCTGCCCTCACCTCTGAAGTGGAAGAATTGAAATAGGTCTATTATGACCTATTATGAGTTAAGAGTTAATATCTGAATACATGATATGAACATGAGTCCATACCATGGCAAATGTTACTGACACTTTGACTTTCAATTGGTGAAAAGAAGAAATATTTTCCATGTACAGCAGAAGTAGGGTGCCTCACCTTGGGGATCTTACAGACCTGAAATAGTCCTTTAAAAAAAATGGAAACAAACCAAAAGTTGGCATCCTCAAACAGCCTTTAAAGGGCTCACTGCTGCCCCCAGAGATGTGAGGATCATATCTGTCATTTTTTACAGAGAATTCTCTCCACCCCCCACCCGTGATGGTAGTGTTCAGGATTTTTAAAAATAGGTGTGTGTGTGGCCTGCCCAAGTCTAGTGGAAGACAATAATGGATCACAGGCAGCCTGATGCAGAAAAGGGAAAGTGAGGGGAAAGTAAACACCAACCTACAATTCTATTTGATATTAAAAGGATGATTCCTCACTGAAAAAGAATACAGTTATTCATTCATTCCTCACTTTCTCCCATCACTATAACAGATGTTTTGCTAGTCTTGCATAAATATTTTAAGCACAAACTCCTTTAAAAAGCAAGTACATTGTCCTCTCTCTCAGTGGGCCCTGAAAACATAATGGGAACAAAGATGATGATAATAACTGTTTCACTGATGATATAAAGATGATCACTTAATGATGCTCAATGCACATATACATGCATGCATATATGGCAAGACATAAGGAAATCAGTATATATACAAGTGAGTAACCAAGTACATAAATTGGACATGTGTGCACTAAATGTATGTGAGTGGTGATGTAGCTCAGATTATCAAGAGCTTCTGAAATAGGTATGGCGAGTAAGAGTTGTGGTAATCAGTGGTTCATTCCATGTGCTTCATTCACCAAATACAGTGGGAGATATGGAAATGCTGCACTTGCTGTAAGCAGCAATTTGGTAAAAATTACTTTTGGACTAAGGTTCCCGAGATCCCTCAGGCAGTATGGCCATATAAACAGTCCAAAATTATTTTCCCAGGTTCTAGTATTATGCAGATTCATTTGGAATCTTTCATTGAATTATTCCTGTTCCTGTCTCTGCATGTTCACTGACTGTCTGAAATGCTTCACACAAACTTAGGAGCACTCTCTTCTTACCTTGGGACATGCTCAGTTTAAACTGTAGACAACAGACTGAGTTGGGGGGCAGACAGTAGGATCACTTTCCCATTTTTAACAGATAAGTAAGCAGCTTTCTGTTTGCCCCTGACTATATGCCCAAACATACTCTGAGCATATGCCCAAACTTTCCAAGAGGTAGAGAATATGCAGTAAACACACGGTGCCAGTTCTCTATTAATGGAAATGACAGGAGTAATGGTTTCCTGGTGACTTACCAAATATCTTTTACTTAATGTGTTACTATTCATGTCGTGTCAGAACCTTGCAGTACTAAACTTTCTAATGTTCAAAATTTATTGAAGTTTACACTTTTAAAAACCTTCTCTCAGCTCCAAAATTAAATTAAAGACAGTCATCTGTTAGTAGAATGCTGTACATGAATACTAATAACATCAAATGTACAACACTTGGGGGGAAATTTCCAATACAGTAGGTGATTATGTTGGCATTAGTTGCTTGCAAATGAAAATTTAATATAATCTGAACAGCAGGATGCAAGGATATTGTAGTGAATTATTAAAAAAAATTGGCACATGGCTAGAATGTCTCACTATATTAATACATTCTCTTATATCAAATACCATAATTAAAACTGCACAGATTTGAGGTCACACTGAATCCAAGATGGCCTAACTTCAGATTTTTTAATGTTTTTTTTTCCTTATATGAGTAAAATAAAAACTCAAATGTAGATTTAGAAACTTATAGTTTTGTCATTTTTCTGACCTTAGACTTAAGGAGGAATATACTTAAAACTATACATTGTCATATGGATATAAGAATGTCCTTATATATATAGTGGAAATTATCCTCCTGCTTTGTGGAATCCAACCATTAACTTATATGGTCAATTTGTGGCATAGTTAACTGAAGATGGTGATACTCCTGGTTGGGAGTGTGAAGGCACTAGAACAGCTTTTTGGTGTTCAGATGCTTTCTCTCTACACTAGTAGAGGCAATAGCACATCGAGGCAGATAAAGCTCTTGGTATACTGTAGTTTCTAATGGAGTAGTATTCTTAATTTATTCACAAGGTTCCAACATAAATTGGCAGGATATTTGCCAACACAGTTGGATATCAAAAATTCTTGGATCAGGTTCCTGTAATGAACTCCATTGATAAATATGCCATCACATTCTTTATTACTCTTACAGGAAAATTATGTTCACCCAAAGTAGAATTGGATGAATAATATGGAAAGCAGATGTGACTACATTTGATGGAAGGTCCACAATATATGTATCTGAAATAGACATTCAGGTCTGGTTACAGTTTCACTGCCTCACACGCATGGTGACCATAACATAGAATGAGTGAGAACAAAATGAAATCTTTGTGTTTGGGAATTATCAGAATACTTGGTGTCACAGCATACTTCAGCTGAATTTACATTCTTTAAACTTTTTTTCCCCTCACTAATCACTTCTTATGCAAAATGTTTTTGCTTGTTGTTAGAAACTCCCCAGGAAATAACTGTATTTCTAATAATTACTTTTATAGGACTTTTCACTTATCTTTATTACGTGTTTATCCTTATGTAATTTAAGACACTTATTAAATCTTTCCAATTTGGTTATCACCTTGAATTATGATTCTTTCCTTGAAATTATTAAAGGTCCTAGATTTTATGAGCTACAACTTTTAGAAATCTACTTTCTACCCACACACTCCTAAAGATTTTCCTAAACAGTTAATGCTTCTAGTTCTACAGTCCAGTTAAAGCAAGTTTAAAGAGCACTCATTTGTCCAGTAATTTTGGATGAATTTCAGCTGCTGAGGTTTGAAGATGCGGATATGCATGGAAGAGTATGCCATATCCCCTGTTTATTTACCCTTTCTAGGTATGTTGTACAAGGGTAGCCATGTTGGTCATGAGATGAGAAACAACAAAATCTAAAATCTATCTTATAGGCCATTTCCGCACTACAGTGTTAAAGTGCTGCTATTCCACTTTCAAAGTCCTGTGGAATTCTGGGGTTTGTAGTTTACTGAGACCAAAGAGCTCTTTGGCTGAGAATTCGAAGTGCCCTTCCCTAAACTACAAACTCTGGAATTCCATAGGAGGTTGATAGTGGAATAGCAGCACTTTAACACTGTAGTGCAGAAATGGTCAAAGTAAAACCATTTCAGGTTGATGCAGAAGGCTGTGAAGTGTCAATAGCCAGTGTTTTTTTTTTAATTAATTATTTGCAACCTTCTTTTTCAACTTCTAGATAATCATACCTGGCATTAATCCAATGACTGGCTTGGTTTAGGAGCTGATTAATGCCTGCTTACAATAGGGAGTGCCCGGTTTTCGTGATGGAGGCAGTTATATGCTACTCCAAACTCAGTGAAAAGGCAACAAAAGGGAAAAGGAAGTTCACTGTTAGAAAATGTCATGCATAGTAATGCACATCTCAGTAAAACAATATCAGTAGACGAATAAATAAATTCTAATTTCTCATATATACCACTGGGGACTGAACTGGCAAATATGGGATAAACCAGATACATCAGGTACAAATGCACAGATATGGGATAAGTGATATCTGGCTTGAAAACAGTACATGTGAAAGGGATCTAGGAGTCTTAGTCAACCATGAGTTGAACATGACTCAATAGTGTGATGCGGCACCTAAAAAAAGCCAATGTGACTCTAGGTTGCATCAATAGGAGTATAATGTTGAGATCAAGGGAAGTAATAATACCACGCTGTTCTGCTTTGGTTAAACTTCACCTGAAATACGTGTCCAATTCTGGGCACCACAATTCAAGAAGGATATTGACAAGCTGTAACGTGTCCGGTGTGGTAACTGAAGCCCCTGTCGAAGCTGCTGATGACGAGCAGCAGCTGTTGGTCCCTGTGGCTCTGGCTGGAGATGAGTCCTGCAGCTCAAGCGCTCCCCCTGCTGCCATGGACCAAGCAGGCTCGGGCGTCCCTCTGCCTGCTCCTTTAGGGCAACAGGGATCCAGCTATGATCCCGAAGATGCCCTGGAACCTGCTTCAATCAGCCCACAATCAAGGTGGAGACTCAAGAGAACTGAGCAAAGGGAGGCTTCCTTGATTAAGTTCAAGAAGCGGTGTCTGGCCACACCTGTGCCTTGGGCTATATAACTGCCTGCCTGGAAGCTTTCCTTTGCTTTTGGCAAACTCTCTACAAGCCCTCCCCTTGCCTGTTCCTTGCTTCCAGCACCTGGTTCCTGATATGTTGGACTGATCTCTTGGCTCCTGGCCCCTGGATTTTGGATTCTGATGGCGGCTTTTGCTTTTTGTTCTGGCTTAGGCCTATGAGTAATTGCTTGCTTTGCCTCTTCCAGGTGGGACTCTGCTATCTCTCCCACTCCATTCTCCGGGCTGGCTTGCTGCCTGGGTCTCTGACCTTGACATCCAGAGAAGGGTGACTAAAATGGTGAAGGATCTGGAAAATGATGCCCTATGAGAAGTGCCTTAGGGAGCAAGGTATGTTTAACCTGACAAAAAGAAGGTTAAGACATGACCTGATAGCAATGTTTAGATATTTGAAGGGATGTCGTATTGAAGATGGAGCAAGCTTGTTTTCTGCTGCTTTAGAGACTAGGACAAGGAGCAATGGATTCAATCTAAAGGAAATGAGCTTTCACCTAAAGATGGTAAGAGACATTTGACAGTGGAATATGCTGCCTTAGACTGTGGTGGAGTCACCTTCTTTGGAGGTTTTTAAACAGAGACTGGATGGTCATTTGCTGGGGGTACACTGAGTGTTTGTTCCTGCATGGCAGGACTCGATAGCTTATGTCTTCAGCTCTATGATGCTATGAAGTAACATTTATTAAGAAGTGGTGTTTAGTCAAGTAGTAAAATATGTCTGCTTGTTACAAAACATGCTTCCTCCCACATCTATATTTTAAATTCAGAATGTTTTGTTTTGTGCTTGGTCATTAGAGGGAAAAAAAAAACATTAACTTACTTTGCAAGTAGGATTCCTAAGGCATATAGGCTTGGATCTCTGGGGAAATCTATTGAGAAAATAAAATGTGATGACTAAGTGACTGTAATGTGGTCATGTTTGTAAGACTGTATACAATTTTAGCTGCATCATTGCAAAAATGATATTGCAGAGTTGAATTAAGAGAGATCAGGTGATTAGGTAAATATACACTTGGAATCTAATTCATTAATAATTTCATTCCCGATGAAAATAGGAAATATTTTTAGCAATTTCCTTCCTATTGCAAGAAAGTCAAAAAGTGCATTTTTGAAGACTACTTGCAGTTTTTGAGTTGTTGTGGACAAAATTCACATTTCTATATCATTAATTTTTGTTTCCAGAAAATTCTGTTTTATGGAAAAGGTGGTGCAAATTTTGGGAAATAAGTTCTGAATTGCCAAGATTATTTTCAGCACAGGGTTCTCCTTTTCAAGGTTTTCTAACACTCAAGAAACATCTGATTTTTTTCTTTTAAATATTTTTGAATATTTTCCATCCCTAGTATGTACACATTGAAAAGACTTGTGTTGTGTTTTAACTTTTTTTTCCCTAGATTGTGAATCCATAATTCCTTCACATAAGGTAAATACAAGGGATCTCTAAAGATTTCAGGATGTTCAGTGATGAAACTGGTTGACAAATGAAAGGCCCAATACACATTTAAGTTCGTATGTGACCTTCCTGAGTGAACAAACTTCATACAGATTTGACCCCAGAAGACATGCACACTTGATAGCAATAAGCCAGTGATCAACTTCATTTCTGTGGCAGTTTACAATATGAATGGCAATTCTAGCTTCTGCTTTATTTTTTTCCAGGTGATGATGAAATGGAATTCCCATACTGTCTTTTATTGATTGACAAAAGTGTTGATTTCCCCAAGGTTGCTTTGCATAGCTTTTTATCATACCCATGGCAGACAGTTAGATTTACTCTGTATAATGTATGCCCTTCAACTTCCTATCTCTTGGGACTGGAAGGCAAAACAATTACTATTAAAAAGCCAGTGTTGCTCTTCCCTCTAGTATAAAAAAAGTTTCATATCTTCTACTGACTAATCCATGGCAGAAGCAAGATACTGTTGCATCTTCAGAGTGTCGATGGCAGCTCTATCAGAGTTTGCAAGAACTTTTGTCCAGTTAAATGCAGAAATTCTTGAGGCATCACAATCAGCTTAGGGATTGTGGGGGGCTCTACATGTCCCTCTAGGTCAGTGGTTCTCAACATGTGAGTCCCCAGATGTTTTTGGACTTCAGCTCCCAGAAGCCCTGAGCATTGACCATAGTGGCTGGGAGCTGTGGTCCAGAAACATCTGGGGACCTACAGGTTGAGAACCACTGCTCTAGGTCATTAGGCTTCCTGAAGAGGTAGGCACCTTAGTTCCACTCTCCCATCAGTCTACCCTATTGAAGTCCTCTTTCAATATATGGACATGAGCTAGCCACAGAGACCACAAAGAAAAAGAGTACAAAGGAACAGAAGAGGCACCACGAGTGTGAGAAGACAGTGGTAGTTAAAATGTGGTGTGGTGCTTTTGGCCCAAACCCCTAAATCGATGATGTTGGGCTTGAACTCAGTAACTGATTGTGGAAAGTTGATATACTGACTTCTGAACAGCATCAGTAATCCAGGTTTACTGTGCTGCCGTACATGCCACAAGGGAAGCAGGACAAGTAATTGCTTTTCTGCATCATCATTAGTCAAAATCTAAATCATGACTAGGGGCGGTTCTTGAGTGGTGCTCCATAGTACAACAACCACTGTTGAGTTTCTCAGTGTTTCTGAAGTGGACATTAAAAACAAAATGGTTCTCTTGCAGCCCATTCCTAAATATGATTATTCAATGTATAGATGTGTCAGTGGGGGGTTATTTCCAGTCAAGTTGGTATAAGGGTATATATTTAGGATGCTTCCAGGTGGAAAACTCCTTTCAGTAGTACTTAGAAGGGACTGTGTTGCTATTCCATCCTTTTCTCCTGAATAGATTTGGAAGATGTGATAAAAAATCAAAGTGGAATGGTTATAGAATGGCACTATGTGAAATCCCCATAAAATCCAGTGAATGTGGTTGGTGTGATGCCTTATCTGAAATCAGTCTTAGATGTTCCTACTAGTATCATCAGCTGAGATGGACAATATAAGTAGTAAGTTTATGCATGGCTACTTAGAAAATAAACTCTTGATTTACATCATTTTCCTAGGTTCTTATCTCTTCTGACTTTGCAGATGAAGCCACCATGTTGAAAAGTTTATCTCTCTCTCTCTCTCTCTCTCTCTCTCTCTCTCTCTCTCTATATATATATATATATATATTTCAGTGATAGTATTTTGCCAGCATAAGCACTTTCAAGATGAAGTGACCAGAACTGTGTTAAACCTCTGTTTTTCAACTTTTGAGGCCTTGAATCAATGATGATTTTGATGTATGGATGTTGTGGTGCTGTAGACTTCAATTATTTTTCATTTCACTTTTGATTAATGCTTTTCAGGGACAGAAAGATTGAGTCATCTAATGGTGCTGTTGAGTGCTACTAAGAAAAGTTACCAGTAGCTTTTGGTATTAAAGAAAGTGAACTCAAATTTTAGGGGGAGAGGGAACTTAATTTTATAAAGAAGTTATTATGCTGCTAAGGATGTCACAATACTATATCAAGTATAAGCAGTTACAGATTCACTTCACCATGACTTCATAAGAATGATTTCTGTTTGTTGCCAGCCTCTCCCACAGTATGACATGTCATGGTCTATGGCAAGGATGAGATCAGTGACTTTGAAGGATGTGCTACCCTTTCTCAAAACTTTTTGAGACTCCTGTGATAGGAAGACAAAGTGACTCTAGAAAACATAGAGGTGTATATATTGCAGCCTAATTGCTAAACACAAGTAGTCATTACAATCCCCAAAGAACAGACTTTAGGGACTTTTCATATCCTTATTAGCCTTAAAACAAATATTGTCCTCAATCAAATGAAGATGTTTGCATGCAAGCCCAGTCCAATAAGACCAGATGCTGGAAAAGCCTTGAGCAAATGATGATATCTTGAAAGTCAGGAAATTTCTATAGCTTTCTTAGGAAGCTGAACGGCAGAGAAGTGATTTTTCTCAATGGATGAACTGGTCTACTCGGTATAAATAGTATCTAGCATTGCGTATTTTCATGAGTTAATTTTAAGGATGCAAAAAATTCTTGGATATTTTCTTATTCTTGGGGACAAAGAATGCCTTAGTACATTGAAAGACCTTGTCGCCAAAATGGTCAATCACAACAAGATTTTTTTTTGAGGGGAGGGCACATTTTGAAACTTTTGGGGAAAAATCATTTGCACAAAGAGTAAAATTTTATTCAGAAACAGTGTGCGTTTTCTGTTCAAATAGCTGGTTTTCCACCAAACATAAAGGATTTTTGCACTAATGAGTTTGTTGCAAAAAGCCCCCAAAAAGAAAAAAACAATCAGAAATGTGCAAAAATTATTGTAATCTCACCTAGCAAGGGGGAAAATATAAAGTTATAATGAAAATTAAATTAGTGTGAATTTCTATTCCTAGTTCATTCATAAATTCATCGTATCCCATTTCCATATGAATCTGGTTTTTTAAAAGAAAATCTGCAAAAAAGTGCATTTAGATATATATTTAAATGCATACAGAAAGAATGTGCATATTTAAATTCAGATTAAACTGAGGCTAGAACTGAGTGTTTTATATCCTACTTCCTGCCCTGAAGGAGGGTGCATGGACAAAGCAGTAATGGCTTGACAAAGGAGTCCAGAATGGGCTGATGGGCTCTATTCTAGATGACAAGACATTGATGGGAGCCCTCACAATCTTTTAATATTTTGGTCAGGTATTGTGAATAGGTAAAGTCCCTGTAGGATATGCTCACAGTAGGGTTCCTGATTGCTTCACCTGGGTGGTTTCACCTCCTATTGTTTTTGGGAGTGCTCACAACTTACAATTTTTGAAAGGATTATTCCAAGCCCATCAGCATTGGGCTTTCCTGCCTCATTCTCTCTGAATTCATGACCTGACCATGTTTGAGGTCATCCTGACCTGGCCTATGCTTAGATCCAGTGCACTTTCAGACGTGTGTTCCAGCCATGAAATATGCCCATGTATAAACAGAATGGGGGTGTATGGTGTGGTAACATTACCTTCAAATTTCTCAAACTTCCCGAGTGCTATATTTATTATTTATTATCATAGGGTCTTGGCAAGATCTATTCAGAAGAAGTTTGTTACTGTCTTCCTTTAAGGCCAAGTAAGGGTGATTTATCCAAGATCACCCAGTGAGTTTCCATGACTGAGGGTGATTGGAACTCTGGACTCTAAGAAACCTAGTACAACACACGAAGAGCTGCACCACACTGTTCCTCCAAGCTACACATGACATAGTGTAAAACTTTAGGCTCAAAATCAACGTGAGTTTGTTATTCTGAAATGATCTCTGTATCTGAAGGGGAAAAAAGTATTTTTCATTTATTAGATGAGTAGTGGGCAGAATGCCCAGATTAAATGAGCTTTTCAAATCTGTATTTAATCTAGATGCATTGAGGGCATTTTTCAGAAGTGTGATTGATTACATTTGCTAAATTAACAACAATTGATTAGATGTTTTCCATATCCATCATACTACCAAAAGATCAGCTATGTTGGTAAAAGAATTCTCAATTATCTTCCAGAAACATGCAAATGATTTTGTAATTGCTATAATAAAATGGAAAACACATCAGACTTTGGGCTTCAAACACAAATTGGTTAACTGCACAAAGGCAGTAAATTACCTGTGTAATGCATTGTATTAAATCAATTTGTTAAAAACATCTTTACAATCAAACAAGGATATCAAATGCTACTTTAACATTGTTTACACCTCATATTTTCCACTACTCTTCTTGAAAACATGTTTTTTGCAGCAATCTTCAAACTTTCTGAGATTAAGAGGATTTTTCTTTCATAAAATATCGTTTTTCTGTGTGGACTTGGGGAATATGAAGAGCACTACAAAACGGTCAGACACATGGCTGAAATCCTGTTCCTTAGTTCTGACTAAAGCAGACTCATTGAATCAATTCTTGAGTGGTGAGTCAGCATGAAGCTAAATCCACTTGATTCAATGGCAGTTCTCAAGTTGTGAGTAACAACAGGATTTAGGCCACATGCTTACTCCTTGGAACTGTAAACTTTAACACTCCCAAGGTGTAAGGACTGGTCCCTTAGAGCAAATTGGATGTTTATGCTACCAACCTGCCATCCCGCTCCTGTTTGCCTCGTTATTTCTAGACATCCACGAGGTAGAATTGGCTGCTAGCTTCTTCTTTAGATGTTTGCAGCCATTTAATCTCCAAGCTCAGGAGGCTTGAGCTTTATAAATCCCTGCTTATAAAGACTCACAGGCACACTCATACCTCCAACTATTTCAGTTTGGCAGAGACAGTTCCAATTAATCTTTTACTTTTTAATCCCTAATCAATCTCATTTTTTCCAGGTGCTTTTAAAATGCTCCATCTTCTCTCTTCTCTTTCCACTTTCCACATTGGCTGGCTTCAGTTGTTGTACACTGAGTTCAAAATGCAAAATGAAGTTTACACTACCTCTAACTCAGCAACAGACACACACACAAAAACAAAATTTTGTTGAAGGAAGAAAAAAGAGAGTTATCTTCTCCTACTCCTCTGCTCTAATAGCTGTACCACACATTGTTTTACCAAAAAGTTATAGGAATGTATAGATAGAATGAAAGCTGCTTGCTTTCTTTCCAAATATTCAGCCCTTATAACTCTGTGTTAAAATTTAGTGATAGCTCTGACAGCTGAAACAGTTGAAACTTAAAGCTTAAAATAATGATAGAGAATGTATGGCACTTCTGCTGATTGGAGGACCTTCTATTTTTCTCTCTCTCTCTCTTCTCTTAAGCCAAAATAGGGAATATGTGACCTTGCATGTTGTTAGACTACATTTTCTTCACCATTAGTTTTTTTTTGTTTTGAGTGGATGGGAGTTCACAACATCTGGAAGTCTGCATGTGCTTCATCCCTGTTTGATAGAACAGTGTGTGAAACAACTGCTATAGATTTCATCATCCTTTGTGAGGAAAATAAATACTGCACCAGAGCTCAAAGGAAAGTGAACACAACTATTTTCCTTCCATTCGTGATACTTTGGATCCAGGTTTTAGATTTTATAAGATATATTTTGAGAATGACATGTAAGCAATAAAAAAGTGGATTATCTACTAAAAATCCCTGGAAAGTTTACTTTGGATTCGATTTCTTATATTTATGATGACATTATTTCTCATTGTGGGTAGAACAATTTTTACAATATTATTGTGCTGGAATCACTTTTCTTTTGAAGGGGATGAGACATTTTTAAGTTATAGATTTTATATTTGTCACAGTAGTCGTCCTAAAGTATTTGTTTCTCACAATATCAAAATCGGGAGTAGGTTCCGTTAAACCATTAGGGCTTACTTTAATGTACTGATGCATAAGATCTGGTTTTAAAGATGTAATTATCAGTAAAAGTATTTTCTCACCTTGTGTTTTCTTAAACCTAGCTCACACAAACTCATACTCATTAAGTTCTCTACTGCACATTTTGTTTTCTGTGGTTGTATGACTTCAAGTCAACTCCAATTTATGGTGACCCAATCGGAGGGCTTTCTTGGCAAGATTTTATTTCATAAGTCTGATAGAGTGTGACTTGCCCAAGTTAACCCAGTGGATGTACATGCCAAGTGGGGATTCAAACCCTAGTCCCCTGGAGCTCTAATCTATCACTCAGAGCAGTACACCATACTCTACATGTAATAATTAGCAACTCAGTGGCCCATGGTGAAATGGAATGCAAAGTTCCATGGAGGAAGAACCATGCTCTTTCTCCACTCTCACTTCCTGCTGGACTCAACTGATTCCCAGCCCTTGTTCCCAACACAGCCATGTAGTCACTAGGGAATGCCAGGGTGTGCTGAGAGGTATTTGGCTGTGTGTCCCCGTAGTTGGGCCCACAACAAAAAATGCTTCCTCAAGGACCTCTTAAGGGACCACCACATATCCTAAAGAACGATACCTCGTCATTGTGTATGCAGCTAAAGAGACAAAGCTGCTCCTCTGCTTCTGGCCTTCTCCAGCTACTACATAGCTGTGTGTGATGAAAACTTGGAGGAAGGGAAGTCTTGAGCAAATGGAGTCATTGCACAAGAACGATAGTGAACTCCTTCCTCTACAATGGCTATAAAAATACATATGCCTTTGTTACACCGGCATGTGTATTAACAGAATGCACTATCTGCAATGCTCAATGATGTTTTATCTTATTAGGTCTTCTGATATTACAGTGCTCAATTGAGTAATATGCTTCTTTGTGCTATATCTGATGCACTCATTTAACTGGAGTGAATAAATTGTCTTATTTGGCAAGTATTAGCAGCTGATATGGGTAGGATCAAGTTATGTCTGGTACCCAGTTCGTGTGAAAAGGGAGACTTTGGTCTGAATCCCATTGCTTAGTCATAAGTAAACCAGACTTGCTGAGTGGTGGGTCAATACACAGGTAGATCCCATTGGCTAACAACAGGATTTGGCTATTCTTGCTTTACCAGCAGAGGAGAACTGAAGACTTTTGTGATTCACCTGAAGGAGGAGTTATGAATATGAATATATTGAAACTTTCTTTTTTTTCACATCAAGATAGTAATATGAGATGGTTATCCATTAGAAAAGATAATTCTCCTTCATAAACCTGTATCAATATTGCTCTATTATATTAACTGTAACAATAACATTTCCAAATAAACTCACTTTTTCTATGTCCTATCTTTTGCAGAAATAATTCAGCTGTCCTTCCTTTGTACCATTTTTTAGATTCCAAGATAATTTTTACATGTACATTTAAACCTTATACTTCTATATTAATGTCTATCAAATCTTAAATCTGTTAACTCCTGAGTGATTATAAAGTTCCATTCAGTCCTTCAGATCCTGTCACAAGTTAGTCCACACCAAATTTGAAAGTGCCTATATGTATATAAACCCATAACTATACGTGCACGAATATAAGAATAAATAATTTTTTTACCTAGTAAATAAGCTGTTTTGCCATTAATTTATTGTTATGTACTTATTTCAGTCTATTGTCTATTTATCAATATTTACTTGCCCCTTTATTTGTTAATCTAATCCTAGGAGACTCTCTACTACTGAGGTCCATTCATCTAAAACTTTTTTCTCCTCTTTCTCATTATTTACGTGTGTTAGTATATCCATGGTGTTAATATCTAGTAAGTCTTGTTGCCATTCCACTAGCTCCAGGGTAAACATGATTTGCAAAGTATTCTATAAAAATGGTCACATACACAATGTTAAGTAGTTGGATTTGAAATGCATATTTCTTCTTGTGTGCTTTCATAGAATGATGGATTTGGAAGGCCATTAAAACACCTGCTCAATCCAGGAACTCCAGCTAGAGCATCCCCAGCTGGTAGTTGTCCAACTTATTTTTGAAGACCTTCAAAGAAAGAGATGCCACTACCAAAATAATTTGTTCCATTGCCAAACTACTCTTACCATCGAGAAGTTTTTTCTCATGTTCAGTTGAATTCTGTCCCACTGTAACTTAAAACCTTTATAGCTGATCCTACCCCTGGGGCAACAGAGAACAAAGGTGCAGCCTCCTCTCTTTTAACAGTCCTTTAGATATGTAAGGAATGCAGTCATGTCACCTCTCAGTCTTCTCTTCACCAGCCAGACTCCTTCAATCTTTCCTCCAGTTATCATCCTGGCTTGCCCTTCTTGGAATCCACTCCAACTTGTCTATATCCTTCTTAAAATGAAGCACCCAGAAGTGAATGCGCTACTTCAGATGAAACCTGACAGGCACAGAATATAGTGAGACTACTACTTCCCTTGACTTGGACTATCTTTACTGGAAAAGACACTTCACAATTAAAGTATGTGTTTATGTGTATTTGTGTGTTGTCTAGGACACATTAGTTAATATTGTAGTGAAGTTCTGTGGGACCTATGATATCAGTGAAAATGTCTGAGGTTCAGCAATTAGCTTTGTAACAGGCATATGCACAGGCCCATAAATTATTGTCAAAACACTGAAAAATCTCAGACATTACAATTACTATAATATCATAATACAGAGATGAGTGAAATATTCCAATTGACATTGAAATGATTTTGATATCCAACAACAGACACAGGTCAGTTGAACAGCATAAGGCATTTTATGGCACAGTATGCATTGTTTCAGACTGTAATATTTTAATGGCACACAAACCGTGCTATGACACTGCAGTGCTATAAAATGAGGTCACTGTACACAGACAGCTCTTGTTTCACAAAATACATGTTCTCCTAAACGTCTTAAGATGGAATTTCACAATAGATTTAGGGAAAAAACCTGAAGTAAATTTTCTCAGGCAATGAGAGTGACAGTGAAATTGGGCAACAGGCCCTTACCAATATATTTGTTGTATACAAATAGCAATAGCATTTATTTCTATACCGCCTATCAACTAAGTGTTATCTAAGCGGTTTACAATGTATTTTTAGCTAATTGCCCCCAACAAGCTGGGTACTCATTTTACCGACCTACGAAACGATGGAAGGCTGAGTCAACCTAAAATGTTGTCTGTATTGTGACTTCTGTGCAGTAAGCAAGGTGCAGTCTGAACTATTTCATAAAGGCATCAACCCCTGTGACTGGAAATTCTGTGTTTGAATGAGCATTGAGCAGAGAGAGAGGACCACAGAGAACAGGAAGAGATTGTTGTTTGTTGCTGCTGTCTTTGACCTCTGTTTCACCAGTGGGAATCTACAGGACCAAGGCCCTGACTCAGTAGGTACTACTGCCCATCCAGCACAGCCACCTTGCCTATCTGAGCCATTAAAAGCAGGATTCTTATGAGGGTGCTGCTGCTGGCAGGGTCATGGCTAACAGAAGCAGCACCAAAGAGGTGTTGCCCATTTTGGGGGGTATACAGGGGTGAGGGCCTGCCATTGCCTGAAAGAAACAAGGCTTTGTCCCCTGCTTTTAGAATCTGCTAGTTTCTATATTGTACTCATGTTTTTAATAGGCGTTATGTTGTCTGTCCAATATAGGAAGGATGTGTTTTCCAGAGGATGCACAGATTCAAAAAGCAGCCATTGGAGCTGTATAGGGTAGAGGGAGATATGGAGGGAGGAGACAATTACAGTACCATGGAACAGCACAGCACTACAGAGTGCTTGTTGCCTCTAAATTGCCTCCTAGGCCAAACAGCATGGATAGCTTTGCTCACAGTCCCCCGGGTTGAAAACACTGTGTCAGTGGATGGAAGAAGAAGTGCCAGAAAGGATTTGATTCCAGGTGAGCATGCCATCCCGGCCTGCCTTAAAAAGACCTATCTGAATAAGATGAGGAAGAGAGAGTTCTTCCCACCAGGATTCTCTGTGCAACTGCAGGGGAGACTTGGGGGAGAGGTAGGGGAAGCTTCTGTGGTCTATTGTGATCCATCTCCCTGACCAGGTGCCCTATCCCATAGTCTGCAGATGTTGGCTATGTATAGCTAAATGTGGGTAGCCAGGACAGAATAGGGATTCATCTGGTGTATGGCCCACCCTGTTGCTCAACAGTTTGCCTTCCTGAGCAAGCTGGGGTGGTCTTGGGGTTGCTATCCCCATGGCTAGTAATGGTAGGGAACTTTAACATTAATGCTGAGACTGCCATACTGGGAGTGGCTCAAGACTTTACAACTTCCTTGACAACCATGTGTCTGTCCCAAATGGTATCTGACTGTACTCAAGCTGCTAGCCACACTCTGGGCCTTGCTTTCTGTTCTGGATGTGAGAGCCACCAAAGGACCCTTAGAGAGGTGATTGCTATCACATGTTTGGTAGACCTTCATGACTTATCAAACAGGCCAGAGAGGGGACTGGCTGAATGAGTGAAAATGGTAATCAATGCCTCCTTACAGCAAGACAGAGTTCCATCTTGCTTAAAGGAGGCAGTTTTGAGGCCTTTGTTGAAAAAGCTGTCCCTCTATAAGGGATAATAATAGGCCACTATCCATTCTACTGTTTGTTGGCAAGATTTTGGAGTGTGTGGTGGCCTCCCAGCCCCAGGCATTTCTGGATGAATAAAACAAGATCCATTTAATTCTGGTTATGGAACAAAGACATCTGACCTACAGTGGGAACTGGACAGGAGGAGTGTGTTCCTGTTAGTTCTGCTGGACCTCTCAGTGTTTTCAATACTATAAACCATACTATCCTTCTGGACTACTTTGCTGAGACAGGACATGGAGGCATTGTTTTGCAGTGGTTCTGTTCTTTCCTGAAAGGATGAATCCAGAAGGTGATACTGGAGGAGTCCTGTTCAATCCTTTGGCATTGGCCTGTGGAGTCCCTCAGGGTTCGATTTTGTCCCTCATGCCATTTAATATATAAATGAAATTGTTTAGACAGGTAGTCTGGAGTTTTGGGGTGTGGTGCCATCAATATGCAGATGACATCCAACTCTAATACTCCTTTCTACTGCTATCCAAGGAGGCTGTCTGGATCCTAAACCTGTGTCTGTCATCCATAATGGATTGGATGAAGGTGAACAAATTGGAACTTAATCTGGACAAAACAGAGGTGCTCTTGGTCAGTCATAAGGCACATCTGGGAATAGTGATTTAGCCTGTGTTAGATGAAATGTTCTTAAGAACTTTTAAGAACTTTTCATCTTTTAAATTGTGCTTTACTATTTTAACATGAGGCTGATTTGTTTTAATACTGTAAATAGTTTAATTCTATTCTAATGTTCATGTTTAATGTAATTGTATATTTCTTTTAAATTATGAACAGGTTTGTGTCCCATTTTGGGAAAAAGGGGGATACAAATGAGGACAAAGAGAAGGTACATGTGTGATATAAAGTTCAGTTGTACATGACTGTGAACTTCCTCGCTTTCCATACTATGGACAATCAGACATGTTCATTATAGTAGGTATATTATATTGTGCTTTTTCCAGAGTTTTCCTATAGTCAGATGCTGCTTCTTCCAGGGCAGTGCCAGTAAAAGTAGTTCCAGTTTGTGAGCCATTGGCTGCTGGTTTGCAAAATGTCTCCAGAAAACTTGTGAATACAATAAAAAATATGGCACAAATATATTACTGATCCCATCCTTCCTTAAATGGCACATTTGGGAAAATGGTATCTACCATACCAGATAGTTTGAAGAATGTTCCTCCATGATAAGTTTGGCAATCTGTGGCCTTCCAGATGTTGTGGGACTGCAACCTTAATCAGAGTACTCAGTGGTAAAAGGTTGCAGTCAAAGAATATTTGGAGAGTTGTGCCAGAAAGGACAAATAACTTGTAATCTATATCTAGACAACAAACCCTTTGTTTCTGGTGGTAGGGGGAGCCACATGAGTTATGTACAAGAAGGAAGCAGGGAATGTCTTCCCTTAGGTCACACTCTCTCTATAACAAGGGAACTGGGAAGCTAAATACTTTGATAGTTTGCTAATCAGGAAGGTTTTCACCAAAGCTTGATAACTATTACTTTGGGGATTTGTTCTGTTACTCTGTAAGGTGACACAGGCATGGACTCCATGCTCTATGGAATCCCACACTATGGAATCTTATCCATTACTCTGAAGTAAGCAGCAGGATAGGCAATAATTGTTCCTGTATCCATTCACTGCTCATTTCCACACTAACTGTCATAGCGCTATTATTCCACTTTCAACATCCTATGGAATTCTGGGATATGTAGTTTAAGGAGGGGCATTTAAGAATTCTCAGCTACAGAGATCTTTGGCCTCAGTAAACTACAAACCCCACAATTCCACAGGACAGAAAGTGGAATAATAGCACTATAACAGTGTAGTGAAGAAACAGCCATTGTATTTATTTCAACTGTCAGGGTTTCAGCAATATATTAGACATGAAAAGGATGGAGAAAATAATAGACTGAGCTTGAAAGTTTCCAAGAAAGGATGGATTTCTTGCTAACCTCAATTTAACAAATACATGTGGTGTAATTCAAAGATTCAGTCATTATTATCTGTGATTGTTGCTCCTTAAATAGTAGGAAAGCTCCATAATCTGTGTGAGGGTTTGCAGCTCATTGATTGGCAAACGGGGCAGCAGGAGTTTCTCTCAATTAAATTCCTATGTGCTATTGCTGTTTAAAATTAGTGCCAAATGACTGGGCTCCAAGATGGTGTATAAAATTCTTAAAGAACTGCAGTTCTTTTCTCTGTGTCACATTAAGGTTTAGGCAGCATTAGGCTATACAAGCACTAGGATCATTACAGACAGGAGGTAGCACTTATATATTTTCACAGCCCACTGAAATAATAAGTCTTGGAGAAAATCTCATCTCTTGCACTCTGCTGCCCACTTCAAAGGATCTTATGTAGGAGGAGATTATCCTTCTTTTGCAAAAAATTCAACTTTTAAAAATACATGATAATTCTAGTCTCTTTCCACGACAGTGATGATTAATCAGCAGCTGTATAGTGACATTAAAGCAGATCCATAATTTAGCCTAGCAACCACTGAGAGGTAGCCATAGCTGGTAAATTAAACTTTGCTTGATCTCACTTCTTACTTTACCAAGATTTTTTTTTTAAAAAAATCTAATTCCTACCTTAGCTGATTTTCAAGCTTTATTGCATGAAAAAAGCATGGTAACAAGATTAAGAACAAAATAAAACATTTGGATTAAGAGGCATTGTTCATGTTAGTGTTGTCATTCTTTTTAAAAAGCAAAACAAAAACAACAAAAAAAGCTAGTTATAGCTTCCATTTTGAAATATCATGACCTTTTGGATACGGCCATGTGAATTTAGTAAAGACTAATACTACATTGAAGGATAGGAAATATAAAACACCTTCAATTATTTCTCAATTATTTCCCATCTCATGTTTCATTACAATTAGTATAGCTGGCTTGGCTGGTACAGATATTCCCAGATCTGGCTCAGGCCATTTTGCAAACCAAATTCAGTCAAATTATTTTGTCGCATGAATCAGAAAATCCTGAAAGTACCTCTCACACTCTCAGCCAGTAAAAAAGGACATCAAATTAAATAACTGACTATAAGTTGTTCTAAAAACCACAATAATGAACAATAAACCAACCACTTCCTTCAGCCTCATGGTAGAGCCTTCAATACTCCCTCATGTCTGGTCACACACCCAGGCACAAAAGAAGAAAATTTCATGAATGAACAAGAAATCAAATATTGACCTGAAGGACAAAAAGTTCTAATTCCCTTTCTCCATTATCTATGTTATATTTTCAGAAAACTGGCGAACTCTCTTTGAGAAGACAATGACAAGGAAAATGAACAGTATATAAATTGGTAAGGTACCAGTGTGTGATTGCTACATTCCAACTCCTCAAATGCAGGTTTCTCATTTATATATTATGCATCTTTTAAATAATAAAGCACATTGCCAATTTTCATTCTAATTATGCAAATAAAAGTGCTGGATTTGAAATGGAAAGACTCAAATTCAAATCCCTTGTTAGTCACAGAATTTACCATGTAAACTTGGAACATCACTACCTATTGGCAAATTTATTTTATAGATTTATTTAACAGAAAGATAGTAACCATGGAAAATTTTCATGTACGTTCCTCCTGTGGCAACAATGGTGAGAAAAACAGCAGCAGCAGCAGCATTTTGCCATCCACAGGCACGTCTAATGCTGTTCTTAACAGTTTATTTTAAAAAGATGGCTAAAAGATATTTCTACAGAAAATATCACAGGAAGCCCCTGAGAGTGATCTGATTCTTGGGAGAAATCTAGAGGAAATCAACAGACTATTAACTTTAAATACTATCTACATTCTACTTGAGTGTTTGTTCTACTTTGTTGCATCCCTCTTCCCCAAACCAATGCTTCTTTTGCTTTTTGCACAATCTTTGCAAGGTGCTTCATAAAATAGGTGAAACTCAACTAATTGGGTGGTACAACAACTCTGTTCCTATGCAACTATGTTTTGATAACAAAGGTGAATGCACTTCACTGTTAGCTACTTCTGTACTGATACAGATGGGGGCCAGCAATCAAACTGGCAAATGGCTAATAACAATAGGCAGTTTAATCAAGTAGATAAACAAAGATGCTCAGAGTCTCAAAGCAGATGATCATGGAAGTAAAATAGAGCTCAACATGTAACCGCCCACTTTTCTCAATCAAAAGGCCTGCATAGCATCAGCAATTGTTAGAACTTCCTTTTCTATAACTTTTTTTCAAGTCCGATTGTGTTGTAACAATCCCAGAGTGATAGTTGCTGTTCTAAGACAGGGATGAAAATCATGCAATCTTCCAAATGGTGTTAGAGTGCAGCTTCTCACATTCCTCAGTGCTAACTATGCTGGCTAGAACTGCTAAGAGTCTTACTCTCAAAACACCTGGCAATGCTATGATCCCCCCTCCGTTATCAGGTCTTACAGTGGCAGTTCTGCATTCATTGCATTGTGCTTGCTCAAGATCTCTCTAAATCAATTTCTCTCAAAAGAAAAACAGATCACAGCAGGAGCTGTTGGGAAGCATAATCCCAAGACTCCACAGCCCTTTATAGAGAAATGGAAATTCATAGTGTCATGCCTTTCCCTTTATTGTGAGATAAATTGGCCACCCTCCCTTTTACTCTTTAAACAAAAAGATTGGGCAAAACATTCTCCAGTATTGGAATAATTTTTTAGTTCAGTGAGAGTATATAGTACGTAAGGCTGTCAGGTTAGGACTGTCCCAGGCCCCAAGATTTCAGAGCTAAAATCTGAGATCTAGGAATGACTCTTTGTGATGTCAGAATGGGCCCAGGTGAAGCCATTAAGCATGGTACCTTCAGCATAAACCACACTACATAAAGAATATGCCATTCAGATGAAGAATAACAAGTTAGGGGGGCAAAAAGGAGCAAGGGAGGTAAAAGGAAAAAGTCTGGCAGTATCTTTAAGGCTAACTGTTTTTAATTTTCACATGAGGTTTCATGGACATATACCCACTTCTTCAGCTGCAGTACACAGTGATAATTAATGCACTGAGATAAGGCATGTTAACACAGTTGTATGAGTGGAATGGAATGAAACGCAATCTTCCTTTCTAGTCTTTCTAGCCTACTCTTTCTAGTCTTTCTTTGTACTCTCCTTGTTCAAGGACTGCAACCTGTAAATCACTTACAGTGTGTGCAGAAAAGTTGAAATATTCTGCAACTGATTTTTGGGTATTGCTATTTGTAATACCAGATGGTGTCTCTTATATACAGACTGTCCAATATAGAGTGTAGAGGGGCATTGCTGGTAGAGGATGGTGTATATCACATTTGAGAGACAGGAAATAAACATACCTCTGATGTTATAAGTATTCTTATTGGCCCCTATAATATTGCTCCCAGACTAGTTGTAGGTACAAAGTTGGCGTCTGGGCTTGTGGCAAGATCTTGTCCATGCTATTTATCCTGTTGTAAGTGACTAGTTGTTTAAGATTTGGAGGCTATATGTAGACCAATAAAGGCCTACATCCCTGCGCTTGTTAGAGAGCTATGATATTCTCTAAAATTGGTTGTAGCTCACTGATGATGCATTTGAGTGGTCTCAGCTGGGGAATGTAGGTGACCACTAGAAGTATTCTGCATTTTTGGTCCATCTTGTAGTAAATGATTTTTGGGTATTAATTTTGGCTTGTCAATTTCTTTCTTCGTCTCCTTAGGTGAGTATTGTAGTTTGAAAAATGTCTGTTGTAAATCGAAGAGGTTGTCTCTGTTTTGTGGATCTGAGCAGATGCATTTGTACCAGAGGGCTTAGCTGTAAACAACAGATTTAGTAGTGCATTCTGAGTGGAAATGGGAAGCATGCAAGTATATGTAATGATCAGTTGTTTCTTTGATAGAGTGCAACACTTAGAAGTAAATTCTGCAGTTGCACAGTGGTGTCAAGAAAGGAAATTTGTTGTATGGATTATTCCAGGCTCAGGTTGAAGGTAGGGTAGACGTTGTTGAAAGCATGGTGGAACCTCTCAGGTGATTGCTTTCCATGTGGCCAAACTGCAAGTATATGATCAAGAAAGAGTTGGTAGAGAAGAGAATTTTTTTTGGGGGGGGGTATACACGCTAAGGAATTGTTCCAGGTCAGCTGTGAAGATGTTTGCATACTGTGGTGCCATGCAGGTGCCCATGGCAGTGCCACTGACTTGGAGATATATATGATTCCCAAAAATGTAGTAGTTGTGAATAAGTACAAAGTTGCAGAGTTTAGTGGCTAGGTCTGATATAGCCTCATTAAAGATCATATTCTTTATAGCTTGTAGTCCATCCTGGTGTGGTGTGTTGGTATATAAGGATTCCACATCCATAGTGGCTAGGATAATGCTCATAGTGGCTAGGACAGTTCTAGATGGACTGCATTTTCCTTTGGAAATCAATTGTATCCTTCATGTAGCTTGGACAATTGATGGAGTATGACCTGAGAACTGAGTCCATATATTCATAATCCTAATAGTCAAGGTTTTAATGTTGAGAAATAGTGCAGGATTGCACTATTTGTAGATTTTGAACAGTAAGTAAAAGATGCCTGGTTTGGTGTATTCATGCTATATTCATTTGAATTTGGTTCTGTAGATCAGTGTAAAATTCTCTGAGTAATTTATGTAGTTCTTTCAGATATTCATCAGTGGGATCTTTGGAGAGGATTCCAGAAAATGTGGTGTTGGACAGTTGTCTCTCAGCCTCAGGTTCAAGATGACCACAGCTCCCCCTTTGTCAACCTGTTGTGTAATACTATTAGGATTGTTTCTGAGACTAAGGCCCTTTCCTCACGGGGGGGGGGCGAAACGGGGCCGCGCACGCTGGGGCAGAGCTTACCCGCGAGCGGGTTGCTCTGTCCCTGCGGAGAGCACGTATCCACCGTTCTAAATGCCGTTGAATTTCAGCGGCACTCAGCGGTGTTCGGCGGCGCTTGGCGGTGCCCAAAATGGTGGCCGGCGGCTTCCAGTGGCGCTCTGCCAATCAGGACAGTGTGCCAGCTGGAAGCCTGCCCCCGGGCAGATCTGCAGGGACGTGCTACCGCGTCTCTGCAGTTCTTCACTGGGGGCTGCCACGGGGCAGCACGGGTGAGTTTTATAAAAACCACTTGTGAAGGTGGTTTTTATAAAACTCACAGCGCCACCCCCGCGGCTGCACTAGAGCAGTTTGAGGTCTAGAACCTCACTTTTTTTAACTCCTCTAGTGCACCCCCCGGTGAAGAAGACCTCCAAGAGAGGTCGCCCTAGCGTGGGCAATATGCCCATGTGGAAATGGCCTAAGAATGGCATCTTGTTTTGTATGCTGAGATTGTGTATTAAATTATATCTCTTGTTGATTATCTCAGTTTAGACACAATGACAAAAGCATTCTGTGTAGAGATTGAATTCCATGTTCTGGCCTTCTGGAGGAGTCCATGTAGAGCACTTCTTTTGTAACAGTTGGAAACATATTTTTGTGTGTTGGTATAGTGACCATTGTCACTATAGACTGGAGTAATGTTTGTGAGTTGTTGTGGCTAGTGTCCCTGTTCCTGAAATATTCTTTGAGTTATAGATAGTGGAATAAAACCTCTAGGTCACCACAAGACTGATTATGTGTGTAGGTTTTAAGGGGCAGAAAGATCGACCTTGTAGGAGGACAGCTCTGCCTGGTTTAGCCTTTGTATGGAAAGGCGTACAATATTTTTGGCCAAGTTGGTGATGTTTCTGTTGTAAGCCATTGGAACCTGAAATGAGGCTGCGTTTTGAAGATAGTGATGGGTGATATCAGCAGTTTTCTTCCTACTGAGAGAATGTCTTTGGCAACCACAGTTTTTGAAGGTTATTTGCAGTTTAGGACTTATTATGCACAAAATTCACATTTGGCTGTTTGGTGGAATAACATTTTCAGCACAGAAATGAGTAGTTTCTGCATGGAAAATAATGCATAGAAAAATGCTGTTTTCTATAAAAATCAACTGTGTGCAAATTTTATGCAGAGTAAATCTCCATTTACAATAATTTCTGAACAGGACACAACCTCTGAGCACTAATTAATTAATATTTCTTCACTGAAATAATGTTTCCACACAGCAAAAGGTTGTTTCTAGCACAAAACAACTATGTGCACAGAATAATTTCCAAACTGCAAGGATTCTCATCTATCAAGGATTCTTCTTATCAGAGTTTCTCAGCATTTGAAAAACATATTTTTGACCATTTTCTGAATATTTTTGAATATTCTTTCCATTCATACTGTCTCAACCCTAATCCTTCATTCACTCACTTATTCATCTTCCCTGGAAGTGCTAGCTGCCTAACTAACTAAATCAACTGTCACTGCAACTTTCATTCACCAGTTATTCAAATCTGTTCAGATATTTCACCATTCACCACTCACTCTCAACATTCTAGTCACTAGCCTCTCCCAACAGCTCCTTAATGTATTGTTTATAGTAAATTAAACAACATTTTACATTATAAGTCCATAATATCATAGTTCCCAGGATGGGTGTGAAGATTCTTCAAGAGTGGTCAGATAACTTCAGGGATTACATAGCTCTCTTGCTTTTAAAACTAGAAAATTAAGATGTGGGTTGTGTCAGTGGGGACTGCACCAAGCTTCAAAAATCAGTCTTTGGAAGTTGTATTAACATTTCTGTCTGAACTGCTATTAGTGCCACAAACCGAGAAGAGAAAATGACAGAAAAGCTTTCCATTTTCATGCAATTTGCTTAACTGCTTCACAGAGAGACAAAGACTGAAATACAAAAATGCAGCTCAGTTCTAATTAGAGCCATAGCCATAGTTGTTGTAATGGCCACCCGACAAGCACAAGCACAATTACAAATGAATCTTTTGATCCAAAGTGACTATATAATCCCCTGGGCCTATTAGATTTTAGACATGACAGCACTCTTATTTTATATCCATAGAGCCCCTCTTCAAGTAAAAATCAGCTGAGATTTCCCCAATTGAAGATATCAGCCTTACCACCTCTATATCAGGTTCATATGGTTAAAACACATGGGAAAGAAAACAGGATCATAAGCCAGGTCACCTGTTCAAGGAGGCATCTGTTACAGGGTAAGCCTTAGTGGTAGGCCAAGATCACATACTAAAAGGAAAGTCATTCAGGTGAGCCAAGAAGTGGGCTATCAGGCAAAGAGCAGAAATGAGCAAGAAAAGAACAGTAAAAGCTGGGATTATTGTGGGAAGAACTGTGGTAGCAGCAGCCGAAATAGAGAGAAAATCTGCTTGTACAGACCTAAGCACCCACTGAATTTAATGAATATTGGAAGCTATCGTATGATCACTTCTAGCAAATCAGGGCCAAGAAATGAAGTGTCCTTGGGTCTTCTCTCTCTCTCTTTTTGTCAGCCTGGGCTGTGATTTACAGGCACACTTCCAGATTTGGAACCCTCTCTGTTCTAGTTCAGTGCTCAATTCCATCTCTGGATTTAATTGTGGAGACTCATCTTGTCTTGACCCAATATGGTAGCAATGTTCTCTACTGAGGTTTAGAATTTTTATCAGCTTGCTTGTTGATTTAAGTTACCTAGGATGGAATAACTAGTGTTAATTGTTCATTTTCTGCTGTGAAGTTACAGCATTGTTGTGTGAGAGAAACAACATTTGAAACCCTCATCAAGTCAAGAAGGCATTAATTATTGAGATTACTGCGTTACCAATTCTGTGGCAGCACTGACAAGGGAAAGAAATGCTAAAGGTGGAATAAATAATGAGAACCAGCACATGTATCTTAAAGAGACTGGAATGTAAACAAAGTCTATTTTAGCTTCATTGCTTTGAAATGTAGCATTGTTAACAGGCTGTATCCTGGCTGGGAAACTAATCTCATTAAATTTTGTCATTGGGAAATAATCAGGCATTCGCCATGTTAAAATATAAATTATATATGATGGTAAAATAGGGTTTAAGAACATCTTTCTTCCAATTTGCTCTGCTCTGCAGTGGTGTAGTGGACTCAGACCTCACAGGGTCAAATCACTGGCACTTCTTGATTAGCAGGGACAATTATGTTGTCTGCCACCTCCGCAGATTTCTACTTTCCTCATGACTTTGGGTGCAATTCTCATGTTAACTAGTGGAAAATGCTAGAAATAGATTATTGACATTGAGGTAAGGTGTTTGTTGGACTGAGAAAGTTAATCTTTGAAAAGCTTGAGCTGGTAGGTACACATGCATGAGTTAGGATGTTAAGAACTTTCACCGTTGTAAAAATTTTAGTCAAGGCTAAACGTCTCAGCATAGCAAGACAGTATATCGGGGATAATGCAACTCCTTCAAGAGATCTCATTTGTGATGGAAGGTGGGGTACCGTTTTTCTTCATAATTTTTGTAAATAGCCCAAAATATGCTTTGTGCAAATCTTATGTTGCTGCATACAACTTGTTTTTTCACACAACTTCCAATCTTTCTGAAGCAAAGCATATACACAGAGGCAGAAAGCACAATAGGACAGGCTGGTTGAAGACACAGCCAGTCAGGTATTAAGATTTTTCTACAAGGAAGAAATTACATTTCCAGTATTTCACATTTTTACAGAAATATGTGAACCTCACTCTCATGAAAATTCCCACATTGTCAACCACAAAATATCTACCATCCCACGGCAGCAAACTCAAAGGAGAAAATTTCATCAGTTATTTTTCCATATACCATACAAGGTCAAAGCAAATCAATTTTTGTGTAGGTTGCTCATCGTGTACATATAGATGTGTGAGACTGAAATGGAAAGGGGAAGAAGAAATGGACAAACCCAGCTGCTTGCATTTTTAGAGTCTCCATGCTAGCCTCCCCATGGGGATTGTAATGATGAGCATTTGAACTTCAAATTTATCACTACAACAAATTTACCACGACAACATTGGTGCAGTGACAAACATATTCTTAAAACCAACTATACTGTTGGTTTAATAAGTCAGGTCTCAGTTTTTCAACTAAGATAGGTGTGCATGTTAATTGTATCCACACCATTGACTTCACATTTTTGTTTTGTAATTAGCAGCTGGAGAAAAGATGTGGGTAACATTGGGACAATGGAGCTTAATAAAGGGCTCCAATTCATTCTCTCCATCTAACATTCCTAAAAAAATCCCATCCATGAAGCTGCTAGTTGCATTTCAAAGAAAGTCTCCCTCATATAGTGATGGAAGTTCTAGAGCATCTGTGTTGATGTCTGTCCAGTGACAGGAATATAGCTGAACACTGCTCTGCTACCTCTGTTCCACCAGTCAGTACATGTCTGTCATTGTTAAAGTTCCTCACTAATCCCAAACCTACCTTTTAAGCTGCTACAAGATGGGTTTGGGGTGGTGAGAGGAGATGTGTGATAATTTCACTTGCGTTCAACTTTACAATACAGTTCTCCATTCAGGGTCTCAGCCAACTGATGTCACATCTAGTTTGCCTCTCAAATTTTCAAAATATAATTACAATCAATTTCTCACATTGCACAAATCTAAGCAACAAATAGGATAATTTTACATGCTTTACAATTATTCACACAGAGCTATCCCATGCATGCAGCTGCCCAGAGGAAGTAAGAAGTGACTGAAGGAGCAATGCATTAATTTGTGCCAGGATTTTCTTTTGAAATCTGTCACCTTGGTCATGCAAATTGACACTAGGAGCATTTCCTGTAAGTAATGGTTCACTATGTGGTACATGACTTCCCACTGCAGCTGCATATGTTGGGATGGGATTCATGCAGAGAATTCTAGTGCATTTAAAGTAGCCCAGGGCTCTGCACATGCCTTAAATGAGGCAAAAAGCCCACTTGGGAGGTGTTTGGACTTCCTCCAAATATGTGGTAAATTGGGTCTGAAGGAGGCTGATGTGAAATGGGCTTACCTTGAGGCTTCAGACTCATCTGTGAGCCTCACAAATGCATTAAAAACAATCTTCAGCAAGTTCTCGATAAAAGAAAGCCACAGCCTGAAGAAAAAGAAGTGGGGTGCAGGTTTTTTTTTTGGTTTTTTTTTGTTTTTTGGCTTTGCTTTTGAGTAAGTATTAACAAAAGAAATGATTTTACCATGGCTGTACCTGACATTTCCAAAGTATTTTTCTAAGCCATTACATAAGAGAGTATGCTGAACAGTTTGAGCATCACTATTGATAAGGCCTGCTTTGATATTACATAGTGACATTCTGTTGTTTGTGGAATGGCCACACCAAGACATCCTCTGAAGATTTCAGAAACTGATTGTTGGATGTGGCCTACGGTTGCCTTCATCCTATGTTGCTTAGTAATTTTTATCTAACATTAGAACCTTGAAGATAGCTTGGTAGCCAACAAGCAGCCAAAGCTCTTCCTTTAACACCAATTTAATATGTGCTTAGCTTGATGCCACCCTGAATAGCTTAGCTCCATGAGTTGCCACTGCGAAACTAGTTGCAGAGGGAACCTTCTATAAACACATCACAATAGTTTAATCATGAACCACAGTGACTAAGCCATCTTTAACTATAAACTTGCATAGTTGGGTGTGCCAAGCAGGCCACTGAAATGACCAAGGCCTAACGTGGTAAAGATGAATCTAGGTGCACCCCCCCAAACTATGGGCCTGACCCTTGAGAGGAGGACAACCCCAGCCACAAGTAAATGATCCATTTCCTGGACCTAAGAAGCACTCATTCTGAATCAAACTCTATCTTCCACCTCTCCTTAACATTTTCTACCTAGTTTCCTGGTATAGGGAATAAGGTAGAAAAATGACTGGGAATATTGTGCAATTTTCTCCTGATATTTGATGTCCTGGTGTATTGTGAAGGAATTATTTGGAAGAGAAACATGTGTTTTTATGTGCGTGTGTGTACAAAAACTTTTTTTCCTTAGAAAATGGGTTTCCTGAACAGAAAACAGGTTGTTTTGTGGGAGGAAAAAAAGGTAACATGTAATTCTCCTCAGAATCATTCCTCTGCAATGCTTCAGGATATTTAAATACAGGGGGAATATGGCAGAAGAACATTTGTTTTCCCCAGCAACGGGGAAGAAAAAACTACTGTAGTTATTCGTTCTTGCCTTACATTAAAAAGTACAGGAAAAACAGCAATCTTGGCAACACATCAAAATTCAGAAGTAAAATAAACAGAAAGAAATTACAGAGACTCTTCAATGATCAAAAATTAATACGAGAGTACATCATCCCAAAGACTGGCATGTGACATTGGACAATGAAGGGTATCAAAACTATTATTGTTCACATACTCAAGAAATAGAGACCAAATTCTTTTAAAGCTTTCAGTCATTGGTATACCATTCAAATTCCTGGATTGTAGAATGTTTTAGATATGTCAATCAGACATTAGAATAAAATTCTATGTTGAACAGTCAAGAGCTATCCCCAGAACTATTGGGAAATTGAAAAAGATGGAAGCCTTCTGACTTTGTAGTGGTAGATAGAACTCTGTCCTTCTGTTTAAGACCTTGGAAGGAGTAAGCAGGTACCATTTGCATGAGAGTTAAGAATCTTATACCACCTCCAGATGTTTTGGACTTCAACTGTTAGAAGCTCCTCAGGTAACAGGAAATAGGAATTTTAGTCCAAACATTTGGATGGCAAAGTTTATTTTATCCCTGACCTACTTCAAAACTCATTTTATTTTGTTATATTTGGGAACTGATAATAAGGGAAATAATTTGAAATCCTCACCATTACACAAGGGATAGCTTTAATTTTCAGCAAGCTTCCAATGTGTGATTTCATATGATAAAAAAATCAAGCTAAATATTCAAAAGTTTTAAAAATGTAATGTTAAAGTAATATTGCAACTCAAGGATCATCTACAAATAAGGGGTGGGGGGAATTTGAATATATGTCAGTAAAAATTATGTATGTTCATGTGAGCAAGAAACTATCATTTGAAATTTGGATATTTGTCTTTGGTGTGATGATGTTACCATAGATTCAAGCAAACAGGCTGCTTGACATAGGAAAAAAATAGAAATAAGTAAATGGATTCATTATGCATTATCCATGTGTTTTCCTAATTATCTGTTCTCTATTTGTGCGCTTAAATGATGCAAAATTAGGTTGACCTTGTCACCTTCTCTCCTGGAAAAAAGGTGATTTGTAATTGTAGATGATGTTTTCGCCTTCAAGAGCAGGTTTTCTATTTTTAATGAAGTCCAGGTTCTGAGAGCAGTCACAAACAGCCTGTCAATTTTTACTTGAAAAGAGGCTAGGGTAAAAGCAAAGGATATCAGTGGAACATTGCCTTGTTTAAATTCATTGTCTAGAAACTCATTCAACCTAATTTCAACTATATTTAGTTGAAATTATATATATATTTTAGGAGTTAATCTCCACTAAGAGGTTAAGGTGTTATATTCCCAGATAGCTCTTCCTAGGATGGCAGCGTTAACGAAAGTGTAGGAGCTCTTTATTTAATTCACCAAAAAAAGATTGAAATCTTTTCCTTCCACTTTGTTACAAAAGACTTATCAAGATAATGAATGTTCTTCCATCCTTTAAGAATTCAGTCCATTGATGTCCATCTACCAGAGCAGCAGAAACTGGCCAGGATTCAAATGAATCAAACCAAACTGCCAAGCAGTTTGGCAGCCTGGAGACTTACACACAGGAGCTCCTTATGGGAGTGAAACAGTGGTGATGGTGTCAGATCTTGTTGGCTAACCTCAGCTGTCTACTGTATGCACACAGTGACACTGCTGCTGGAGAAGGAGACAGGATCCTGATATTCATCTTCTACCAAATTTTTCTTGGTGCCTGGCTCCCAGGAGTTCTCATGGCCAAAACACTATATATAGTTACACCCACAGTGTTACCATCTCTGCCAGAGTTGTGTGGCAATCTGAAAGCAGTTGGCAAAACTTACTCTTCTTTCTGCTGCATTAGGAAGGTAATTCTTCATTAATTTTTGTTTTTGAGGGAAACAACAAGCAGTTGTAGTAATTTTCTTCCTGCTGCAAGTCTGTGAAAAATTTGAATGGCTGTGAAAACTGTAAGCCACTGCAGAGTTTTGAAAGCATTCATAGTTCAAGACTTATTTTATTTTCCATGCAGTTGACACATTTACTATAGCATAAGATCTGATTGACTTCAACCCACAACAGATGCTCAGTGTGTTATTCCTAAGAAAAAAAACTCAGATTGGCAACAGTTCAGTCAAATGTCCATGACATCCAAGATTAAATCCTTTGACACAACTATGGGAAGTCCAATGGCAACATAAAATAAGCACAGCAATAATTCACAGTAACAGGAACCCTAGTGTAAAATAACATTACCAGGTCCTCTATGCTATACCTCTACAGTCCTCCCTCCACATTTGTGGGTGTGACTGTCCTAAATTTGATTATTCATGAGGCTCCTGTGCTTCCATCCCATTCTCCTCCTCTCATTCTCCTGAGTTTTGCCAACATGAAGAAAGAATGCAAGAATGATGAGGCCAAAAGTAAGGCAATGGAATAGGGGGAAATATGCTTGCAGTCTTTCTTTCACCCCTCTAGAGCTCTTCCCTCCCATTCCTTTGACTGAAAATTCACACTGGGGCAAAAGGTAAAGCAATGGTGGGGAGACACACATGCACATTTTCATTGTGCCCCTGGTTCTCTCCCTCCCAATCCTTTGTTTCTACACTTGGGCTGAGAACTTGCACCAAGGCAAGAAGGCAATGAGGGAGGGCACATGCTACTTCCTTCTTCCCTCCCGAGTCCCCCCACAGTTCCTTCCTCTGGCCCTAGCAGGGAGAAGGAAGGGTCCTATGCCAGAGCCCAAAAAGGGAATGAGAGGAGGATTGCAGGGTGGGAGTTATTTGCAATTCCTCCACTTTTGCAATGGTTCTGTGCCTCAAATGCTCGCAAATGTGGAGGGGACACTGGATTGGCAAAGCCAGCATGATGTAGTGGTTTGAGCACTGAAATATGACCCTGGAGACCAGAGTTTGATTCCTGCTTTGCCATGGAAACCCACTGGGTGACCTTGGTCATGCCATATACTCTCAGCCCCTAGAAAACCTCATGAAAGATTCACCTTAGGGTCACCATGTAGGAAATGACTTGAAGGACCTCCACAACAATGAACACTTGGTAGAGGGAGCCATAAACTCAACTAAAGTGTAATTGAATAGAAACAATTTTATTGGTAATTTCAAGAACAAGATGCACCAGTCTTTTTGCTTTCTTAGAGCTATATCTTATGGCATCCTGTCAGAGAAATATGATGGTTTAAGCCAGACTTAGGGTCTTTCCAGACTGCACTGTTATAGTGCTATTATTCCACTTTTAATATCCTATGGAATTCTGGAGTTTGCAGTTTAGGAAGGGGCATTTAGAATTCTCAGCCAGAGAGCTCTTCAGATTCAGTAAACTACAAACCCAGGATTCCACAGGATGTTGAAAGTGGAATAATAGCACTATAACAGTGTGTGTGGAAAGACCCTTACAGTTATGACTGTTGGAACTCTGATCACTCAGTGAGCAAAATCCTCCCCACACAACTCATGTTGTAAGCAGTACAGTCCCCCCCACACCACTGATGTTTTGTCAGAGAGTGAGGAGATGAACAGAGATATGTCTAGCTATTTTCTTGTAGCTGGATATGCTGCAAGATTGTCATCTGCAGAGATCTGCAAGAAATCTCTACAGATGTCTGTTGTAGCATGTCCAGCTACAGGAAAATAGCTTGACATGTTCTCACTGATTCCCCTACTTTATGTCAACATGGAAATGCTGTGATGAGCTGGAGGGCCTTGCTTATAAGGTGAGTTTTAAGGAACGACATTGGGGATATAGCTAAAGAGGTGTAGCTACATGATATATGAAGTTATCCCCAGTGTGTTTCTTCTTGCTCTTTGTTTCCATTTTGAGAATCTCAACTCATAACTGTGGCTTACATGCTACAGAGATGGGAGTACATCTTCAGTAACATTAGAAGACAGCATAACAATTAGTCCCAAGTTCTTGTTAATACAAACAAACAATATTTTTTCCTCAAAGCTTGGAAATCTCCAGCCAATATGAAATATGCATTTCTCTGACCAAATCTTGATTTAACAGAAACCTTGAAAAATATTGATTTGTTTTGTGACTTCACAGTGCTGTCTTATCTTGTTTACTTAAAAAGTTTCTGGTTGCCTATCAAAGTATTGAATGTCCTAGTATATATATTTTTTATGTTTTTCAAATCTGAACATCTGCCTATCTCCATATTTTAGTACCAAGACAGAGGGATACAGGGGTGTTCCTGACAGGAAAGGGCATGTTGATGGATGGTTTACAAATTTTAAGTCAATCAGTCAGCTTTTTTTTTATCGCCTTACACAAAAGCTATATATTGTGCATAAAGTAAAGTACTGCATTTAAGGTGATACAAAAGGCACATATTTTCATCAAGTCTCTGACAAAACCAATAAGAAGAGTCAATTTGAGGAGGAATGATCTGAAAGATAGTATTCACATTTAGGAGAGACAAACAAAACAGCTTTACAAAGGAGAAATGGATTTTTTTTTTTTAAAAAAAAGAATATATAACTTTCTTTTTCTTTTCTCTGACAATTGATAGACTTAACTGTAGTCAGGTATTCCATTAAAAGATCACCCATGAAACATTATGTAATACAAAACAATTTGGCATAAAACCAGAAATTGAAAACAAATACTAAACTAATATAAATTGGTTCAAAATTCAAAGAACTTATAAAACAGAGTAAAATCACTAAAAAAAAAAGATGGTTGGCTAAATATACTGGGAATTTGGAACCACTCCATCCCAAAAGTCCAACTGGTTCTTGAAAGACACTACATTTGGTGTCCAGCTCAGGAAATTCTTTCACTATCAGGCTCATCACAAGTCAAAACCTATTTGATAGTAAATAACAATGAAAACAGTTTTGAATGACATGCAAGAGGAATCTTAATGCTTCTTGATTATTTCAGCTGTTTCTCACTAAAAGCAACAAAGAAGAAATTTCCTTAAAGGAGGTTTTTCCCCCCTACTACCATGGAGAATCACCATGGTATAGTGGTTAGAGAATTAGCCTGGGTTTAGAAAGACTTGGATTCAATCACAGTTAGGACTTGGAGTTTATTGAATAATCTTGAGTCAGACATTTAACGTCAGTCTAACTTCCCTCAGAAATGGTATCAAGATAAAATTAGGTATATGTCTAGAAAAATAAACTTGAATTCTTTAGAGAAATAGTGGGATATGAATACATCTTCCATCACTTTTAAAAAGTATTCTATGCCACCTTCCCCAGTCCTGTTACAAAGTCTTACTTCTCTCAGCCCAAACAAACGAATCAGTCCATACATTCACCAGCAACAGCAGATTTAAACTTTCCACGAAGTCAAGCCGTATCTGTATCCAGTCCAATAAGTTGCCGGTGAGCTCAAGCCTCCGGCGAGCTCCAGCCGCACCAGTTTTTTTTCTTCCAAATTAGCTTAAATTCACATAAAGTCCTTTCCTTTCTATTAACTTTGAACTGTTAACTTTAAACTGTTAACTTCAATCTTTACTCCTTTAATTTCTGGCTTTACTCTCTTTCATGTTCAGAGTCTCCCTCCTCTCTCCTCTCTCCTCTCCAAGATTTTTCCGTCTTTTTCATTACGCGTGATATCCCCGCTTCCCATTCTCCGCAACCTCTTCCTTCTATTCTTCAAGTCAGCTCACCTTTTCAAAGTCAGAAATCTTTCCTTCACAATCGGAACCCAGATGAAATCTTATCTTTTGAATTATTTTATTTTCCCATCGATTAAAAAAAGTCCCGGACTCCGCTGGCTGCCATTGCGGTGACTTCTTAGGCGAACGTGGTGGCTCTGCGACCGACTCTTCTTCGACACACGAGATCTTCTTCTCTAGTCCAAAGAAGAGACATACAGTCCCCGTCGAGCCCCTCTGGACCCCCTTTCCCGGGGGGGGGTACTCTGCTGTGATGATCCTTTCAGCAAAATTCGCCTAAGGTGACAACTTAGGTGCGAGCTTCCACACCGCGCTGCCGTTCACGGAGCCATTGGGACCCAGAAGTCGGAATGTCAGTCTAAGGGTTAAATCATTCATTTATTAAATTATTTTTCTCCATCTCTTATCACTATATCATATCTCTTAGGCCATTGCTTCACAACACTGTTATAGTGTTGTTATTCCACGTTCAACATCCTATGGAATCCTTGGGTTTGCAGTTTATGGAAGGGCATTTAGAACTCTCAGCCAGAGAGCTCTTTGGCCTCAGTAAACTACAAACCCCAGAATTCCACAGGATGTTGAAAGTGGAACGATAACACTATAACAGTGTAGTGCAGAAATGGACTTAGTCTTAAAATCAAGTTTAATCCTAAAATTCCTAAAGTTTAACTATAATCTTTAACACACACACACCATATTCCTTGCAAAACAGACCTAAAACAGCAGTTTCCTTCCTTAATACTGAAATGTGCTGATTGATTCTGAAAGGTACAAAAATGTTCAGGATGTTAAAAGAAGTCTGAATATCACATTTAACCAAGTTTGGTTTATAACTGCAGAGAAAGACAGAAATAAAGAGGCAGCCACAAAGGCTTGGTTGAACTAAGACCACAATTTATTCCAGTGAGAATGATCAGCAGAGGGGAACAGATAGGTGGTGGCAACCCGGCCCAAACTATAGGCCTAAACCTGTCAGATTAGGGTGACTACATCCTGTACTTGAATTTATAAGGTGTTATAATTTAAAAGAAAATTACCATAAAATGCTCTACAGTAGCATTTAATACCAGAGAAATGAGTTAAAATATTTAAAGTTTCTAGCGATAAATGCTGGAAATACAAAAATTTAAAAAAAGACCTCTTACTACATCTGGTGGCAGTGTGACAGAGCTAAGAAATTTTGGTCTCAAATTCATAAAGAAATTACAAAAAAATTAAAAATAAAGTTCCCAAGGAAACCTGAGCTATTTGTTCTAAATGTGTTGAAACTTCAGAATACCAGCCAATGATGGAACATTCAAAGATCTTGTTATATATTATAATTTTAGCCAGGGACGTTAGCAAAGCAGTTCTTTGCTTTGTTCACATTAGATAACACATTGTGTTTGGTGATTTTCTGATCAAGCATGTAAATCTTTATATCACAACAGAGAAAGAGATATATTGTAGTATTAATTATAGTATAGCCCATTATTCAGTCATGTTCACACTATGAAGTTATAGCAGTTTGATATAACTTTTACTTCTGTGGATGTATTGAACATAATTCTGGGATCTGTAGTTTATTATCATATTTATCATTCCCTAACAGAGCACTTTAGTTTCTAACCAAACTCCAAATTCCGGATTTCCATAGGATGCAACCATGGCAGTCAGTTAAAAGTAGTATCAATTGGCTATAATTATACAGTGTGAAAGGGCCACAATAATAATAGCATTCCAGCACTGTTTTCATTTTAAAAATTAAAATAATTAAATACAGTGGGGGGTTTTTTTTGTGTTTTTTTTAAAGTGATGTTTCCTGACCATCATGGAATTGTCAGTACTGAATCTCTGATGAGCAACTTTCTGAAGCTAAATTCTGACGCTATTTAGAGAGTCACTAAATAAAAGCTAGTGAAAGAACAATCCTAGTGACTCTCTCTCTTTCTGCTTGTAAGAAAGCTGTTTGTGGACATCTCTATATCTGCGAAGGTGAAAAAATGGTTTAAGAGGAACCTATTCTATTTCATGTTTGAAATCAAGCAGGAATCAAACTAGACAGCACATGAGCAGGAGAACATCAAAGCAGATCCATGCCATGAAAGAAAAGTTCTAGAAAAAAGAATGGAGAATAAACTGGAGAATTTGCCTCAACAATCTGATGATGGATATCCTCATCTCGATCTTATTTTAGTGCATTTTGTCAAAAGTTTTCAAGCACTTTGGCTCATTGGCACTAATCCTGATTGGCATCATGACGATTTCCTGATAATTCCTGATAATTGGCATCATGACCATTTGCTTTGATTAAATCCACTGATTGTGATGCTGTTCAGCACCTTACAAGACCAAGGGCTTTTCTGTTTCGATAACCATCTGGAAGCATCAACACAGGATTTTTAATAAATTCTACTTTTTTATGTCTGTCTGTTTAATCTTTTGGCCACTATCATTGCCTTCTTTATCTGACAAGCAATTTGCACTCAGATTTGTGTTGGCAAAGTGATGCCCATATGGTCACTATGATCTCTTTTAGCCCATTTTAAAGTGAATACTTGAATCTGGATGTTTCAGAAGCATGGCATATATTGTCAGTTTCTTGTAAATGTTTCCAGTGAACCCAAATCTTATTGCCGCAAAATAAAACATCCAAGTAAAGCTTTACATTTTTTATTTTCAAATCACTGACACATTTGAAGTATTATCCAAGCAATTTTAAACACTTTTAAGTCTCATCATCTTCATAAAATAAATTCATAAACTACCCAGTTATGTGAAGACCTTTAACTGGTAGCATTTTTAAAAGGAGAAAAGAGAAAAGAAAAGGGGGAAAGGTGGGTAACAGATAAGATATCAACTAGGATGTTCAAAAACGTATTTATATATAGAAATTGAAAGAGTCAGCTACCTTTTAAGGGACAATAGCCTCGATACTGGAAAATGGCATTAAAGGGGAAAAGCTGCAAATTTGGGGCAACAGCAGGACGGAGGGCAGATCAAGGTCATCTGCTCCCTGCTGGGCCCTCTACATATTTGCCTGTCACCACCTTCTTCTGCCGTCTTTCATTGGCTGTTGCCTGTATTGGTTTCTCTGCCCACATCCACTCACATGAGGTTTAGAATCCTGATGTCAAAGACGACTGGAACTCTCTTCTACCATCTCTGGCTCGTTTAATGTTCTGTGTCCCAAATAAAACCCAGGAAAATGCCTCGACACCACCTCCTTCCACAACTATTACTTTTTTTTTTTAAAAAAAATATTTTTATTGAAGTTTATAATTGAAAATAAAATAAAAAAACCCCTCCCCACTTCCAAGCTTGTTTTCCAGTTGAATCTGCTTGTTTCATGCCATTCATACGTAGTTACCGCAAAATCAAAGGAAAAGATGGTCTTACATTGTTGCATCTTACATTATTACATTGTTGCTTTGTTACATTACCTTATTACATTGTTGCACTACATTATATGAAATCTGACTTTATTCTTTTTTCTTTTCTTATACTATGTCTTTATCCAGTTTAAAACTTCTCTCCGTTCCCTTTCAACATTCTGGATAGGCTTATTTTTCAAGGAAAATGTTAACTTTTCTATCTGAACCATATCCAGGACCTTAAATTCCCATTCTATATCAACATATTTCTTTTCTTTCCAATGCTGAGCATATATCAGCCTTGCAGCAGTTATCAGATATAACAATGTCTTCTGGTGACACCTTATTTCTCTTTGTTGACCTAGTATATTTAACAGATACAACTCTAGCTTCATTTTGAAATTTAAGTTATAAATTCTTTGAATTTCATCATGTATTTCCTTCCAGAATTTCCTTGCTATCTTGCAGGTCCACCACATATGAAAAATGACCCCACCTTTTCCTCACATTTCCAACATCTTGTATTTCCATTTTTAGTTATTTTTGCAATCTTTCTGGTGTCACATACCATCTATGTAGCATTTTATAAAATTTTTCTCTTAAATTTAAACTTGTTGTAAATTTTATATCTGTTTTCCAAGCCCTCATCCATGTGTCCAATTCAATTGGATGTCCAATATTTTGTGCCCATCTAACCATATTATCTTTAATCACCTCTGATTCCATTTCTCTTTGCAACAATAGTTTATAAAATTTGGAAATTCTCTTATTCTGGTCTCCCCTCATCAATAGATCTAATTCATTTTCTTTTCTTTCTTCCACAACTATTACTAATTCCCACACAACTGTCTCCATAATGGTTGGCCTCACCTTTGGCCTCCACAATGGCACAGACCCTCCCAATGGTACCTATCTAAGCCTGATGGTTAGTGGAACAGAATTAGGTCTGAGAGGTCCAGATGCCCAGGACCCAATTCATGTCTTGGCTGTCATCAAGAACTCCATCTCCCAGGAGAACTGCCTTAGCATTGCTGCACCTTCATCCCTTCTCCCCAAAACAATACAGCCACTCACATGTGTGACAGAGGAGAAGCACATGCATCTGCAAGATCCAGGGACTTACTACCAATCGCATTATCAAACTAATCCTGCCTTGTCAAGTATGTTGGACTAGGCTGATCATGCCCTCAGCAGCCAGTATCTTCTGATGACTGGAGATTTTCTTCTTTGCCTCTGTGCCATGCTATGTTGTGCAGCTGGCCTATGTTATCAACTACCAAGAGAGAAGCGGAGACAAATCTAAGTGGATCCACCCAAGTCCATGCCCTTCATTCTATATTCTAAATAATCCAGATGCACCAGCAATTTGACCTCACTTTTGTAGAACATTGTCCATGTTGTGAATCTGAAGCTAGTCTGCACAGAGATAGTGTGGTTGAGATGTGACTAGAATTTAACATAATCATAGTTCACTGCAAGAGGACTGGATGTGAGGGAATGATACAATAAATTAGACACAAAAAAAATTACTTACTTGGAGATCACGTCTGTTGAACAGGCACTTCATGGCTGCCCTACCAGTTACATCTTCTGACAACTGAATGATATATAGTGAATGTTAGTCTTTCCTACCTGGAAGTATGACTTTTTAAAGTTACACTAAGAACATCTAGGATCCAACCAGTAAACTGCCAAGTTGCAGGAAACATTTTAAAAATACACAGATATCTATAAATATCAAAGGCTTTTCCAATGCAAAATTACATCTTGCAATACCTCCAGCCAGAAAGGAGTGGCGGGTGGGCCTGCCCACATTATATATTCTGATGAGATTCCAATTATCTGTATTACTTCCCTAACATGTCCCTGATTCAACCAATTTAATTCTAAAAAGATGTGGTGGTATCTGGAACATTCATTTTTGCTGAACAAACTTTAGCTCTAAATCTAATAAATAAATAAAGTAAAATCTGCTATATAAAAGTCAAAGTTTGTCTGTGAGTTGTCTGTTTGTTCATGGTAGGCTGGTGAAGACCTCATATGTTTTTCTGTGTCAGGTAAGAAGACCTCACGTGATTGGCTGCCTGTGAAGATTCTATGGAATCCTGGGGCTTGCAGTTCAGGGAGGGGCCTTTAGAATTCTCAGCCAGAGAGCTCAGGCAGGTTGCTATGGAGATGAGGCCTACCAGCAAGAAGGAGGGCAGTGTATTCCCTCAGGAAACCAAACTCTGTATGTTAATAACTCTGAATACAGATTGGATTGGGGAGTATGGGCAAAAATTACATGTACTGGACAAGACAGATTGGTGAATTAGAGACATAAGATCTCAAATCTATGTATTTCAACTGCATCTAATTCCTAACGTAAGGTAAGGTAACTCCTAAGATATTTCTAACAAGTATTACCTATGAGAAAATAAAATCCTGGGCAATGCCATGTAAATACACTAGTAATAAAAAAAAAATGGAAACCAGAGCAATTTTCCATTGTTTGATTTGCACTACGCAATCTAACTTTAACTTAATTCTAACTTAATTGGCATTAAATTTAGTGCTTACCAACAAGCATTTGAAAACTATATGTGCTGCTTTCAATTTCTCTGATGATACAGTTAGTACTCCCAACGTAGCAGGATGGCTAAGGAACTCTGAGTTGATATACCATTTCTGGTCTTCAAAAGATGTTGCAGTTGTAGACTGCATCAATGGGTAAATGATAGGTAGGCTGCAGTATTGAAAATGGTGAAAATTCTTGATTTAGCTCTGGCAGATGGGCTTAGGTATGTAGGGAATTTTAGTAACATCAAAAAGGGGTTGATGTGTTCCTATTTTTGAAGCAAGGGAAAAGATAACTCTTCTAGGAATGGAGTATTGAGAAATGCTTGCCAGAAAACAGAAAGAAAGCAATCTGCTCAACTCCTACTTTGCCTTAGTCTTCTGCCACAGAGAAAACTGCTCTTAGCCATGAAAAATAGATCTAATGATTAATGGGAAGACTTGCAATCCAAGACAGGTACTGAGATGGACCAGGAACATTTAGTGTTTTTAAGCCTTACAAATTGCTTCTTAGCTTAGAGGTGAAATTGGCACAGGGGGTCCTCATCAGGTTTGTCGATATACATGCATAGATGGATAGCTATTTGTATTTCAAAGATACAAACAGAATTCATGATGACCATGACAGTTTGGGGAATTGGGCTAATGCCAATAAAATGCTTTCTTTTGCCTTTTTTTTTTTTTAAAAAAAAATAGCATTCTGAATTTCTGTAGGCATAATCAAGTATGCAAATTCACAGTGGATAACACTTGATTTGATAGCAGTAAATGTTGGGAGTTAGAGTTTCCCAGGGTGTTAGCTCTTTGGGGGAAATTCTATGAAAGCTAAAACTGTCAGGAATCAGCCTTCCTTTAGCAGAGTTTCAGAAAAAGCATGTCCCAATCTTTGTGTGGCTTCCCTGAACTGAGACTGACTTAGAAAGCAAAGCAAGACAAGCAGTTTCATGTTATAAACTTATGAGAAGTTTAGTAATGAATTTTACAATTGCATATGCACCAGAGAGACTAGAGCCTAACTAGCTAACAAAAAAGATAGTAGCTTCATTCTTAACTCACCATCTTCTTGGTGGAGAGGTGAAGCATGGTCAGAGGGAAGGAAGTGGAAGCAAAAATGGCAAAGAGAGCCAAAAAAAAAAAAAAGAAAAGAAAAGAAAAGAAAAGAAAAAAGAAAAAAGAAAAAAGAAAAAAAAATAGATCTGGGAAGTGTAGTCTTTTATGCAAGGCCAATGACCCCAGGGTCTATGCTGTATCACATAATCTGGTCTCCTGATTACCATAGCCATGCAGTTAAATAACACAAAGAGCAAGACTGAGGCTTTAAGTGAGAAGCCAGAAGGTTTTGACATGCAAAAGAAAAAGAAACTTGAATGCCAGCATTTTCCAACAGTAAATGCAAAAATGAGCCAGACATTATAGCAGAACTGCAGTAGTACAATAAAATTATTTGATCTTTTCTGCAAGAATGAGATTTATGAAAATACCTATCCCATATCCCATTCCCAACAACTATTTACTAGGTATACTGGCACCACTGTAATAGACAAGATTATTTAGTTGCAGAATGTATGCAATGCTGCAAAGTTGTATAACAGAAATGATGGGTACAACACTGTACAGTTCTTCTTTCTCATTCAGCTTCATATTTAAATCAGGTTTTATTTAGTGGTTTGGCACTAAATAAACCATTTTACCAAATAGGAAATGACTAACTGTGCTGTGTGTTACTATAACACAGAGATTTTTCTTGACCTGTTGGTGTAAGATGTGCATTGGGTGCTATCAGTACTTAATACTATGTGAGCTCTTATGGCCTTAATCTAACTTCTTTTTCAACACCTAAGTTGTTGGCCCAATATTTTCTTTCTGTAAAAGGGAACAAATCTGTATTCTGTTCAGGACAAATGATGGGTACCCACAATTCACATGTAGATCAGACATTCACATTGAAATGATGAGTTTAGGTTAGGGGTGGAAACCTCTTGGTGGCTTGTAATGGCATAAGGGTTGCTTATGCTGATATAAGTAACTTTTTAAACTATGGCTTAGTGTTGCACAGAACAACAATGGAAGCCATCTCAATCAGGAAATAAAATCACTTAGGTAGCTTTCAATATAATAGGCAGCTTCATCTCTTGATGGGGATGGATTCACATCACTGTTAATGCCTTTTCCTCTGATGCTATGCCACTGCCTTCTCCTATGCTAATACAGTGACACTGGTAAATAGGATTGTTACATGTATATTTGAATGTTACCCTACTTTTTAAATATATATCTCACACAGAAAGTTAGCCTGTCAGGAAAAAGGGCTAACCTTCTCCATGACATACCACTCTTCTATGTACAAGGAAGTTATACAGAGAAGCATGTGATCCCCATCTCTTGCACTATGAAATAATGTAGTTGCAGGAAGGCTATTAGATTTCTTACCCCTGAACATATGGATCATTATTACAATGCTGTATCTAGCCACATTCTATGGCATTCTATGTAACTGGCTTTCCAATGTTTCCATATTTCAGGATTGAGAATGGAAGATAAATAAAGTGTCAATACAACTAATGATAGATGGTTTGCTATATGGTCCTTACACACACAGCAGAATCAATTTAATTGTTACAAACCTCATAAATATAATCTGTATTTCACAGTGTTATTTATTGGAAATGGCTTCTGGAAGTGACTAGGCTCAGAACCTTCAGTAATCTGTATCTGGTAAAGATGTCTCTGACTAATTGTTGAGCTCATATTGGATATCGTATCAACTTTTTCTATCAGTCAAGTTTGGCAATAAAGAGATACAGAGAGAGAAGGCACAGAAGGAAATAGATTACTGAAGTTCAGGTAGGAACAGCAGACATAGTAGTGTGAGCCATAGTCTATTCATCCTGCAGAGCAGATGGTGCTTCCCTTTGCTTTGCTCATTCTCTTCCTCATTTTATGACTCATTATATCATAACTCATGCCATAGCTTCTGGATTTACTTTGGCTGTGCAAAACAGAATTTTTCATTCTATCTAAATAGAACAGCAAAATATTTTATGCCAAGAGTACAAATTGGACTATGTCTTCAGCTTGTTGCAAATGGGCATAGATCCACTGAAGTCAACAGAAGTGTGTTGATTTATACAGATGAGGATGTGGCCCAACAGTGATATGTCACTGGAGAGCAGATGGATTCCAGCTGGGTTTTCTCCCAACTACACAGAAAGTATAAATCAGCAGTGAATATAACAATCACCGAGAACTGAGAAGCTGCAAAACAGCATGCTCTCAGAGGCAGAACTAGAAATATGTTAAAGCACATTAAAGAACATGGGCAACATTACAGAGAGTTTTAAAGCACACAGCATTTAAAATAGAGGATCTGCTTTCTGATTGAAAGAATTATATACCAAAGCAGCAGTTGCTATTTTCATCATTAAGGATCAACTGAAGGAATTAAGATGTTGGCAATTTGTGCCTAAATCAAACTTGAAGCCATCAGTTTGTGGGATGGGACCTTCTATTCCTCCTCAGGTTATTTCTAGATGTGGGAGAAATTTGTTGAGTACATAGTCTGAGATACAGTTATGGCATGATAGTGTGAGCTTTTCTGAATTTTAATGCAATTCTATCAAAAATTACATTCAAAAATTCACATATTAGAGGGAAATGTTTTCAGATTTGTATTTTGGTGAAAATAATATATAAAAAGTCATTGTATAGAAAATTACTTGCAAAATTGTATATAATTATGAAGTGCATATCAATTACATATACATGAGAAAAATGCATAAAAATGTGTAGATAATTTTAATGTCCTTTTCATTTTTCCCATAAAAATTACTAATGTATGTGGAAAAATATAAAACTAAAATAATTGAAACCAAATTTGTCCGTCATTGTGGGTAGAAACAAAGGCCTAATCTGAGTTGCCAGTCAAAGTTAGGAGAAAACCATTGAATAAAATGCTTCAATCATGGATAACAACCATTGATTCCACAGTGCTACTCCAGCTGAGACCAGCACTTGGATTTAATCCAGGGAATTTAGGGCAGAGGATTTGTTTGTTAGTTTTAAATAATCAGTATTGTGAATATTTGCAAGAAAATTTTCTATGAATCAACATAGGAGAAGACAGAGAAGATCCTATTATGCACTGAGGTTCAGAAGCCCCAACTATCACATATTTGGGGTGGAAAGAAGTTGTGCGAACTGGGTATGTGTCTGCTTTTCTTTTCTGCAATACTGTCTCCAGTGAATTAGTGAGAGAAAAATACAATAAGGTGTTTAATAAACATTTTCATCTGCTACCTCCCAGAAACAAATGCCATTATTTCATTATTTATTTATGAAAACTAAGTATTCTTTTTAATAAGCATGCTAAACTAACTGTTCTGATCAACTGGCACTGTTACATTTAAAATTTATAAAGATGGGTTTCCTTTAAGAATTTTAAAGTCTGAATATGTTCTTCAATGGGGAAGGGTCAATATGTGTTAAATGATTTTAATGAGAGGGCGAACATTTAGCTTCTTATCTTGCCATCTTCATTCAAAACAATCTGAGTAAGATTTCTACAAAGACTGTGATACACAAGAGCTCTAAATAGAGGATTCATTTTGTATTGCATGGCGGGAGGAAACACTTTGCTTGCTACAACCAAGGGCCTTCCACACTATACCTATTATAGTTATCTCACTTTCAAAATCCTGTGGAATTCTGGGGTTTGTAGTTTACTGAGGCCAAAGAGCTGAGAATTCTAAATGCCCCTCTCTAAATTGTGCACCCCAGGATTTCATAGAATGTTGAAAATGGAATAATAGCACTATAACAGTGTAGTGCAGAAAGGCCCCAATTTCTAAAGCCCAGATTCTATTAGAGTTGGCAACCTTTTTGTGCTTATACTCACTGATGACTAGTTTGTATTATTTTTTCTACAACAGTTTAGGCATAGTATGCATTTATAGTGATTTCCACTTTGTTTATCCACACCCATAATCTTTGTCATGTTTTAGGGAGGTAAGTATTCAAGAGAGCATACTCTTAGCTCAACAAGCAAATAAAGGAGGAACCAAATCATTCCAGGGATAAACAGAGGATCACAAAGAGAAGATAAGTGGTCAAAGCAACTCATGCTCTAAGTAGGAAACATAGTTCAAGCAGGGTCAAAGAATCAGTCAGGGAGTAATCAAAGAGAATAGTCCAAAAAGCAAGCAACAGTTCAGAAAATTAAAGAGTAGGAACCAGTATGATACCAAAAATAGTGGAGCTGTTATTCTGATAGGCAACTGTAAGTCAGATAGCTGGCTTCACTATTCCAGAATTTTCCTTTCAAGGCAAGCCATTTCCTTGCCTGTGCTTTTGTTGCTGTCATTTTAATCTATGATGCTCCAAAGGTGAAGTAGTTTGGCCTCCAACTCCCTCTTGTTGAGGCCAGCATGGGATGGGCCGTGCTCTGCTTCCAGGGCAGGACTGTGAGTCTCATCTAGCTCTGACTAGAGACTGTTATCTGGCTTACTTCTTCCCTTCATCATCTGAGGAGGTCTCCTTCAAGTAGGGCTTAACATTTTAGCTGAATTGTTCTAATCACTCACCTACCCTGTTCATTATCTCTCCTTCTCCAAATGGCTCCCATTCTGCCATGTCATCTTGTGAACTCACTCCCTTCACTTCCTTATCAGCTGCTTTTAGTTCCACATGTGTCTGTCTGCATACCCGCTGTCTTCTCCCTTGACTTGTCTAATGGGATGACTGATCCCTCCTGCCTCTGCTCCATCTCTTGCCTTCTTGTTTCTTCCTCATTTGGCCACTTAACTCAATACCTCTGTGTATTCTGTCTCCTTAATTTTTTGCTGTCTGCTTTTCGAACCTCCATCTTTCCCTGATCTGTTCCTAATTTCAGCACTCTGGTTCCACTGCTCATTAATCTGAGATGCAGGCAGTGTTGGAGCTGGTTGACACCTGTTGCTGACATCACTCCCAGATGCCATCAGTTTCTTAAGTCTGCTGCCAGCCTCTGCATCTCCGTCACTGTTATCGAGGGACATGTCACATTGCCCACTCCTTCACACACACTCCTATACACCATACCTTTTTAAAGCAAAGAACCAAAGAACCAGCTGGTGAAACGAAGTCCTAACAAGTTTTATTGATTTTTGTCATTGGAGTATTTTGTCCCCCAGTCAATATAATTTATTCAGACAAAAATGACTCAAGCTATTTTGGAGGTAAAGGAGAAGTGATGTGATCTGGTTTAGCCCCATTCAGAGACAGTAACATCTCTCCCGTGGGGAATGTTGGTGTTTTAGCTGTTAAACCCTAACCACAATTCTAACCCTTAGCACACTCCTGCAGAATATATCTTGCAATATATCTTGCAATTCACACAAAGTATATTGTTAGAGCATTTCTTTTCTTTTTTTTAAAATTCTGGTTCAGGAAGGTTAATTTTTTGAACCACATATATTCCACAGTAACTTGTATACCTTGCTTATTCCCTCAGCAGTATTATATGCTGTTAAAAAAGAGTCCATGCACGTTTTTCTCTATTTCTATATGGAGTGTTTTTGAAGTGAGTGGACAGGACATCGCAAGGAAGAGGAATCATATTAAATACACAGTGTAGATTTTGCCATACTTTGTTCTGTTTTGCTTGTCTTGTGCAACAAATTTATGGTAAGAGCAGGAGGAGGAGTTGTTATTTAAATGGAGTTTAATGGAATGGGAGTTTTACTCCAAAATGGAGTTGGGATGAACTTCTGTCATGGAAAACAGTGGTTACAAAACTCTAAAGTTCAGAAGATGATAATAATAGCCAATATGTGTACAGTACTTTTCCAAAATTAGTTCTCAGAATGGCTTTCAAATCCTTTATAGGCAGTTCTGAGTTATTATTCACAGATTGTCTCTAGGCAGCCTTTCACTGTAAACTCACCGCAGACCTGAATTTTGAGGAAGGTGCTTCCCGCTCACAGCTCAGAATTCCAACCACTGTTCTACAGTAGTTTTCAATTAACATTAGAGTAATGAGGAGCCTAATGTATGTTGATGCACCATTCCCTTGCTGCAGCGGATTTCACTGATGATCTGCGTGCATATTTATATCGCTTTGTGTACTCTGCACTGGAGGAGGCAACCAGCTTGAAGCAGTTAATTTAATTACAAATAAATAAGCAGAATTGAAAAATAGCAACATTTTCAAAGTCCCCTGACTACAGCAACAACAAGAATAGCAGGAAATAATCCAGAAGCCACTTATGGCCTTTGAATCTAGCTGGTCATAATTAAAATTATCAAGCTCTGCATGGGGACTTCATTTTCCCCACATATAATCAGAGGGCTGATGCTATATGTATTTAACCGCTAGTGTACTTCTCTAAGCAATAGCTGAACACCCTGATTCTGTGTAATGCCTTACAACATTGGAGTTAGCCAGCTGAAAGCTACACAGTTTTGATTTCTTAGACCCAGTTTTCTCTTTCAGATTCATTTAGAGCTTAGGTTAGCTCTCCTGAAAATTAACAATCCTTCTGCTTCTACTGATGCTATTCAGTTCCTTTCTGTAATTCTTGCGATTTCACATGGAAGAGTAATGTCCATCACAATGGGGATTACTTCAGAGAAAACTTGCATGAAGTGACATTGTATGTGCAGTTCAGGATTTAGCTGTTTTGTGATTTCTTAGTGGTTTCTGTGTCCCTCACCTGAAAACAGACAAGAGGTACAGAAAAAGCCTTCACTGGAATCTTTTGAAGAAAGACACAATATAAATGTAAAATTATTACACCTAATACCTGCCTTTTTAATGCCATAACATTTGTTATATTTGTTAAATTAATTCTTACCTTACTATCAACTGCCATTCCGACTGCTAGTAATCAATAGTAATACAGTCATGTATACTATATATGAAACCCAGCATGGTGTAGTGGTTTGAGCGTTGGGCTATAAACCTGGAGACCAGGATTCAATTCCCTGTTTAGCCATGGAAATCTATTGTGTAACCTTGGGTGCATCACACACCCTCAGCTCTAGAAAATCCCATAATAGGCTCACCTTAGGGTTTCCATAAGTTGGAACTTGATGGCACACAACAACAACAATGCTATATATGTTGCCTTTTTGTGTGTATGAAGGAGATATTGCACAGATGTTTGTTATTGATGGTGGTGATAGTAAAGAAAATAAAAGCACTGCATAAAACCTTCTAGTTCACTCATTATGTGTAAACCACAGGGTTCCATTGAAATCAACAATGGAGGCTCTGCTGATTAGCCCACACTCAGGATTAAGTACATAGGCAGGAATTTGGGTCAGAACCTTCTTAGTAGTGGTGCCTACTCAGTGAAAAAGTCTTGCAAGGGATGTTCAATAGTCACATTTAAAAAGGCTTTGAACAACCAACTTTTGTTGAAATGGTTTTCACTGACACAAGAGACATGCTGCTACTTTACTGCTGTGGTTTGTGCATTTTTTTTTATTTTTGATTGTTTAGAACAGAACAGGGGATTATCTTATCCCAGTTACATTTGGGAAATAGAGTGTTTGTTTTGGGGATGCTATTATGGGTAGCATCTGGTGGTGACAGAAATATATGCAGCAGCTGATTGAGATAAGTGTATCCATTCTACATTTTATTTTTATGAATCCACTCCCTCGGTGTATGGATAATACCACCACACATCCCAGTGAAGTCTGATTGAGGGGGAAATAAGGATGAGGTGGAGAAGCTCTTCACTGATAAAGAGGCATTTGAATGGTAGGGCAGCCTATTATCTAAAGCAGGAGTAGGGATCAAGTGGCCATCTGACTGTTGCTGAACTGCATCTCCCACTAGTCTTCCCTATTGGCTATATTGGCTAGGCCACTGAAAGGTGAACTCTCACATGATTTCCAAATCCAGCTGGTAGTACAATCTAGCATAGACCTACTAGATCAATAGCAGCTTGGCAAACCAACACTTATATATGTGTATTGAATCAATGGGGCCTACTCAAGTTGGAACTATATATCCATAGTGTGCTTGAATATGTCTCCCTGTGGGCATAGGATAAATGATGGTTGTCTTTCTACTAGCAGGAAGGGCCAATTGGGGCATTTTGTGGGCAATAAGGGTGTCTTGGAGAGTAGAATTCCACCCCATATATCCAAAGGGTATTCATTCCTCAAAAAAGGCCTGGGAGTGGACCGTTAACTGTATTGTGCCACTCACTAGAACAGGCATTATTATTTGTCACTCCATCTACATTGGTTTCAGTGAGAGCATGAAGAATACCACAGATCTGCAGGGCAAGTTGCCCTGCTTCAGTTAGTATGAGCCAATTCTGTCACTTTATGTCCCTGTCTTTCTCCGGTCCCCAAACCTATTTAGCATTGCTCTGCCCAAACCCATTATTTGGTTAATGTTGAGCCTTAAATCAGGTGGGGTGGAGTAAAAGAAAAAGTACTGTGAAGTTTTGAGATGTTTAAGTAACTTATCATGAAAGGTACTTTGAGATGCAAGACAGAAGTGAACAAATTACTAATAAGATGCAAACACCTTGAAAATGTGACTGGGATTAGATGAATACATTAGAATAATCATCATCCTAGAATATTTTGAAATTACTCCTCTTTTTACTCAAGCCAAGAAGCAGAAGTTGTCTTTTTTTCACAGTTTCTACACTATTTTTAGAGACAAGAACATTTACAAGTACAAATGTTATATAACCAGAGAAAGAGACAAGGCAAGAAAAAGTGCCTCATTTAGCCAAATATGTATCTGTGAAGAAACTGTTTTATTTTACTCATTTTTGAAAAGTAAAACCAAGACACAAAATCAAAAATGGGAGTCACATACCTTCCCTCCACCAGTCATGTAAAGTCTTCTAGAACTGGAAGGGGAGACTATTTATAACTATGGCATACTATTTTTAAGAAGAGCTAATGTGTTGCAGTACCTAGCAACAGGGACAAGTATGCTTTCCTATAGTACTCAGAACTCCTTACCTTCCATGACCATACTTCATTATTCAAAGATATAGATCTGTTAGTCTGCATCAGCATGGAAGGGGGTCTTGCAGCACCTTTTAGACTGAGAGAAAGAAGCTGATAGCAAAAGCTTTCATAGACGTAAGTAGGTGCTACAAGATCCATTTTGTTGTATCATAACTATAGAATGATCTCAACAGCATAACAAAATAATATCTCTCCAGAGTGCTTTTGTGTGTGTGTGTGTGTGTGTGTGTCTGAGAAAAGACTTGAGGATCAGCTATCTCTCAAGATGTGCATAAAGCTTTCCACCTTTAACATGAAGTCCATTAACAGTCCAAATATAACTACCCAATCATGGCTTATGTCACCTTAACTCCTAAACAGCAATTCAGTGGCCATTTCTGCACTAGCCTTTTATAGTACTATTATTCCACTTTCAACATCCAATGGCATCCTGGGGTTTGCAGTTTAGTTTAAATGGCAAACCCCCAGATTCCATAGGATGTTAAAAATGGAATAATAGCACTATAACAGGCTAGTGCAGAAATGGCCAGGGTGTTTGTGTGTCAGTGAAGCATAGAAACCAATTTTTTACTTAACAGTTTTAGATCTCCAAGGACCAAATATATTATGTCAATCATAGCTGTGACCAAATGTATTGGCTTAACCTACTGAAAGACAATAGCACATTCATTTTTTGTAAAACGATTGGGCAGAATAGTGTTTATATATTTTGCCACATGTCTCAGTTTCTACAAAAGTTAGAGATGCATTCACTTTTTTTAAAAAAAAATGAAAACTCAAAGTTTAGGCCAAATAATGGTATAAATGTACAGTAGACACATCATGGCTAGAAGTCAGGTAAAATCCAACTGGCCTATATGACTACTTTACCTTCCAGATTTTTTCCTCTTTTTTTTTTCCTTTCTGTCACCAAAACTCTCTGCCTCCAGTGCTTATTCAGTCTTATCTCTCCCCACTCTCCTATCAGGCAGCAGAAATTTTTATTCTATCAATACACATACATAGACATTTAAAGTCAGGAAGATGCAAATTAAATGAAGCATCTAGTTTGCACAGATGAAACCTATATTGTTCTTCAGCAAATGACCAGATTTAAGTAGGCTGTTCATATCATTCCACCCCAAAACAGACCTCAAATCTTCCTCCTGAGTACTTTGGTCCACAGTCTCATGACTCCTTGAGATACTGCAGGCTACAGATAAATTTAAGTTAATTACTTTAATTAATTAAAATTGATGTAGCAAGGCATACTTCTATGCGCAGCTCTGGTCTATATTAACAGAAGCATAGTATGTATACTACAAAAGTGACAGTTTAGTTTGTTCTGGTCAGGCTGCACCAGAGGAAATGTGACCAGTACAGGATACTCCACAGAAGACCAGAACATATCCAGAGGAGGGCCACCAGGAAGCTTGAATTTGAAAGGGCTGGTTATGTTTAGCCTGAGAAGGGCTTCAAGAGAGATTCAAATATCTGAAAAGTTGTCAGCTAGAAGACAGAGCAGACTTGCTACTGAACAACGAAAGAGAAGAGGCAGCCTAGGGAAGTGTGTGGACATCTCCCAGAGATGCTATAGCTGCATATTACATGGTAGATCTTTCATAGAATAGTGGGTTTGATCATATAAGCTTCGAGGTACTATTCAAATCTATGATTCTACCTAATTTAAAGTAGAAAAAATAAAAATTAGTAACATCCAGTAATGTTAATCAGTAATGTCTTTTTGTCAGCTACACTGAGCAGCTGTAACTTCTTGTTTTCTGACCTGTTTACATCCTCATACATAGGCTATCTCATCTCTGTGCTAAATAGAGCTGAAATGCTATCCCAAATTAGTTTGTGATTGAGACAGATATTTTCCATTTGGCATGCTCCAACAGGAAGAGATCTCCTTACAGCAGGAAATTGGGGAAGAGCTTAGTATAGCTTAATCCTGTATTCAAGATTCTCATCCCAAGTGTATGTGGGTAATTTTTTTATTTATTTTTATCTTAAGCTATAGCAATTACTTCACTTAAAATTGAATTTCCTTGCTTCCTCTCTTCCATCAAATCTTCAAGCTTGACTAAAAATACAATTTGGGAGACTTCATGTTCATGTACTCTGTAAGTCTTGGTGTGAAGCTGCTAGTACTGTAATTTCTGGTTTTCCACACAGTGTCAAAATGAACACAATGGAAATGAAAAAAATAGAACTATGATCCTAGGCCTTGCCTATGACTCCCAGGCATTGTTTGAAAAACTTATTTACAGATGCTGAGATATACATGGACTGCAAAGATGCCATATATTGTATGTTCAAAGCCTACATTTGCTTGGCTACACACCATTGATGTCATATGTATAGAGAGATAGCACTAAATGACAGATTCTTGACCAAAGAAATAATTAGTTAAGCTAACACTGTTACCTGTAACAGGCTGCCTTGTTGATAACAAGGACACAATGAACAAGGACATAATTAAATTGCAAATACAATATAATAAATTTACGTAATGAATCACGTTATCTAGTAACTCCTATGGTGTGAGCTTTAAAAGGTATGTCTGGATATTTTCAGAAATATTTTAATAGCCGTTTTTAGATTTTTATACCATGCTCTTTATTAATCAGTTGGCCCCAGACCCACTGAAGTTTCTACTCATGTTGTATATCTAATTCACTAGAAGACATGCTGTTGGAGAATAAAGTAATGAGGCATCTTGGTTGGCAGAGAAGAATCTTTAACCATGTGAGATGGTAGAGAAGGTGGGAGTTTGACCTTTGGAGGAGAGTAGTTTTAGAGACATGACTAATTTAAACAATCCAATGGTATCATGTAGCTATTCCCTGTAGCTATCCCCCAGCGGTCTAGTGGTTAAAAATACATTGTTTTATAATTTTATATGTCTTTTAATGTTTCAATTGTTTTTGTGTTGTTAATTTTTTTAACCTTCTGGAAGCTGCCTTGCGTCCCATCTTGGGAGAAAGACAGCACCGAAATTCAATAAATAAATAAATATTATCTCCCCAATTTTTTTTTTTCAACACACACACACACAAAGGTGGTTGGTATGTCTAAAAACCATGAGAGGATCAAAACTGAAATACAGTAGCCTGAATCCTATAGTCAGTCCTCAATTAGAGTAGATACATTGCCAACATACTTATATGTCTACTAACTGTTCAACAAGAGATTCCACTGGGCTATTTTAGCTGGGACTGCAGGCCAGTATTGTTTGAACTCCTGTAAAATCTTGTGATATTGTTATTATTTTAGTGTTGTTGTTTCTACTACTACTCTCAAGCCCCTTTCTTCACATCTCAGACTTAAGGCAGGAATTAAAAAAAATACAGATTTTAAAAACACAAAAAAGCTACTATTAAAATATGCCTAAACTCTGAATAGAATTAAAAACCATTTAGAGCATATCCATTAAAAAGTTAAGAGCTAAAAATAGGTTAAGAAACAAAAATTGGTCAGCAGCTAAAAATGTGTTTGAATACTACTATCACTAATAATAGTAATAATAATTGTCTTCATCTACCAGCAGGAGCAGCCACTAATAAATCTTCCTCCTGTGCTCCCACCAGACATATCTGGGAGGGTGAAAAAACAGAGAGAAGGTCCTCTTCTAAAGATCACAAAGCCCAGACAAGCTCTCATGAGAAGATATGGTCCTACATATAGCACTTGACTTGCTGTGTTTGAGTCAGGTTGACTGTACAGTAAAAAGTTTTGCTTAGATGGTTGTGTACTCCAATGCATCTGGCCAATTCCAGGTGCGAGAACATTGCTTTGTCGTATGCTTGCCTTAGCAGCTCAGAAGAATGTGGGCATAGGCTGTATTTTACTGATCATGTATGCTTCCCATTGCTCTTTATTTCACTTCCTCCAGGATCTTTTATGAAATGCATGTCTCTTCATTATGTTTCACATGCTTCAAGATTTCATAGTTCATGACAGCTGATCAAGGGCAAGCTGTTGTGTTAACTGAAAAGAGATGACAAAACTGTAAGCAATCAAAACAGGCAATACATATTTTTCCTTACAGCGTGGATTTAGCATGGCAGTGAGAACTCACACCTTCTTATAATTCCAATCACTAGTCAGTATGATTGTCTGCTTCTCCCAGAATAGATACCTGCCCCTTGCAGTGCAATAAATAAATAAATAAACTAGATGATGTGTCTGTTCAGGAGCTTGTTTGTTTGTTTGTTTGTTTAATTTCCTGATTCTGTCCTTGTATAGGATCCAAGGTAGATCCAAGGAGTTAGTACCATGCAGTTAAATTCTGCACTCAGGAAAGACTTACTCTCAGAAAAGTTTTATAGGATTTTCCTGATTGAAGAAGCAATGAACTTTTTAAAAATTGAACTTCTTTTCTGTTAAAGATCTCCCTCCCTGAGAGTAGACATTTAAAGAACATTGGCCATTATATCTTTCCTATGGAGAGAATTTTGTGATTTTTTTTCTTTTTGTCCAATACATGGAACTCCTAATATGCTATAGGGATTTATTCCATGCAGAAATACATTCAGTTCATTGCACAAAAACCACTGTTTCCAGATAGCTGAGTGCAGGCACGTGCACAGGAGTATGGGAACAAACCCACAGTCTTGTACCAAAAGCTGTGCAAAACCTCATGTCTATTTCTGTACAGAATAATTTCCCAGAATTCTTCAAGAAGTGTGAATACTTGATAAGAACTGGTAAGAAATATTTTTTTTATCCCACAGAAATGATTTGCCCTCACTTGCAAAAATGACAATATGTGAACAATTACATTACTCCATAACAATTCATCAATCAGAAACTGTATGCCAATGGTGTGAGGGGCTGAAGCCTGTGACAGAACCCAAGTGAAGAGTGCCACCTCTTTTTCTGCTTTTTTCTGCCACTATATTTTTTTTGTTTATGTATTGGTTGTAGTTATGTGTCTTCAAATTGACACCAACTTATAACAATCCTGTCTTAGGATTGTCATGCCAATAGTTATTCAGGGGAGTATTTACCATTGTCTTCCTCTTAGGCTGAGAGGGTGTGACTTCTGCAAAATCACCAAGTTTTTTTGTTTTTTTTTTTTGGATTTGGGGGTTGTGCAGGGCTTCAAACCTGGCCTCTGAGACTCCTAGCCCAAAATACAATCCACTGTGGCATATTGTTTCCCTCAAATATTAAGATGCTGCCTTATGTCTAAAGACCTCAGGGAAGCATACAATAAAATTAATTTAACCAAACTGAAGCAGTAAAAACATTAAACAGTCTGAAAGCTTATCAAACAATTCCACTTGTTAAGAGAGTTTAAAACCAGTTAAACAGTTTAAGACCATTTAAAAACCTGCATATATGCAGATTACTCTCTTCCTATTCTCTCCTGCTTTCTTTCTTCTCTAGAAGAGAAGGAAGAGGAACAAAAATACCCAGTTTCATCTTCCTCTCTGCCTATAGAATAACCAGAAGACTGCATACTATTTTAATGCTCTGTCACCTATGTAAATATGAAAAGATTTATTACTATTTACCTTCCCTCAATCAAGACTGTTTTACAAGCAACGGTGCTTTATAGTCTTGGAAGAGTAATGATTTTTTGTAAACTAAAATAATGGATATTCCCTCTTTGATTGCCAACTTTATGATAGCAAAATTGATTCATATCACGCCAAGGGGGTGAAAAACAACGGAAAAACAAAACAAAGGCAATTAAAAATGAATTTTGTGTGTCTGATGGCTTAAAATCTCTGTGACCAATAGCAATCATACAAATGAACAGTTACAAAAGAGAAGTCTAATCTAATACACCCTTTTGTTAGTGCCTCAGGCAAACAGTGAATTTTCAGAGCAATATACTTATGAGTTTTATGAACCTTCGCTTCATAACAAAATTAGCAGTTGCTTATTTGTTACTGTCCAGAAACTAAGGAAGCTGGATTAAAATCAATGGGCAGTTAACCTCGTATTTTACAACCAGGTCTTTAGAAATAAATATAATCCTAGCCAGAAGAAGAAGAAGAAGAGAAATCCTAAATGTTCTTTGCAATGATAGTATATTTGGGGATCTGCAAACAGATAAGAATAGACTTGAATTCTGTTGGTTAGTCCCAAGAAGAGTAGCTCCATTGAATCAACTGTTGAATAATGATTCAACACTTAGGTAAATCCTGTTGGTTCAATAGGTCTACTCTAGCTAGAACTAACAGTAGGATTCAGCTCATAGTGTAGCGGTAATATTTTAGCTGTAAATTGTCAAGTAATAATTGTCTGTCTGTGGCATAATTTTATAAAGTCTATGATCCTATCTGATATTGAAAGCTAAGCAGGATCAGCACTAGTTAGAACTTATATGAGAAACCATGAATGAATACCAAGTGGTGTTCAGGGGAAGAAACAGACAAAATCACCTCTGAATATTCTTTGCCTAAGGATGCCCTATGAAATTCATGGGGTTGCCAAAAGTCAATAGGAGACCTGAAGGCACATATGCAATTACATTATGGGAGAAAATAATAAAATCTTCATTCTTTGTTATAGTTTGATTAGGCTTCTGATATAAAATGTAAATACTATTTCTGCCTAATTTCATTATTGTCTTACCTTAATGATAAGGAGACAAGTTGAAAACCAACTGGTTATTCAAAGAAAGATCAATTAGATGGATCAGAACCTTGAATACAACTGTTCAGCATCTGGTGCAAGGAGAAAGAGAACTGCTATAATAATCTATGACGGGAAATAGAAGTTGACCAAAAGTAAGTAAGTAAACAAATAAAAGAACAAGCTTCCATTAGGTCCAAGAAATCAAAAGGAAATTATTTAAATCAATAGTAGGGATCCTATACAACCAGTGGGGAACACATTATATGACCAAATACATGTCCAAATAGAAATAAAAAGACAGTGGTGTTGAAGATTGAAGAACTTCAAAACATTGAAGAACTATGTAAAAGAAATGCAAGGATATCGCGTTAAAGTAGACAATGAAGAAACTGAAATAGTTCAAGATATGCTATACCTTGGCTCAGAATGGGTACTGAAGTCAAGAAATCAGAAGACTAGCTTGGAAGGGCAACTGTAAAGGAACTTGTCAAGATCCTGGAGTGTCAAGATATATCATTGAATGCTAAAGTTAGGATTGTCCATGCCATCATATTTCCATTTTCTATTTATAGTTGTGAAAGCTGGACAGAGAAGAAAGCTAATAGGAGGAAAATCACCTCATCTGAAATGTGATGCTGGAGAAAAGTTCTATGGATACTGTGGATTGCTAAAAAGACCAATAAGTGGGTGCTAGAGCAAATCAAGTCTGAACTTTCCCTAGGTGCCAGCATGACTAAACTGAGGCTGTCAGTACTTTGGCCATATTGTGAGAAGACATGACTCCCTAGAAAAGACAATATTGCTTGATAAGGTAGAAGGCAGTAGGAAAAGAGAAAGGCTGCATTACAGATGGATAGGCTCAAACAAGGAAGCCATGTCCCCACATCTGCAAAACCTGAGCAGGGCTGCCGAGGATAGGGTGGCTTAGAGCTCTCTCATTCATAGGGTCTCCATAAGTCAAAGCTGACTCAATGGCAGTTAACAACAACAAGCAGAAGGTAGCTCTGGCTGCACTAGTAGATATTTGCATGATTTCATGTTAAATCCAGTAGTGGCTGGTGACTTTTTTTTAACTGAGGAATGAATCTTTTCCTGGGTTTTAGCCTGAACTTTGAAGGAGCTATCCCAGCTGTTGGAGCTGTTTTGGGGATTGACTATAACTCAGAATTAATTTTTCTCCCCACTGACATCAGAACAATCAGTTCCTATTTGTTTAAAATTCCTAAAATAATGGCACAGTATCATTCCTGGGGCCATATAGTTTGAATACCTGTGTATCGATGGTGAGACCCAGGTATGTTTGGTTCAGTGTCTATTTGTATGTTGTTCTTTTGAACATCATTGTACCAAAAAAAAAAAAAAAAAGCTGGAGAAACAGGAGGGGATTGGGGAAGAAGTATACTTGGTTTCATAATGTTATTTAGAAGAATGGAGCGACTGGGGCACCAACGTTACCACTCATGAATTTTCTTGTTGCTTAAGCCCTGGCACAAACACTCTAGAGTCTGGGGGAATTTTGTTTGGACTGGCAATAAACCTCCCAATGGTGGCATCGGGCCCCAAAAGGCTGCTCATGTGCCATGGCTGCTGTAGATAAATTCATATAAAGCTACAAGACCTAGCAGGTGGTTGAAATTTTCCTATCTCTTGGGTTGCCAAGTTGGTATACAACAGCATGTTCTGAATCTCTCCTGAATCTGTTTGTTTATTGCTGACTGGCTATGGAATAGTGAGACCAGACACAGAGAACTGGGTTGAAAGGGGCCATTTTATATAACCTAAAACCTATTTAAACCTAGTTGAAATGTGTGTGTGGGGGGCAACCTAATGCAAGATCAGCTGAGGCCAGGAGTCACTCCATTCCTCAGACTTATCTTGGGTGAACCATCTAAGTCCTAAGGGCAAGCCAATATTGTCTGGATTTGATCACACAAATCAAGATGAGCTGCAACCTTCAAAATTTTTTTTTTAAAAAAAATCCCTTCTGAATGTACATATATGCTTTTTCAAGAAAGATTTTTATTTTTATTTATACTTATATATGTTCATATGCACAAATTCCAGTATCTTGTCAAATCATTCATTTGTAATGTGCACCCCTCTCCATTTTTTCACCTTTACACACTACAATACCTATATGCCTCTAATCAGAAGTAAGCCCCATTGAGTGCAGTGGTATTTAGTCCCAAGTAAGTGCTTTCTCTCCAGCCTACCTTTCACTTTGGTAAGAAAAAAGGGAGAATGAGGGAGTATAGATTTTCTTCACCAATTGTCCTGAAGTAGTGTCACCTTTGTAAATTCTCCCATTTGTCCTCCTTGGGGAACATGCACTCCTAACACACACACACACACACACACACACACACGAGCAATACTAAGGCCATTTCCACACTGGATTATTATAGTGCTATTAGTCCACTTTCAACATCCTATGGAATCCTTGGGTTTGCAGTTTAGAGAGGGGCCTTTAAGGCTTCTCCCTAAATTGCAAACACCAGGATTCCATAGGATATTGAAAGTGGAATAATAGCACTGTAACAGTCTAGTGTGGAAATGGCCTAAGTGATATTGCATATGTCCACACAATTCTGGGCTGGAAAGAAAAGATGACAATTTTCCTGGGGGGTGGAGGGACAAATAATAACAGCAACAAAAATCATCATGCCCTGCCAGCTCCCTGATGTAGGATCAGAGCTGAGACTAAATTGGGACATGTAAAAGCGACAGAAATAACCAAGATTAATAGAAAGAATGAGGCTAAAACAGAATGATTTTAAGTCCCTAGAGGAGGAGGAAGTGTGGATCTGACTAAAAGGTCACTGAATGTGGTATATCAGCTGAGGGCTAGAAATGGGGTGGAACAGTATTTTCAGCCCTATATAGATTAGCCCTGAGTTTTTCATAAGTTGTGCTTTCAGGCATTCATGCCATTTTCCACAATCATTTGACACAGATGCAGCAGCCTAGCCTGCCAACTTTAGCCTGCCCCACTCTGTGACAACACAAGGACCGTTCCCTCTTTCTCAGGTTTTGGTGATGAAATGTGAGGTGATGGGATGTTTTTGATGTGGAGAGAAACAGTTTACATCTTCTTCTGTCATGATCCCTCAGCAAATAACAGCACCCGTTGACGGTTGCGTAGGGACGTGGGGCTGGGGGGAATGATTCGCCCTGGGCGGCAATATTTCTAGGGCATCCTGGCCTGTAGCCATGCCTCTGCACACCCTGTCCATGCCCCCCACTGCAACCACACCCCTGCACGCAGTGGCCACAACCTTCATGCCATAACCCCTCTCCCTCCCGCCCCCCTTCCACACACTCCGAGCTCCGCCACTGCCCATTGAGCAATGGAAGCCTTTTCCCTTTTGTAAATAGCAACTTTGGCTGAGGACTGTCAATACTTAGGGAGTGGGGAAGAGTTAAACTCCCTCTTGAGTCTTTCTGCATTTCAGCCTCCCTCAAGCTGCTATTTACACTTTTAAAATTTGCACATTAATTGTATCATACAGTTAATAATCTCATAATGTGACTGTGCAACATGTTCTCCTAAGTACTTAATGCCTTTTCAGAACCTCCCTCTTCTCGCTTTATATGCTGTATGAAAACAAAATGAATTGGGCTGCAAAGTAAGCTGCAGTGATGAATATTAAATTGTGAAATTGTATGTGAGTACGTGTGGGTTTTTTTCCTTTTTAAAAATAGGATCATTTTAACAAGTAAATAGACAGCAAATGAACCATATAATTTACTGTGGTTAACAATACATTACTTGAAAAACACACCTCTGTCAGCAGCATTTGTTTTCCTGTTCTAACGGGGAAAAGAAATGTTAAGATTCAAAATGTTTGTGGAAGAAAGCTTATGGGTTTGAAAATGTAAGAGCTGGTTCTAAACCCTGACATCCATTCCTGGCTTGATTAATCACTTCCTTTGCACTTTGCTGCAGTACTGCTAACTCAGACGTTTTCTAATTGGAAAATCTATGAACAAATTGATGAACATTGATGACACATTAGGCCCTGCTATTAGTATGCTAGTGCATAGGAAGAATAACTCAGGATATTATTTTTTTAAAGCTGGAAAATGTATGGAACAATACTAAAGAAATCTGCCACAATTTTCATTAATCTGTACCAACCGGGAGAGCTTGGAAATATTCCTTTTTTGAACCATAATTCCCAAATGGCCATATTGATAAAGGGATTTTGGAGTCCAAAATGTCACTTTTCCAATCTATACCAGTGGTCAATTTAGGGTAACTATATATTTGTAGGGAGGAAAAATGGACATCCTTTCATAACTCATATTATACAGACCTGAGTACATGGAATAGAATGTGGCCTTAATATACATTATCACAAGCATCTACCAGAAGGAAACAATGACACTCCTAAGTTCAAGGACTTTAAAATAACCCTCTCTTAAGTATAACCACTAAATCTGAGGGAAACAACCAGTAATTTTAGCCATATTCTTCATCTGCAGAAAAAAAGTCTGAAAACAAATCAGTTTTCAAAGATTATTCATAATTTGGGATTTATTCAGTGTAAAATTCACACATAATTGTTTTACACAAAAAACAGCATAAAATAACATTGCCAGGAAAAAAGATACTATTTAATAGGGAGACAATGCTATTTCCTGCATAGAAAATGTCATTTTCTGCACAAACCATCCATGTGCAAATTTAGTGCAGCTTAAGTCCCAAACAGCAAAGGTTTTTGTAACCCTAGGATGCTTCTCATCAAGTTTTTTAAAACTCTTAGCTATTTCTTTCAAATATTTTCAAATATTCTTTTCATCCCTACTCTGTCCAGATATTTAAATGACCACCCTATTTACTGATGGAAAGGACCTTGAAGATTATTTAGTCCAGTTCCCACCCATTGAGGTACTCTTGGTGATGAGCCCTCAAGCTCTAACAAAGGAGAGTCAAGCAGTTTCTGAAACCATCTATTCCATTGTTAAAATGCTACATATCATAAAAACATAATGTTTAGTCAGCTTTGTCATGTGTACATTATACTTCTTTTTCCACAGAGCAGAATTGCAGTATCCCTCTCCCGCATGAGGCTGTCTACCCACTGCAGTCTTCTTTAGAAGCTCTGTTTTGTATTGCATTGCCGTCAGGGGGATAAAAGACAGGGCTTTGTCTGTTTTGGAACTCACCATACTGACAGGCATGTTTATCAGTAAATGGGAAGGCTTTGACTCAGCTTTTTTATTAGGGATAAATGTGGCACACTGCTTCAGTTTTATAGATTTCTCCCACCAATTGGCTTCTCTCTATAGCAATAACCATGATCTTTTCCACATAGAAAAGAAGTGGGCAGATGCCCCTCACGGGACCGTGAAAGATTTCACCCCCTGTAACTTTCTTACTATTTTTTTTTAAAAAATTAAAAAGTAAAAACTTAAAAAAAAAAGGTGCTCAAAATTCCCCCCGTGCCCTCTAGGGCTCAGAGAGGCAATTTTGTCACATTGTAGCCCCCACCAACCTGTTTGGAAGAGGTCTTCATCAAAAAAGTGACTGCAAGTCTCTTCACTCCACCTAGTGAGAGCAGGGGTCATTATGAGTAAAAATATTGATCTCACCCCATCTGGAAGTAGTCTTAAACCCAGCTTTGGAAAACTGTAAATGTCATATGAACTACACTTTTCTTTTTTTCCTGACTAAGACCATGTTTGGTCAGCAGACTGAGATACCAAAAGTCTTGTTCAAACTATCGTATAACTTCTAAAGTTTGGTAGTGTTGCTATGGATGAAAACTATGTTCAAAATATAAAAGAAAAAGGTAATATACATATATATTTTCAGAAAACTCCAAACAAGGAGAATGTTGGACTGCCAAAAATATTTGCAGTTCAGGATTTATTCTGGCAAAATTCTCATTTTTTTGCACAATGACATTTTCTTTATAAGAAACAGCATTTTCTTTGCAGAAAAAAGTTGAAAAAACTCCACATGTAATAATTGCAAAGATTAAGTCCCAACTAGAGCATTTTCTATGCATGAAATAGCAGTTTCTCCCCTTTTCTGTGTAAAAACAAAAACAAGTGAATTTTGCACTGAAAAATTAGCAAAATATCAGTAGTTTTTGACAATTTTTGAAGATTTTTTTCTTTCTTTCTTTCTTTCTTTCTTTCTTTCTTTCTTTCTTTCCCTAATTTTGTTTGGCTACAGTTGCTACAGGGTTGACATGTGCATAGGTCTGGATCCAGGCATCAGCCAATTCACCTTTTGACCAATGATCACCCATCGCCCACTGGAATGATGGGTGTGGTTTCCACCTTGACAGACTCCCTCAGCATGGCCCCCCTGTCAATAAAGGGGTGCATAAAACATATATACCACCATACTGTGCAAGCCAATTTCTTTTTTTTATAATAATTTTATTACATTTCCAAATATAAAAACACAATTTCAAATAGAATTTTAACATGAATTGTTTATGCTCTTCAATTCCTGTCTCGCCCCCCCCCCCGAAGCCCACACAGTATCGTTCCTGTACCACATTACATTGTTGTTCCCCTGCTAGAGCTAGCTTCTCACACGCCTTTCTCTGATATATAAATGTTACGTAATTGACATTCATCACTCCTTTATGAGTCTGGTCCACTGATAGATTCCCAGTTAGTACCCGATTCTGGCCTTTCTTCTTCCTCTCCTATTTACCTTTATAATAAAATACTATATTACCCACAATCTGAGCTGATTTACTGTTTACCTCTTCCTCACTTTTTCTATCCTTATCTTTATCATATTCTAATTTTTTTAACAAAGATTTTTTATTTTGTTTTATAATACATTCTATTAAAATACCTTCTACTTCATTTCAATCAGGACCACACCTCTTACCTCCTCTTCTCCCCCTCCCCATGGGATCCCCCGGCCAAACCCATTATTTGTTATTTCTCCGTCGTTTATCGTCGCTTAAGAGTTCAGGCTGATTCACCCACCTGGATGGGGGTGGGGGGAATAAAGCTACGAACCAATTTCCTCCTCTGTCTCCAGTTTATATCCAAAACCTCTCAAGGGATCCAAATCCAGTCTTCCACCCTGCATCCAGCGATGAGAGCTTTGCCCAAAACTCTCCTCAAAATATTTTTATGTACTCTTTTTGTCACTTAGGAGTTCTGAGCCTTCCCACCCCCAGACGCGGGGCTACAACCAGAACTGAGTCCCCATCATTTTTCACCCCATTCAAATATCTCATTAACCACAAACACATACCTATTCTGTAACCCCCCTTTGCCCATATTTGCTGCATAAGTATTTTAGATTCATCTCTATATGTCATCTACCCCCAAAAAACCATTCTATCTTCCATTCCTGTTTTCTCTATTTCCCGGTTTTCCTTTCATACCCTTCCTTCCCTCCTCCACCCGGCTACCCAGAGTTCAATTGAAAATTTTCCATCATCACATCATCGCTTTACTTCTGGATAGCCAAATAGGGAGAGAGTCTGTTTCTTTGCCGTAACCTTCTGTCGCTGATCCGTAGTCATAATATTGAGGGAGTCAAAACACAGCTTATAAACAACAGCCACACACACACAACCCCCCTAAAAAAAAACTCCAGTTATTTTCTCTAATACTTTGCTCTTTCCCAAACCCAATGGCAAGACTATGGTTCAGAACCCTTTTCGGATCTATTTCTGTACTCTTATTGTCACTTTAAGTTCCGAACCGCCCTGCCGTCTGGGGTGGGGTTAGAAATGCCCAGCATAGACTCCCCAGTCAGATTGTTCCCTGTTTAAAAATCCCATTGAACTAATGCACATTTTCATCCTATACAACCCTTTTTACCCCATATTAATTGTTTTACTTTGCTTCCCCACACATTTCTGATACAACAACCCAGAACCCATCTCAAATGTTTAATATATTTCAATGTATGCTTATTGTTGCTTTAGAGTTCCGAGTTGCCTCGCCGCCATAAGTGGAGCTGCTATTCATCCTTTTCTTTTCCATTTCACTCAACTGCTCTCCCCTGCAGCCAAAATCACTCATTCCGAGGAGGTGTTCACTTTTGTAACCTCCAATTCCAGGTTTTATTCACGACCCAGTCATGTATTCACACCAATAGACAAAGATCAGAAAGACAGAAGCAGGAACGTACTCTCATGGAACGTATTTTCATGTCATCATAGTTTCAAAACTCCTCCATCCTGGTCCTGAAGCTCAAAACTCACACCACCTTCATTTAGATTAGCCCAGTCCAAACTCTTTCCTCCACCATCTGAATTGTGTTGATTGTATTAATTATTAAAAAATCCAGTTTTATAAATAGTCTTATTAATCCAGTTTAAAATATTTAAGGGTCAGAAAGAATTTAAAATCTGCAGAAAATTTAAAGGAACATACAGCTCAGTCCTCCACCTCTTGCCGATCTCTTTCCCTCAGTGTTAGCCGCCCCTTTAAGAAATCTATCAGTTCTTACAGCCCTGAAGCCAAACTCACGCTGCTAGCTTTGCTTCTCCAAGTCTCTTCTCCACCGCTCCTGCACCTCGTAGCAAGCCATTCTCGCTGTGGTTTTCTCAGAAGTGGGGAACAAGACAGGTCAAAGTTTTATTTCTTTCGTTGTTTCATTGTATCTTCTTTTTAAAAAGCCGTTCAGCGGTGCTTGTGCCGTCGCAGCGACGTCCCCCTGGATCCGTCATGGTCCTTCGACCCCCGGTTGCTGCTGCTCTCCCATCCAGGCAGAACAGAACTATGCACCAGTTTTGGGGTCCCCGTCAGACCACTTCCACACACCCCGTACCGAGGGGGTGGTTGGCACCTCAGGGTGCCAAAAGAGGGGGCTGGACTCCAACGGGAGGCAGCTCGCAGCTGCGCTATTGTGCAGCTTCAATCCGAGCTGCCGCTCATGTCCACCATTCGGCTGGAAGGACCACGCCCATTTCCACTACTGCACCCTTGAATGCCTTAAATGACCTCACCCATGCCAAATGGCACTCGTAAACATTTCCCAGATCCAGGACCCATGCCAATCGCCCTGCAAGGGTTCTGGCCTGTGGCTAAGTCCTTGCAAGATCCTGCCCAGTACCTTAGACCCAGCTGGCTGCTGTGATGCAGGGCAGCTGAAGCAGCTAGCAGGGGTTACTCTTCAGCTTTTGCCACAGTAATATGGTCTCCAGTGCTATCTGTAGCCTCTTCTGACTCTCCAGTGTTCCTAACCCTACTAATAGCTGATCCCTGGACTTGGACTTCTGCCTCTTTTCTAGACCTGCCTCTTGCCTCTGGCCCTGTGGACTCTTGTTGCCTAGTAGGTTTCTACTGCCTTAAACTCTTGTTGTGCCTTGACCTTCTGCCTATTTCTGGGACCTGCCTTTTGTCTCTGGCCCTGTGTATGTCAGGTGTCTGGAAGGTTTCTGTTGCCTTTAACTCTGTTGCCTGGTAGGCTTCTATTGCCTTGAACACTTGTTGTGCCTTGACTTTCTGCCTATTACTTGGACCTGCCTTTTGCCTCTGGCCCCATGTATGTCTGTTGCCTGGAAGGCTCCTGTTGCCTTGAACTCTCATTGTGCTCTGACTTCCTCCCTGTCTCCTGTACCTGCTTCTTGTCTCTGGATCTGTGGACTCTTGCTACCTGAAGGACTACTGCCCTGGACTCTTGTTGTGCCCTGACCCTTGGTGTCTTGATCTAGTGCCTGTCGTTTGGCCCAGCCTCAGCACCTATTCCAGCCAGCTCTTGCCACTCACACCTCAGACCCTGACATGCCCATACAAATTGTGATGGATGATAAGTGATGTATTACCAGATATATACAAGTTCAGACTAGAACAAACAGACACAGGATGGGAGGGTGGGACAATACTCCAAAAGCATCAAGGGAGCATCTGGAGATAAGATCCTTAAATACCCCCCCAATCCAACCAGAGTGAAGCCTGCAAACAGGTCACTCTGACCGGTATACAGTAGCCAATGAGTTCAAACCTAGGTTTGCACTAATTGGCTGCCTCCCCTCTTCTTAGCTTGGGCGGCATAGCCTTCTAGGAAAAAGAACTACTGGTGGCCTTTCTACCACTCTGAGTCCAAAACTGCACCACCCAGTAAATTGAGTGACTCTATTCTTGTAATGCTATCAATCTGGGTACTGGAGGAAAAGTTCATGACAAAATTCTTACTGAGAGGCAAATACTCTCATCCCCCCTGTAGCTTCAAACCTGAGTGTGCATTGTCTGGATATTTTTTTTGTATGGGGATATGAATGTTCTTCCCTTGTGTGTTTATCTAGGGATCACCAGTTTGTGAAATGTTCTTATTGTACCATTAGTATTTTTCTGCACCCCTTCTGTTGTGAGGGCAAATGTGTTGTGGCATTTGTGGCTCATGCTCAATTTTAGACTACTGAGTATGTTTCATGACCAGGTTTCTTGTCTTTGCATGGTAGTCATTTCTGTTCATTGCTTTCACTTTCATTTTAGTTGAAATCTATACAAGTTTAATGTAACCTTATCACATCTCAGTATATCTTAAAGTAGTTTGCTCTTCTATTAAACTTATTTGAAATTTACCAATATTTTTACTCTTTTTCAAGCTTACACATTTATAGTCATCTATTATACTCAAGATTTTCTTTTAAGAGGAAGAAAATTGCTAAAATTGTTTCTTGTTTCATACAAGAACAAAATTAGTGAAGAATTACATCCTGCCTTGCATGTCAGGAACCGAATTCACACACACAGATGTAACAGTGCAAATGCACTATTTATTAGGAGTGTGATACATAGTACAGGACTTCAGTGAGTGAACTGAAGGAAATTAGAAAAATCCAAAACATTAAAAGCAAAGAGTTTCTCATTTCGCCCGCAAGAGACCCTGGAGTTCTGGTTTCAGCCTGGCAGTGCTTATTACTACATTCCTAGCTTTGTTTATCTAACGGTCTCTGGTTCTCATACCTTGTTACAAGCAAGCTGCTAATTAACTCCTACTACATGTCCCATAATTGAAATATGGAGGGCTACCTGACATTTCACGTCTTCGTTCTTCAGCTAGATTTTTCATGATTGGAAGGCATGGTGAGAAATCACTGTATTGTGGCAACATTTGGAAACCTGAAACCATAGATTCAGTTAATGTGCCCTTTCCCACATTTCTTCTCACTCAGACAAGGAAGAAAATGACATTTGAGGCTCTCTTACCCAATGTCAGATGCCCTACACTTGATAAACATTTTTTTTCCTGGGAGTTGTAACCCCCAAAAGTAACTGTGCCAAGCTCAGACCACTATCTACTTCTTTTACATCCATGACATCACCTTTCATTGTTCTCCAAACCACAAGTCAGGGTAGATATTTCTTTCAAAACATGAAGTCATTCCCACTTGTTACAGAACCATAGCCATCTTGTCTATCTGCCTGCCATGCAGAAATACACAGCTAAAGCACTCCCAAAAGATAATTACCCAACCTCCAGAGAGAGAAAGAGAGAGAGAGAAGGGGGAGAGAGAAAGAGAGAGTGTTTAACACCCTTCGAATCAATCTATTCCACTGTAGAATAGCTTTTACTGCCAGTAAGTTCTTCCCAATGTTTTGGTAATCATATCTTATCTTTCATATCTGCAAATTCTTCAGTTTCCCTGAAAACATATCACGAACATACACTATTAACCAGAGATCTGTCTAAGGAAGAGTAAGGTAATTGTTTCACAGTAATGTTAGGAAGAGTCCTTGAAACTACTCTCTTTTGCTATAAATACTAATCCCCAGTCAAAATATTAATTTCCATACAAATATGAAATCGAATATGCACAGTTAGTGCAACATGGCCAGTGTTTTGTTTATAGCATTTGAAATACCGTATATGTCACAAAATTCTCACCCATAAAAATGGATATTAATACAGAAATAGAAATCCTTTTATGTTGTCACAATGATATTGTTGAATTGACTGTTTAAGCTGTCTATCATCTCACTAGCACAAGCAAAACAGGTGTCTCAACCATCTGTTTTACTGGATAGTGTATGCCTCTATTAACAGCACTTACCTCTTATTATTCCCACATACCTGAATGAAATCCTTTCTCTGCTTAAAATGTGCAGCTTGCAGAGATCATTGCACTGGCAGATTGCTGTGATGAACAACGAGTTCTCATTGTTGATAGGCAGCTTCTGGAGTGTCAAAGGCATATTTTAGGTTTCATTATTTATAGTAACAAATGAGAAGGGGAAGAAGCCATCTCTGTATTAATAACTATCTGGCTCTACATGTTCAGATACAAACACAGCTGGATATACACATAGCAGGAGGATTAGAAACATTTCCTACTTCCTTTTTGGAGAGGCTGTCATTGCAATTGAAAGAGAATTAATGGGTGGGGAGCAGAAAGTGGTTGATTACAGATGAAATATATGAGACTCAAGAATCTCTCATTTCAGCACAGAGGCATGATGAGGCACAGTTAGTCCAGGAATTGTACAGAGCATTGTGATGCTGGATGGTTGAAGGTTGGGTTTAGTTTTAGTTTGCGAGCCTGAGAAAGGGGACTGAAAGATTTTAGCCAATTGCCTGTTCTCTTCATCTTTGATAGTCTTAGCTGGGAAGACTTAGCAGTGAGGAGTTAACTGAGCGAATCTAGAGTGTTAGTGCCTCATTAATGTTTATGACCATTGCACTGGAAGAGCTTGTGCTATGTGACCACTCTTTAAGATACCTTTTTTGGATGTTGACAGTGGTGATTTGAGATAGAAACTTTTCAGAGACAGCACCCTGGTTGTGAAATTCTTTCCTCTGAGAAGTGTGATTAAAGTTCACGTTACTGAGTTTTAAAGAACAATTAAAAACTTTTCTTTCACACTCTTGAGATATAACCTGGCCATGCAAATATTTTCCTCTAAGATTGTATATGTTCTGTACTGTTAGCTTAGTTTTGTTGCTGGTGTTTTAAATTATGTATAAATGATATATTGATTTATGATTTATTGTTATTACATTGCTATAAAACTAGGAAAAAGGGTGTCCCATCTTTTCATGAGGCAACAATCATTTGCCATGAGATTTTTTACATTTTGGGCATTTTTGTTAAAAAAAATTGTAAAAACATTTTTGCGCAGAAAAAAAATGTGTAGGCATTGTTGTGGTTTTTGCCTTCAGGTCATTGCCAAATTACGGTGGCCCTAAGGTGAGCTTGCTGTGGAGTTTTCTTAATAAAATTTGTGGGGGGGGAGTTGCTTTTGCCTTACTCTGAAAAGTCAGAGAGTGTGACTTGCCCATGGTCACTTGATGAGTTTCCATTGCTGAGTAGGAATTTAAACTCTTGTCTCCTGAGCTGTAGTCTAACACTCAAACCACTGCATCACTCCGGCTGTCATTCAGGCATATCTCAGTTAACAAAGTCTCTGAGAGAGAAGCTCCTTTTTTACACCTGACCAGTTCCCCCTTTTCTTCATTGTCCTCTCTCTAGTTGGAAATATTTCAGCAGTAGCAGCATGGGGAAGATGGCGAAGGAGGGCTGAAGAAACACAGATTTTCAGTGTCAGATTGCAGTAGTATGTGTGCAGTAAACAATGCAAGAAAGTTTGAGCTGGAAAAGAATGGAATTCTGCTCCCGTCCATCCTACTGAAGCTATCTTTTTTCTCTCAGGTGGCAACTTCATTCTACTAGCAGTATGACCATTGCTTTTTAACAGTGCAATGATATGGTGTTGAAACTATCTATATTTCCACTTTTTTCTCACAAGGAGCCCATTATAATTACAAGCTGGCCTACAATGGCCAAGGCACACAGCAGCTGCTTCCATAATTCCTTAGATGCATCAACAGCAAAACAGAGAACAAGGGACAGCAAATAGGCCTGCCTCACCAGCCATCCCAACATGTTGAAAGGCACAGATTGTGAGTCTGACAACACACAGACACACACACAAAATCAAAGCAAAAGTCAATATTAGTGACAGAAAATAAAAGCATACCTGGATGTATTCTAGAAGAAATCTTCAAGTAGTCTCCAAAAGGTTCAAACTATTTTCGTTTACATAGACAAAGCTTAACTTTCATTTCACATGTGCATGGAATCATAGGCCTTTTCTGCACGGGGCTTTTAAAACGGTGCAGAGCATCCTCCAGGGAGGACGACTGCATGTGGGAGCAGACTGGGTCTGGACTACTTTGTGTAGTTCCAGAGCTCAGCCCGCTTCAGAACGACCCAAAGTGGTAGTTCAGCATGCTTTTGAAAGATCACTTAAAACAGGTCTATCAAAAGCATGGAGTGCACCACTCCATGTCTGTGCTCCGGTACAGATTTGCAGGCTTGCACCAGTGCGAACCTGCAGATCTGCCGGGGGTGGGCTTTAGGCTGGCGAGCTTCACCAGTTGGTGGAGAGCCTCCACCAACCAGAAGCTGCCATTCTCATTCCCAGAGCAGTGTGGAGCAGCAGCCATGCACTGCTCCTGACCAGCCTGGGCCCGGGCATGGAGCACACAGGTCCGGTGAGCACCGGCACAGAGCGATTCCCTCGCCTCATGCAGAAAAGGCCATAAAATCATAGAGCTGGAAGAGACCACAAGGACTATTGAGTCCAATCCCCTGCCATGCAGGAACACACATCAAAGCACTCCCAACAGATGGCCATCCAGCTTCTGTTTAAAAATTTCAAAATAAAGACACTCCACCACACTTCAAGGCAGTATATTCAAGCATATTCTTAGCTGCTGAAACATATTGAACTGCTATTCTTTAGCTGCAGGGATCTTTAGCTCTTCCATGTTATTTCTGCTTCTGGTACCAAATTTTCTATTAAAGAAATAGTGCCCAGGAAAACATCTGCTTTGCTAACTGAAGTGTACCTGTTATCAGTTAAATTAATTAATTAAAAACTTTTAATTAAAAAGTTGTTTCCTGATCAAGAACAAGGTTACCTGTGCAAATGAAATGTTTGCATAAAATGTCCTAAAATGAAAAAAAAAATATCACCAAAAAATGCATACAGAATCTCAGTCCAACCCAGTGGGGAAATCTTTCTTTGTGTTAACATAATTATAATGGGCTCCTTGTGGAGAAAAAGTGACAACGTGAGTGGATTCAGCACTATATCATTACACTGTTAAGAGGTAATGGCCATACTGTTAATAGAATGAAATTGCCAGCTGAGAGGGAAAACGATGCCAACATCCCACTTCACCTTCGCAGAGTTCCACTTAGTGAGTTTCCCTGTACTCCCTAAGCTAGTCTGATAAAAAACTGGATCTCTTGAGTAGCATGAATAAGTTTTTTTTTTTAAAAAAAATGATAACAGATTTCTAAGGCAAGATGCACTTTGTTGCAAGTCTCATGAGCTATGAAGATAATATTTTTGTAAGGATGTACAAACAAAAATATTTCACCAACATCCCCATACCTAACTCATTCAGTTTTATAAAACTAAAAACAGCTTCAATGGAACCTATCTTTTTGTCTAAAATAGTGCCCAGATGCTCCCACCCAACTGGAACACCGTTCAAAGGGGTATTCGTGCACCATAGGCACCAAGTTGTGCTTGTATCTGTTTTCTCACACTGTGCTTCCTAGCAGAGGTTGTCATTTCACTCTGGTGTACTGCAGGACTGGTCAGCAATGGGCCAGGGGTAGGAGAGTGCCTGGGATCTAAGGTCCCATTTCTCATCCCAGGGCTGACTGGGGACTACCCTAAATGACACAAATTGAAAGCAAATATGAAAATTAAAAAAAAAAGGCAAATTAAAACTGGAGGCGATCAGAATTCTATTCTCACTTTGGAGAGTAAAGGAGAATTAAACATAAGAAAAGATGTGAGGAAGTATGTATAAGTTATTTAAAAAGTGAATTGCTACCTGAGGGGTCACAATTTGCCAAAAAGAGTCTTCATAACAGAGGTCCTTAGGAGTGCAGGAACAGGCCACAAAAATCTCTTTGCAGTGGCTGCATGTGGCTCATGAGCTGCATAACCCCACTCCAGCACTATCCAAAAAGTAGCACAAGCTAATTGATTTGTGAAATGTTTCCCCAAAGCACTATTTGACCTAATGTTTTGAAAGCTGCTCTTTTGAAACTTTCTTAATGAGTTAAACCTGCTCATGACAATATGTGTTATAACACAGTATTTGAGAAGATTCTCTTGCCTCACACATACAGGTTTAGTTAAAATTCAACTTGATGTCTATTGTAAAATTTAAATTGGACTCCAGATCATAAACTAGGCATAACTCTTCCCTATAAATATTAATGAAGTGTCTTACAGGAAAACAAAATTGATCTAATAAGTTCTGTTATGCTCATTTTAAAACAACCTAATTTAGTTACAGATCATAGGTTAATTCCACATATGAAATGAACCCACAAGCTGGAGATAATCCAACAGTACATTTATTTTAGGCCACTTATCTGAAAACTAAAACAATAATAATGAGAACAGGTAACTTAAATGGGTGATATCACTATGACCGTACAATAAAAAAAAAAAATGTATTGGTAGAAAAGCCTACAGCCTGAACTCTTCCAGAGTGTTTTTTTCCCCCCAGTGTTGGTTTCCTGTACCTTGAAACTTAAATAATTTCTGATTGAATAAATCATAAATACAATTACACCTTCATCGATAAAGTATTAGGAATTCTAAGAGGGTTTTTTTTTTTGTAAAGTTTTATGAACTACATCTTCTTGTTCAAAGTAATATCTAATATCTAAGTTTGGTAAACTTAACAGGTGTCAATAAAACCAAAATACAACAGACTTGACAGGAGCCAAACTGTGTGGAAGTATACCTCTGTCTGAGTTCTATGGGGCCAGCTATGATTGAATATTGCGAACTCAATCCCAATATTTATTCTTAACAGCAGTATAACAATTTATATATTAAATAAAAGTAAAGTAAAGTAAAAACCTAAGCACCGTGCCCAAAGTTCCAAATATCCAGTGAGGTACCAGTGCAGGAGTAGATTGCAGGACTCTTCTGTCTATGCCACTTAGTTGTACAGAAACATTTGGATGCAAATCTTAAAGCCCTCAAAATACACACACACACACACACACACACACACACACACACACACAAATGCAAAATAGAATCAAATGCAGTATAGTCCCTTTTCACAGCACCCTCCCATGCCGTTAGGACAGGAGAAGCATGGGACCACAATGATGCTTCTGTATGATGTCATTGTGGTCCCATCTTTCTCCCACGTAGTAAGATTTCCCATCAATGACCCATGCTTGTGCCACCATCCTGCATTTTTATAAAAGAATCCTACACTTTCCTATCATGAGGAGGCTCCGGAAACATGAAGGCTCCATATAGGCTTCTTCATTTTTTTCCAGACTAATGTAAATATACAAAATCTCTATGCTGACTCAGGGAACATTCCCATTCCTTTGAAGGACTATTTTTCTTCTTTAAGAAGGGTGGACCTGGCAGTGCAGAATTTTCAGCTGAATCTAGTTTTGGTCCAATAAATGGTATCATTTCACCTGTATGGCTCATAGCACTTTAAATTCTTAGTTCATTTGGAAATGTCTTAATACAACTGCAACTTTTATTTCTGTTTTACAATGAAAACTTCTAGATCACGAATCCTGCCAAAAAATAGTACTTTATTTACGATAGCATTAATTTCAGATTCCCACTCATTTAAAAAGTGTGCAATTTTGTCATTTTCAAGTTAATAATGCATTCAAATGCTGGGAAATTGTATTTTTTTAGTTCATGGGGCATAGTCTAAAAACCAAGGCTCATTATGTCATGCGGTTGACTATTTTTTTTTTTTAAATAAGAGTTGAAACTGTGGGGAGGTATTGTGAAATGTTCCACACTTGGGGGAAAAAAAGTCCATGCTGATTAAGTTCTTTCCTACTGCACAAGAAGAAAAGAAAGCACACATTTCACTGTTTTAATAAATGACACTGAATGTCCTCAGTCTGCAGGATGCAGGCAATCAAGGGCAGAATATGTATTGTGTATTCATCACTCATTGTCCATTAAAATGTTAAATAATACTGCGGTACCTGAGAATGCCGAACACATAAGAAAGGTATTGTCTTTTGACTTAATCACACTCTGTACAAAGCTTTTCTTTCACTCAGAGGGGGAGACAGGGCTTAAATTGCAATGTAAAACAAATTTCCTGTAGCATATCAGGGAATGTTACAAAGAGCTGTAGAAAGGTTGGTCACCAGGCTCTTTGAAATGAAATGATAACAAAGGCAGGGAAGCTCCTGTGACAGAAAGAGAAATCCTCTGGTAGAGAATCCCAGAAGAAACTGTCTCAAAGTTCTTAGTGATATGCATGTCTAAAGTATGCACATACAAGTACTTGCATACCATTAACTTGCCAAGAAAAAAAAAAGTCTTTTACTTCGCCAGTGTACAAAAAGTTACTGTTTTGGATTGTAATTCACAGAGTCCCAGAATATCCCAGCCATTATGCTCAGCAGCCATGGTGGCTGGGGAACTGAGTTCAAAAAGTCAACATTTCCAAACCCTAATACCATGCACATAACACCACAAATGTTCTTAGCCCTCTTACTAGTTCCATCACTAAAACAATTTTTTGCTGAGGAACCTCAAGTTGGCCTGATCTCAGTAAAGAGCAAGACATTTAAGCCTCTTATAAGTATTATCAATTGAGTTGTAAGGTACTTTCTGACACCAATGAAGATTCCTAAATATCACAGGTTAGAAATAGAGTTAGCAGTGTAGCAAGGGCTTGAGATTCTTTCTGTACCATGATTTCTCCAAAACATAAAATGCCCTGCTGATGGTAGTAGTAGATTTGTTGGGACATTTTTTATCCAGCTGTTTTGTGTTTGCAAAGAAGCAAACAAACATAAATGTACATGATAAATGTCTCAAGTTTAGGGAAATTATTTACTATTCAGGTGATAATGCCACTGGATGTCTGCATTGTAAATCTAGTTCTTTAAGGATTCTTCAAAAAATGTTACTGGAGGACTAAAGTCTCCCATCCTGGTGCTTGAGAATTAAATACAGCAACAACTTACTGTATTTGCTGGTGTATAAGACACCTCAGCATATAAAATACATCCCATTTACATGCCACAAAAATACTGTTTGTGGGTGTATAAGATGCACTGGCGTATAAGATGCATCCCATTTTCAAACAGTATTTTTCAGGAAAAAAAGGTGAGTCTTATATGCCAGCAAATAGAGTAAATGTGTTATGGATTAATTTAATGACAATGAGTGTTATTTTATTAGTGCTTGTCAGTTATCACTCAGTGAGCAGAACATTAGAAAGTGGAAACAGATGGACATCTTCTGACATCATTTAGTAGTCTGCATGTCTTTTGTTTATATCTTCATGTATGCATATTGGATTTAGGCATTTTTATTTTTATTTTTATTAAACATTAAACCAAAACAGAAACACAAAAAACAGATAACAACGCCATAAAGTAACATAACCATCATATAGCAAATCATACATACAGTCATATCAAAAGAAAAACAATACAATAGCAACCTATATTTAAAAAACTGGTTACCGTGCTTATTGCAAACAGCTCCTACTAAAATAATTGTACTTAACTTTCTTTTAAACTCAACAGCTAAAATCTAAATTATTTGTTGTTGCTCGTAATATTTGTACCTTAAGTAATAAAAATATTGCATATAACAATGCAAATATTATAGCAATAAAAACTAACTATCTCTTAGTAATATTAAAATGGTATTATTTAAACTGATAATATATATCTAAAGATCAAATAAAATAAATATTATTATAAGTAAGTCATACAACTTATCCTATATATCAATCTCTTAATTACGCTTATAAAATCATAATAAAATCATAAACAAAACAAAAGATTATTCTACTCAAACAATATTACAGAGTCCTCATTAAAATAGTAGTTGATTCTTAAAAGTTATTAGTAAATTTTAAAGTAATATCCATTGAGCTAAACTATAGAGATAAAAAAAATGATTTTAAAAAAGAAGAAATTCAAAGTAATCTATTTTCATAATATCTTTCTCATGCTACAGTAAAAAAGAAAAAAGAAACAAAAACTTAAAATCTTATACAGATTTAGGGTCTTATAATCCCATCAAGTACAGCCAAGCTAGTAAGTACAAGTCGAATATCCCTTATCCAAAATCCTTGGAACCAGAAGTGTTTTGGATTTCAGATGCTCTTGAATGTTGGAATATTTGCACGTACATAATGAGATATCTTAGAGATAGGACCTAAGATTAAACAAAGAATTCATTTATGTTTTATGTACACCCTATACACATAACCTGAAGGTAAGCCATTATTTCAGGTATAGAATTTTCTAATTGTGGTGTCATATTTCTGCTCAGAATTTGTCATATTTCTGCTCAGAATTTTTGAATTTCGGATTTTCAGATAAGAGATGCCCAACCTGTCAACTTATTTTCTTTAATGACTTTTTTTAAAAAAAATAATTATGCTTCCACAGTTTAAATTCCTTAAAATAGCTGTAATGTTGATTTCAATTTTTGAGGGACGGGTGGATTAGCCACTTGGTGATTGATCAGGGGCATTCAGTAGATCCATCACTCAGCATTTCACTGGTGCTTTCTCCACAGTTGCTTTGAGGTGCTGCTCAAAAGTGCCACACTATGGTTGAGCCATGTTGGAGATCCCCTTAGATATAGATCAGTTTCAGAAGAAGGAAAAGTAAAATCCAAAGTGGATTTGCCAAGCCCACATCAAGAAACCTACTGCCTCTCCGTGATATCAATCTACAAGAGAGATAGAGCATAAAGAAAAATCAAGAAAATATATATATATATCTGATATAGATAGATCATCGTTTTTGTGTTCCTTCAAGTCATTTCCAGCTTATGGCAACCTTAAGGTGAACCTACCACAGGGTTTTCTGGGGCTGAGAGTGTTTGATGTACCCATGTCATCCAGCGGGTTTCCATGGCTGAAGAGAATCCTGAGCCTTTTCCACGGCACCTCTCTTCCCGCCATGGGAATAAGAAAAGGACAGGACCATAGCAATGCTTTTGAATGATGTCATCATGGTCCCGCTCCTCTCCCATCCTCAGGTGGTATGATTGCAGGTTAAATCATTGATGGGTTTTCCTTATCAATAACACACAATCACACCACCATCCCACACTTACTTATCCTGAGGAATGGCAGGAAGGATGATGGCAGCACTTCCTAACCCAGCGCAGCCTGGGAAAGTACCCGGTTGCACTGCAGAAGGAACTGGCATGTCCATTGTGCTCCCTTCTGCAGGGAACTGGTCCCACACAAAAGGGAGTGCTGCTGCCATGCTCTTTTCCTAGCAGAGCTGCTGCCAGCATTGCCACCAGACATTGCTGCAAGAAGGTAAGCTGCAGAAAGGGTCCTGGTCTCCAGGGTTGTAATCCAATACTCAAACCACTATGCCACACTGGCTTTCATAGATAGATAGATAGATAGATAGAAAGATAGATAGATAGATAGATAGATAGATAGATAGATAGATAGATAGATACTTTTTTAAAAAAAAAAGAAGAAAGAAAAAATAGAACTCAAAAAATGAGTAACAAGCCAAGAGTCTTCCTGAAGGCACATTTGTATCTACAATGCTGCCTATTATTTTTCATCTTCAGAGAGTTCAAAATAATGTGGGAATGGAGAGCATAGACTTTGCTAGCAATTTACAGTTGAGTATAGCATAATTCTACTGGCTGCTTCTGTTTGATATCCATGGCACAAGGGCTGAAAGATTGCTTTTACTTCAGCATATCCTGAAACAAAATAAGAAATGTAATAATTTGTTTTTGCCTAGCAGTGACCCTAGAAGCAGTCCCATTAGTTGAGATGTAATACAGTGTAATAAAAACTCCTCAAAATCCATGTTCAATGGAAAAAGACTTTTGTTAATATTTTAAGGTCTGATCATAGCTTTCATTTAAGAAGGGTTTCCCCCCTTTCCTTGCAGTGGTTGTCACATCAGTGCTCCAGCTGCTTCAGTGCTTCAGTGAATCTTTGGCCCAATAAATCTTATGGGGAAAAAAAAGGGTAGATTAAATTTCTTGTACTGCTTTCCCTAGGAATTAATCCCTATGCTGTCCAAAGATAATTTTCCATACAGAAACAATTGTTTAGGTCATGGCATTAGTAAATACAAGATCAAAATAAGTAGAACTAACTCAGAGGGTGCAGTTGGGCAGTTGCTGGTTTCCTGCTCCTTCACATTCAGACATACAGGCAGGAAGAAATAAAAAAAGTATTCAGACATTTTTTTAAAAAAATGTTTAAAACTGTGTTTTTTGTGCATCAGGAAAACTAACAGGAAAATTCTAAATAGGCAAGAATCTTTGCAGTTCAGGATTTACTCTGTGCAAAATACATGTATAATTTTGTGTGCGTGTGTGTGTGTGCGTGCGCGCAGAGAATGACATCTTCGGGCTGAAGGGAAAAGATGGTGTTGGAGGCAGACAGGTAGTAAGAGAGCTCTCCTGCAAGCATGCTTCTAACTTTTAAAAAATTCTTTTAGAAACCTCCCAGACTCTTACTTGGAATTGCTACTGACTTAAGAGGTAAAGTGGGGGAACCGAAACAAAGATTCACAACTTTATCTCTATTGCAGGGGTTTTCAACCTGTGGGTCCCCAGATGTTTGTGGACTTCAGCTCCCAGAAGCCCTGAGCATTGACCATAGTGGCTGGGGCTTCTGGGAGCTGAAGTCCATGAACATCTGGGGACCCACAGGTTGAGAACCACTGCTCTATTGGATAAGATATGAAGGCTGCCAAGGACGGAAAGATCTCAAGTAAGCCTGTATTGTGGGGACTGGGAATGTGAGGAAGGTAATTAAAGTGGAGTTTATTATTAAAACAGCTCTGCCATATAGCTGTGATTTGGAAGCTTGGGGAAGCCTAATTGCACCGCTTTTGTGATATATTAGTAATGATGTATACAAGAAGGGCATATGGAAACATGCTGGAACCCCCTCCACTTGAAAGTATTCCTTTGGCTGGACACAAACAGAAAGAACAGACAAAGATAACTCAGTTCTTTTCCCGAGGTGTGGAGGAGTGGAGGAAGGATCAGGTATTAAAAAAGAACTCATTAACTTCAAACTCTCAGATTGACTGGCCATTTTCCAAGCAAGAGCAATTGCACAAACTTAAGAGAAATACAAAGGAAGGTTCTTCTGCCCTGAATCTGGCAGTAGAAATTGCCCTTGCTGAGACTAGGCTACTAAAAGAATGTCCATGAACTGGTGAGATTGATAGAGAGAATGACATCTTCTGATTTTTTTCCTCTCATGGCATTTTCTGCATAGATAGTGGCATTTCCTAAACTTAAAGCATTTTCTGTGTGTTTCTGTTATTTTTGCATTTCTCTTATTCTGGCCTGATTTCTGAGCAGATTTCTTTTCTCAGCACAATGCCCCCATGTGCTCTATGTATGTATGTATGTATGTATGTATGTATGTATTGTTATTGCTGTTGTTTTTGCATAGACTAGGTCTCAAGCTGTGAATAGTCTTTGAAAACTGAAGTTTCCAATGTCTTTCTCATAGTAAAGAGAAAAATGGTAAAAATCTTTGTTCTTCTGCCCAGAATAAAATTTACAAAGATTTAAATCCCTATGGGCAGAGATCCAGTACTAGCAAGGGATGACCTTGCTGTTGTTAACTGCTGTCAGGTCAACTTCAACTTGTGGTCACCTTATGAATTGAGAGATCTCCAAGTCATCCTATTAACAATAGACCTGCTCAGGTCTTGCAGACTCAGGGACGTGGCTTCCTTGATTGAGTCTATGAATCTGTAATTCAGTCTTCCTCATTTCCGACTTCCTCCCACCTTGCCAAGAATTACTGTCTTTTGTAATGAGCCATGTATTTTCATGATATATCCAAAATACAACAGTGTTTATTGTCTTCTAGGGAGAGATCAGGCTTGATTTGCTTTAGGACCCATTTATTGATCTTTTTAGCAGTCCACAGGAAATAGCTTTTAGCTTTTTTTTTAAATACTTTAAGCAGTAGGATTTTTCTCCAGCACCACATCTCAAATGAGTTGTCTTCCTCTCAGCTTTCTTCACTATCCAGTTTTCACAACTATTCATTGAAATTGGATAGCCTATGGCAAGGGCAAACCTAACTTAATGCCCAACTGTAACCCTGCCTTTGCACTTTCTTCCTTTTCTTCAGTAATCTTGTCAAGTCTTTACTATTTTTTGCTAGTAGTCCAGTGTAGTGATTTCAGTATTGGACTATGACCCTGGAAACCAAGGTTCAATTCCCTGTTTAGCCATGGAAACCCACTGGTGACCTTGGGCGAATCACAAACTCTCAGCTGCCAGAAAATCCTATCATAAGTTCACTTTAGGATTGTCATAACTCAGAAATGAGTTGAAGGCACACAACAACAACAACGGTGTATTCTGCCTATCTTAAATTGTTTATGTTCCTTCCTCCAATTTTCATACCTCTTTCTTCTGAGGCCCTTTCCACACGTTCCGTGCAATTCACGCTGCAACGTTTTCGGGTGGGTTTTTTTTTTGTCCATGGTACCGCGGACATATTGTACAATGGTCTATTGCCATTTCCACACGTTCCGTGGAATTTGCGCAGCGGATGTGATTGGCAGCTCTTTTTTTTTAAATGGCTCCGTGCGTCATGACGTGCGTGCTCACGTCATGCCCCGCAGTTCCTCCCATGATGAGTCCCTCCTCCCATTCCTCCTGCTAGCCGTAAAATAAACTGTGTCGATTTTTTATTTTCGCGCCCTATCTCGGAAGAATGGTTTTCCGCGCCATAGCTGGGTGGAGTGCAGTTTTTCTCCCTATCTCTGGTGGGTTCTCGCCCCCTTTTTCTGCTTTTATCTTTCTCTGTGAGCGATGGAGGAAGAGGTGTTTCTTGAAGTTGAACGGCCCATTTTAGCTGTATTCTGGCTTCTTGGAGTTGTGCTGGCTGAACTGGAACATCTATGGGCTAAAGACCGCGCGAGGAGGCGCCGGTGATTGGCCTTTTATTGGTAATGCTGTGGAGGATTTAAACTTTTCTGTGCCACTGCTTGGAGGCTTCTCGCGGCGTGTTCCAACCACTGAAGCTGTGCACGCCCACGGCCCGCCGTCTGATTACATCATGCACGAATCAGCATGGTATGAGGGGAAAAAAACCACCTTTTCCCCATTTTTTAAAAAGCCCGTGCGCTGACTGTTGGTGACTTAACCGGGCAGATTAAGGTGTGGAGCTTGCCAATTATGTACGAGCTAGTGCACTCGAATGTGTGGGCAATGTCCGTCAGAGCTCACGCTGCCCCATTTTATTCACCCCGTGTGGAAATGGCCTGAGTCTAATTCTGCTTTGTGTATGATATGTTCAACATGCAAATTATACAGGTAGGGTAATAAAATGCAACCTTGCCTTTGCCAACTGGAAACCATTCTGTTTTTCTGTATTTTATCCTGACAGTAGCTTTTGTCCTAAATACAGGTTGCATATCAGAACATCAAACATCACATCAAATGTTGTAGCACATCCATTTCTTTAAGAGTGATCCATAGTGTTTCATGGTCTACACAAAGCCCCACACTTCCATCAGAATGCTTGGGGCTTTTTGACTGTGTAGCTGGAACACTGAGAGGACTACCTTACCTTCACTAGAGGATGGAGGAAAGGTGCATCTAAGAAGGTATTCCTACTGTCTGCAGTAGGATTAGAGAGTGAGGATTCTCTTCAAGAAACAAGGAACCTCACAGAAGGTGCACCAAATTCTCTGCAGGCATAACAGCTACTTCCATAGGTGGAAGGTTTTGCCTCCTTATGAGGAGTAGCATTCAACTAAACTTTGCATTATAAAAATTGGGCAGTGGTTTCAGTTGGCATTATAATGTGAAGCAGCTTGACGGATAACAAACACAGTCAAATTTTCTTTCCCCTGGATGAAACAAAAGCTATCATCAATTTCACAGCTCCTTTTCACAGCTCCTGCTAAGTTATTAAATGTCGCTTATGGCTACTTCTAGGTTCACATTACTTTTATAATGAAATTACATAAATGCCTGCTTTCCTAATGAGACAAAGTAAATATACAGAATATAGTTTCTTATAGATTTCTGCTTTATAAAGTTCTTCTTGCAACTTTTAAATTACATCTAATTTTACCAGCAGGATAATTGAAGTGAAGTAGGGGACTTCTTAAGTAGCCAATTCCCCTGTTGATCAATTGACTTTTACTTCACACTAGCAAGCAGCTACCCAGATAATATTAATATATATGGAATGATATAGTTGAATTTAAAGTCTCAGTTCTTTCTCTTCGTTCTCTATTAGGTCATTTTCTCTTTCTTTCTTTCTTTCTTTCTTTCTTTCTTTCTTTCTTTCTTTCTTTCTTTCTTTCTTTCTTTTGGGGGGAGGCTATTTAGTTTTTGATTTCATGTGTCCTTGCAGTCATCCTCAATGATGTCCACCCGCTTTTCTGATTTTCTCTTGTCTTCTGCTTGATCAGCACTCAGATGTCTGCATTTAGTTTCTACTGCTCTTTGCTATCATTTCCTTTTTCTTACCTCCCACCAGCATTTTTACCACTCCCACCAATCTGCTTCTGTTCTATATTTTCTTTTTCTGTAGATTTTTAAAAACCATCTGTTTCATACCTTCCTGTTTTAGACATAAGGAAACACAATGGAGTTGGGGTAGAGTGGTGAAAAGGAGAACTAGATTATGTATATCATAGCCTCAAATGTTAACCATTGGCTCTTGATAGTGTGAAATGGGCATTTTGTTGAGGGATATATGCATTTTCTAGAGGTATAATTCTTTGCTTATTTTGTTCTCTCAAATGAGCATGAAAAATCTGAAACATTTTCACTGGCCTGGACAAGATTACCCCCCCCCCTCTTTTTTTTGGTGCATTTCTCAATAATATTCACATTTGGGGAATTTTTGGTTAAAAAAAATAGAATTTTTTTTTCAAAGAAATATGAAATATTTTGCACTTTTTGATGGGATCTCAAAACAGACAGTCCTGTTAAGAATGAAAAAAGTTGTGAACATTTTGTTACATCATTATCACTTTATGACATGAGCTAAAATGAAAGTCTACCACCTGCATTGGCCAATTCTTCTCAATGAAACTGTGTGTGTACATGCACATGCATGTGTGTGCATGTATGTGTTCATAGGAAATTGTTTTGAAGAAAGAACATATACAGTTACTCTGTTACTCACAATTATTTTTAATGTTAGGACTCAGAACTCCATTATAAGATAACCACACTTCTTACAAATGCTTTTCTATTTTCCCACCATAAGTATGCCAGTACAACTGTGATTTGGAGAGTGTAAGAGGTAGATATTCATGTGGTATATATGATTCCCAGATCTCGGGGCTGAGACACTTTTTTCTGGTCCAGAAACACAAGTAAAGTGTGTTTATATGTGTTTTTCTCATTTGTTAGACTTGCTGTTTTTGTTAGAATCATAGCTGAAGCCCACAACAGCTCCTGAAGCAATGAATGAATAAAAATAAATTAAAATGATACAAAAATAAAACATTTTTGAAACACATTGAAATACTTTTTACAAACTCCTGAAAGCAGTCTAAAAACAATCCTAGAATCCAGTTTTAATCCGCTAAAACAGAAATTTTAAACACTGAATGCCACATGGAACAGCACTTTTACAGCTGCTCACTGGAAATTTAAAAGAAAGAGGGCCATCCTAACTTCCTTGGCTATGGCACTCCCCAGTTGAGGTGCTTCTCCAGAGAAAGCCTTGATATGTGTACCAACCAACCTAATTTCACAAAGTGTTGGGACATGCAGTTGAACCTCCTCTAAAAATGTTAAATTTCTGTCAGGCTTATATGGGAGATGATCTTTTATCTAGCCTGGCTTCAAGTCATTTAGGACTTTGTAGGTTAACAACAGCAGGTTGAATTGAACTCAGAAGCAAACTGGAATCCAGTGTAGTTCTTGTTAAGACTAGTGTTATATAGTTTCTAAAGTGTTTACCTTATATTTTAGGTACACATGATTGCTATATTTACACTAGCTGCAGTTTCTGAACACTTTTCAAAGGCAGCCCCATGTAGACTGCATTTTCAGTAGTCTAATCAAAAAGTAACCAAGGCATGAAACACTATATCAGATCTGTCTTCCTTAAGAAACTATCACAAACTATCACAAACACACAACTCTGTTTAGCCTGAAGTACTCCCAGTATTTAGACAGAGCTGACTTCATGGGATTCTATTTAATAAGTGTTCCATTTTCTTATTTAAAGAGCAACATGCTCTTCTGGCAAAAGCTTACCAAGGTCAATGTATAGCAGCTTGGTTTTCTCTGCTTTCCATTACATCTGAATTCAGTAGACAAAGCAGGTCTCTTTTGCACCCATAATGGCAGCCTTATGCTAAAAGCCATAGGGGAAGAGCTCTTGTGCTCTCACCCTTTGGCTCTTGCAAACAGGCCCACACTTCTGATAAGATGCCTGCCTTAACAATACCTGCAGTGGGGAGGAGCCAAGTGTAGTCTCAAAAACTCCAGTGTCTCCACTTTTAGCTTCCTCCACAGCAGTCAAGGTTCCCTAGTCCTCCTGGTAAGATGCTTGCCTTAAGAATAGTTGAAAGGGGGTGGGGCTTCATTTGGAATGGGGTGTCTTGGGATGCACAGGTTGGTGTCCCAGAGGCTAATTGCATCCCATAGACTGCACTTTTACCACCTTGTAGAGGCAGTAGTGCTGATTCCTTACATTCAGCGCTACTACCTCTGCAGACAACAGCTCCTCAGGGGAGTTTCAAAAGCAGATAACAGCAGTACATCTCATAAGAAAAATAAAATCCACCACAGCAGGAACTCTGTGGAGAGACTGCAGTCACTTGGGTTGCACCTTAAATAATTTTTGACAGTGCTTACATCTGTCTTTTTGATGTAATGCTATCCCTGTTCTGTCAAAAATGCTAACATCTAAGATGAACACTACTGCTGTATTTTCCATTCTGCAGCTGTTTTTTGTACATTCTATTGGCTGGGCCTTAACAATTAACTAAATAAACTAAAATGACCACCAGCAGCTGCCAGAGTCTGAAAAACCTAGATCTTATCGTTGACAGCTAATCAATGATCAACAAATGAGAGGTAATAATGTCTGACTTGAGAAATACTGTTTGTATTCCTAGCCTTAAGCAAAGGCTTAGCAATATGTTAAGATCAATCACCCTTTACTTCCATACTGAACTAAAGTCCAAATAATCAAACGTAGGAATGCAATGTATGCAGAACAGTCTCCTACCTACATGCCAAGATGCAAAACAGAACAATATAGGGTAGAACTACAATAATATAGTGTTGAAAATGCCTGTACTGCACCTGTATGCTCCTTATTTCAGAACATCTTCTCTGCCATAAAGTGATCAGGTGACTTCAAGCAAATGCTTAAAGAAACTTTTAGATTCTGTATCCATTCATCTGCCTTCCAGTTGTGGCATGGAATAAAGATTAGGAAAATACACGGCCTTCAATTCAGCTTTGAAATCCATGTGGCACTTTAGAAAACAGTATAGTTTGGTTGCACCTGATCTGGATTTTCTATAGCTTGGGTTCTTGACCTATACCAATATTCAGAAACCTAAAACTTCCCACAGGCTATTGGAAATAAAAATTAAAAAAAGTTAAAACCTTCATTCTCTTTTTGGGAATTTGATTAAATTTGCAGATTTACTGTATCTTAGGAGGAAATTATGCCTGCTAACAAATAAGTCCAGGGGATTTTATGTTACCTACATCTAATACTTGATTGTTTTAAAAGGAGAACTAGGAATAACTTGTTCTCCTGTTTCTTTGAAGAACTGGTTATTATGGTCTTTATAAGGAATCAAGGATGCTAAGTTTCAGATGAATGGTGAATAGATTTTTGTCAATGAGTTTTCTTTACAACTGGAGACTATTTAAAAGAGAACACAGCCCTCTAGGTATGCAATTGTTCTGAAAACATCACACTGCATAGAGACCGATGACAAGTTTTAGAAGAATAGATAACAAGAATTCACATGGAAAGAGAAGGATAAATATATTAAAAGTGGGGGATGTTTCACTTCTCTGTTCTCCTCCATGTTCTTTTTTCAGTTAATTTTTTCTAAAAATTGGCATCCATGATAGAAGTCTTTCCAGGCCTGAAAGCAGCAACATTTCAGAAGAATAGGTGAAGCATCCAGTAAATTCCAGTTAAGGATTTGAAGAACACTGCTGGTAGACAAAGAGTTTGGCTGTCTCATGGGTTCATCCCCGTAACATCCCAAAGTACAGTGATTTGGAAGCTCTCATAAAATTCTCTAAGATTAAAAAAAAAACTGTCAATTTTTCAACCAACTCTTTCCTTTTCTCTTCTCCTACGCTCTTCACAGAAATTAAAACCAAAAGATGCTATTTGCATGTTTCCCCCCACTTTTTTTGAAAACTGAAGTTTGTATGAAACTTCAACTAGTGTCCAGCACTGATTTTGCATCTCAGAAGGCATTCATACCAATCTGAAGGGATCAAATTTAGCACAGAAAATGGCTTTCATTTAAATTAAATGCACATTCCTTCCAATTTGCTAATAGGGTCTGAAGTTTTATTCCATGCCACGACTATGTACCTCAGTTGTTCAAACAGGTTTCTTGAGTATATCCATTCATCCGTGAGTATATACAGTGAAAACAGGGGAAAAAATGAATTCTTTATTATCATCAAATGGTTCAGACGCTACCACAATCAGTTTCCTGCACAGCTGGAGTTTCTAAACAACCAACTAACTTTCTTTCTTTCTTTTTTCTTTCTTTCTTTCTTGTAAATACATCTAAAGGTATCTCAGACCATGGTTTTTAAAAAGAGTACACAGACACACAGATATATAACATTAAAACACAATTACATAAGTTATAAGGTTAGAACACACCTATTAAATAGAGTGAAAAATCATATCAACTAGAACAATAATTTAAAGATTAATAACATCCAAAACCCTCCTTAGCAGTCAGTCAGATGACAATCTTGATTTTATTAATGACGTGCTTCATAAGAACTCTTATTTTTTAATATCCCATATTGTTAGAATGTGTGTGTGTGTGTGTGTGTGTGTGTGTGTGTAAATGTATATATGCAAAATTGTTTTTCCCTTTCTTCACATTTGAGAAAGATTTCTTTCTTTTGATGAAAGCCTTCTTTTCTTTAACAGCTTTGCTGTCACTGCTTGTTAAGTATGATACTGACCTGCTGGATTTGGCATGACCTTTCCTAGTTGATGGTATATATTCTACCTCTGCTTCTGTTACTGTAGTTTTAGTACCATCCAAGAATTCTGGAAAGATTTGACCTCTTGACTTCTTTTACACAATACCTCTCATTTTAGAGAAATTTCCTCTTTTGAAGTCCAATGTAACTGTGCTGAACTTCCATGGCAATTCTCTACTTATGAATTAAATATCAACAGTGCTATAGCCACTGTGCTTATTAGTTTAACAATTCTCTTGTCTCAGATTGGGTCCTGGGTAGCATCACTTAAAATTAAGTCTAGGATCACCTCCCCTCTGGTTATTTCTGTAACCACATGGCACAGCCATTTAGGCTATCAAGGAAGGCTATCTCTTTGATGTGACTCAAACATACATTTGATTTATCCAGTCAATTTAGGGATAATAGAAGTCACCCATTACTACTTTTTTTCTTCTTTGGATAGCAATCTGACTTTGTTTCTATTACAGAATTACTCTGAGTATTGTATTCAATGGATATCAATGTTCAGCTTTGTAAATTAAGGAGGCTCTGAGTAAGACCACTCCCACCAGGGCCATAAAGCTGGAAACTAATTTAAAAGCTAAGAAGGGAATTAGTCATATCAAATATAAATGAAATCCAACATCCAAATTCTTAATCTCTTTAGTAAAAAAATGAAGATTTGAATGAAGACCTAGCACTAAATAGTGATGATGTATAAGTTTTAGAGGTGATAAAAATTCCTTCAATATCAGTATTCAACCTTATACAAATAGAGCAAATATTTGTATTCAGGCTTATGCAGAAAAATTTTTTGACTGCTAATTGATGGAAGAATTTTGGATACAGTAAAAGTCTAGTATGGAAAACTGTTGTTATCTCATCCTTAGGCTAGATATGTCATCTTCTAAGGATCCTGCTTCATACAACAATTCAAGAAGAACATTTGCCAGATGGCCAATAGATCCATGCATACTGTTGTACTGCTACTGGGACATGATTCAATAAGGTGTCACAAGTTATTGATGTAACACAGTTCATCATCCATGTCATGCAGCAAATCAGTTCAGTGACTTGGAAGAAATCTGTTTGTTTTTCTATAGCACAAAAAAAAGAAAGTAAATAAATCTCCAACTCAGTATTTGACCATTATAAAGTTATGATGAATATAACATGTATTTTATGAGATATATACAAAACCTTTTGACTCTGTGCTACTCACACTGACTCTTCATTGAAGGCATCCTTACTTGAGAAACTGCCTTTTTTGTAATTGCTCTTCCTGCACAACTTTGTTCTGTTGCTAATCCCAATTACTCAAATTAATTAGGATATAAACACACCTAGAAGGACTGTAAAACCACATTTATGACTGTAATATAAAATAGGGCATTTGCCAATGCTAATTGAAATGATATATATATAAAAAATAAAAAGTTTATAGGATATGCAGACCAGCTGAAGTCGTCTCTCTTTGCCTTCATGCAATGGTACAATAAATGCTTACTTTTCTTGATACGATTATAGTTTTAAACAATAAAAAGAGCAAATTCCATTATCTTATGTCAAGCAAGCCTCTAGAGAAGATAAAAGCCCAGTTAATAAACAGAATTTCTTCCCGACAGCAATTGCTCTATAATGGAAAATTCACTTTCTAACCTTCTAGCCTAGGATGTTAATCAGTTAATCAGTTCTCTTTCCATAATAATGGCTTAAAGCATTTTCCTCCCTTTAGAGTAAAGGTGAATTCAAGGTTTCTGTATAGATGGGCAGTCAGTGAGCATGTAGAAAGAGAAAGTGCCAGACACTGCACCCCTTCTCCACCACACACACTCACACACATACTCCTCTATGGTGAGAACCTGGGGTGGTTCTACAGGATTATTATCCTTTGGATGAAGAAATACCTGGAGAATTAAGTGTTTCTAAATATTTGCTTTACATATCAATCCTTTATTTATTTGCTTGTACAAGCACAGTACATAGACTTTGTTCAGACCCCCTCTCTGAAGTAGGACTGTACAGTTCAGTTGACTGATATTCTGTATCACTTTAATACAAATTAATACAAAGTCTGTTCCAACCTGCTTCTGCGTTAATCCGTCTGCATTTGAGGCAATATACACACTTTATACAAAATTTATTATTTATTTACAATCATTTTTTTAAAAAATAATTTATTTACAATCATTTTTTTAAAAAAATACCTTTTTAAGTAAAATCCAATTTTAAGTGCCTTGTTGCAGAAAGTGAATATTTTCCAAAGTATTTTAATGTATTTTTAAAGGTTGAAACTGCATCACAATATCTGAAGAACTGCAAAATTGGCAGAATAAATGTCTTTTAATTCACATACTAATTTAGGTAAGGCAAACTAGGTTGGTTCATTTCAACATTTATTCCACCAGACTTCAGCTATAGGTTTATTGGTGTACTACTTACCCAGTTTGTATCAACATATGAAGTAAGGAGCTGACTAAAAAAAAATTCCAGAACAATTCTTATGTTTCTCCCTACTGCTGCTCTTCCTGCTGTCTCTCCAACCCCCTTGCTTCAGCAACTTTGTTCAAACTCTAATGGATATTTTCAAAATATTCAGGAAAGATTCATAACTACCAAGAGACTGACATCATGAACTGGGTGCTAGTGTGGACTGGTTTGGAGAAGGGGTTATTTGGAGCATACAATGTTAAAGCAAGAGGGAGGACAAATCTACTGACAGATGAAATGTCCAGTCCTGTGTAATTGAAATGTATCAGCTAAACCAGATCTTTTCTAGGGCCATCGGTGAGCATGGTTAGAAATACATCTGGAGATGAGACTTTCTGCTTTCTGAGATTGTCACTGTACAAAGGAAGGTAAGATAAATAACATGTTTTTATTTTAATAAATTGTTTTAATTGAATAATTAAAATAATCCTAAAACATAAGTACAGAACACAAATATGAAAATGATGTTTTCCTACAAATTTAGTCTAATATTTGTTTTCCATGGTCTCAAGAATAAAATCTATTTAGTCATAAAATACAATCTGACACCCACAGAACTCACATTTTAAGAGTCCAAAACAAAATAGGGAGAACTTGCCACTTTCTCCTTAATTTATTTCAAAGCTGATTGAGATGTTATTTTTGTTAATTTGTAAAGCATTCTTGTATTTTACAGAAGTTGAGAGACTGTGGAGAAGGTGTCTATCAGTTCTCTTCATTTGTTTGACCGTCTTTTAGGAGCAGCAAAACTCAAGGACAGGCAACCCAAAGGCAAATTAAAAAAAATGCAAGACACATGGAAAAATAGGAAGACTGCACCTGATACCTTTAATTGTTAATTGTGTTCATACCAATGACACATCAACTGACTAGTCAAACCCACATATTCAACTAACTAAAGTTGTTGATCAACAAAATTCAAGGAATTGTTTTTAAAGGCAGCCAACGTTTAAAAAGGAAACAAATTTTCTTGGTTTATTACTCCTCCTCCTCCTCCTCCTCCTCCTCCTCCTCCTCCTCTTCTTCTTCTTCTTCGGTTATGGTTATTGTTATTATTTAAAGGAATGACAGGATCCAGGAACTTAGGAAGGTTATAAAAGACTCTTTTCCTTGTGTTTTTCTTCTGTTGGTTTTCAATTTCAAACTGAAGGGATAATTAAAGCTTAACATTCTCTAATGGATCTGTCTCTTTAAGGCAGATCCGGGAAATTGTATGAGGGCGGAGTCCAATTTTTGCCTTGCAGTCCCCACCAATTCTATTGGCATACTATGTTCCATCCTTTCCATTTCCTGTTTCAGGTTACTCATTTACAATGTCCTGTGAGAACAATACATTACAATAATAGCTAAATGTAGACATATAAATATAAGTACCACGTGTGTTTTATAACTATAATTTTAACTCTCAGGAGAGTGAATTCAAGAAAGATTGCATATATATAGTAAGATCACTCCTCAATGGTAAAAAAGATGGTAAGTTCAGGGTGTCTGGAAAATATCCCCGCCAGAACACATATAGATACGTTAACTGGAGACGCTTATCTGAAGATCTGAGGATGGAGAAGGAAAATGATTGAGTGTGTGTACAAATAGCAACTTTGGACCAGATCTGACCATGAAATCTCCATCCAAAGTCAGAATGAAGCTCTATTTCTCTTCACTCCCTCATCTACATATTATCTTGGAACTTGCCATTCCACTAGTTTTCAAGTAAGTATGAATTATTGACACTCTTTATATCAAAATTGCAAATGTTTTTTTCTCTCTCTCTTCATGTTGGTTATGAAATTTATGTAGATTGTGCCATATTGCACATCTGGTAGACAGTCCCTCATTCTCCCTGTAAGATCTACACACTGCTGTAATACATTTGTTCAGTTGCAAGACAATTATTCCACTATGACCTCCCATAGTCCATGATGTTCTAGCAGCTTTTTCTTTTATAATTATAATATATATAAAATATTAAATATGATATTATTTATTATATATTATAATTATAAAAGAAAAAAAGATCTGAGGCTCAAAAATTTACTCAAACAATAACAGTTTATAATAACAAGCAAAGTCACTGGCCAAATACTCTTCAAAAGAGTAAATGTCAATGCAGTAGACTCTCAGTATCCACTAGGTTTCCAGAACCCCCCATGGAAACTAAAATTTGTAGATGCTCAAGTCCCATTATGTACAATGGTATAGTAAGTTTGCTTTTTGGTTTTTTTTTTTTAAATATTTTCAAGACACAGAATCCACAGATACGTAGGGCCAACTGTACCTCAAATAATTATTTAATTCGATATACTTGAAATTGCAATTCAATTATGCTTGAGATACAATATGCAATAAATTGGAACATGCTCCTGGTTTTAGGTATCCAACACTTTGAATAATATTTTCTTATCAGCAACATGCTTCTTTTGATTTTTCATTGTAGCGTTCAGTAGTGCAACTGGAATGCTGTTAATTAGCAGGATCTGTTTGTTTTCAAATAGGTTCCATGGCAAGAAGACACTTACTTTGCTGGTACATTTGTGGTATTATACATTGCTGAGCAAAAACCACTGGAAATAGCTATGCAACTGAAATAAAAATGAACCGAGTAAGAGTTCTTTCTGTACTGTTATGTTACCCTGTTCTCTGGGGGTCCCAGGAGGGACACCTAAATAACCAAACAGTAAAACACAACCTTGGGGAAAATTAGCTGGAGCACTCACTTAAGCTAGCGAGAGGCAGGGTAACTTAGCAAGATCTTGCAAACCAGTGTCTACAGGGTCAGGTCAGTCAAGCCGCCAGATGGGTTCAAAGTAATAAAAATGATGTTTTGTTGAGTACAGACAAATATTAAAGACACCACAGTCACACAGACAACTAAGGAATCAGAGATTGAGTTAAGGATAGGGAGTTTCAGAAGGAAATGGGTGATACGACACCTGTCTCATCATCCTGGAGTTTGTGAGAGAAGCTGGGGTTGCAGAGATGAAACTCAGCTTGATTAGCTGAGGGGAGCTCACCAAGCAAAGCGGCAGCAAGGTGGGATGGAACCCTGGAGCAGTACGAGCGATCCGAGGAAGGTCTCAGAAGCAGGGGTTTTTATAGGGTGAATTGTGACTGCAGGCTATGCCTTACTCAGGGGACAACAATGAGTTTTGGGTGCGAGACAATGTCTCAGAAAGGTCACAACTTTGCATGATGGAATCATAGCCGAATTAACAATAGTATAGCCAGTATGCAAATGCTCAGCGCTTACCAGTGAATGGCACAACCTTTGTCCAGTAGCCTGCTCAGGGCAGGAGGCTTTTGTTAGTATTGCACATATGTAATGAGGTGTTTGCCGGAGAGGTCCCTGAAGCGACGAACCAGCTGTATCTGGTCTGCCTGGGTGGAGAATGGAATGTCCAGCAATTATCAGCCATGCCTATTTGCATGCTCGTCCGGTGGTCTCGTAAACACGTGTAGCGGGGTGGCAGGGGAAGCTGAATTGTTTGATATCAAAATGACATCTAGGGGTGTCCCCAAGGAGGTCTAAACTGCAGTAACAGTTACCTAGCTCTCCCTAATTTCAGTGAGATGTGTACATGAAAACTCCCAAAGGATCATGCCTGTAGCTTTCTGCTGCCAAACCCACAAAAAAAATGTCAGCTTCAAAAAATTGCCACTAAACATCACTATATTAATGGAGCGTTGTATTTTGAGCTTGGCTAACAGAAGGCAGGAAGCAACATACTCCTAGTATACTGTATGTGTGTAACCAATATGTTAATCTTAAGAACACAGCTGCAAATATCAATATGGGGATATATTTTAAGAAGTTCCCTCCTCTGGCATTTACTTTAATTATCATTTTCTATTTCAGAATACAGTGCATGATAACAGTAAGTGCACATTCATTTTTAATTTATTTTAATAGGAACTTTTCCAGTTGTGAATCTCTATCCAAATTTTAGGATGCCACTTTTTGAATCAGTACCTCTCTGTTGAGCCAGTCTAGTGTAGTGGTTTGAGTGCTGGATTCTGGAGGCCAGGGTTCAAATCCTCATTCAGACATGGAAACCCACTGAATGACTTTAGGCAAATCACACCTTCTCAGTGTCA